>VZSV01000165.1:180235-193616 GCA_013398735.1 Nothocercus julius | reverse complement strand
CCGCTTGGACGCAGTCCTGAGCCACCTGCTGTAGGTGACCCTGCGTGTGCAGGGGGGTTGGACTAGATGTTCTCTAGAGGTCCCTTCCAACCTTAAGCATTCTATGATTCTATGATTCTATGAAGATGGTCTTTAATCATGATTTATGGATGTGGTTGCTGCCAAGTTTCCAGTGCTAGTTTGCTGTTTTGAAGAAAGGGTCTCCTTGGATGTGCTTTGTGTGTCTGCATCTGTGAGCTATCAGAGCTCTCCACCAAAAAGCCCAGGAGCCAGTAGCCAGCTGGTATTCTGGGAAGCATGTGCATCTTCTCGGAAAAGTCTCCTGACAGCTGCCCTGCCATATCACAGTACAAATACTCAATTAACCTGACCTCAATTTTAGTGATATCTTTAGAATTGGCTCCAAAAGGTAATGGCAGCAGCAGTGCCTTATGTACTGGTTGGAAACATTATTAGCTTGTTACACTTCACATGCTAACAATTGTGGAGAGTCTTCATCAACCTCGCCGTTGATTAAGGAAGATTTTTAGAAACCTCTGTTAATCTCTTCATCTTGGGCCTGAGCTGGTGATCTAGGTAATTAATTATATTTACCCACTTGCCAGAGTGATTAAGGCAGCTCTGCTGTGTAGCTTGACCTTCAGATACCCAGAGTACTCCTTTCACTTAATGCTCCCTACCATTGCATGATATTGCGCACCCTTTTTGAACATAATATTTTCCTTTGAATTCTTCTGAAATTTATTACTCTTTTGGTGTGATTTTCTGTCAGAGGCAGTTAGGATGCTAAATATTTGAAGAATTTCTGGGTCCCACAAGAAAATTTACACTGAAGATAGTAGTAAGATCATTGTCTCTACTACAAATCTATAAATCTTTCATTGAAAGGATTCCATAACATTTCCTGGCTCTTAGTTGCTCATTTGACCTTATTTTAATTTAGGGATTTTTTTTTTCTTTTTTTTTGATGTTTCACTGAGATCTCACTTAAAAGCGAATTGTGAGAGAACCAACTTAAAAGCCCCCCAGCGTGGTGGAGAGTGTGGAGATTTATGTGACCATGGGTGTAGACTCATGCGATAAAGAGTACTCATGCAGTTTTGTAGGTTGTCCTCTGCCTTGTGCTGAAATGTAATGAGAAAAGGGTGAAAAGGCCAGCTGCACTCAACTCCTTGTCCAGTGTCCTCCTGTGGGTCACAGCCAGGGAGATCCCAACTTCTTAGGTCCTTCCAGAACAAGAAGAAGTAATTCACCCATTAAGTGAAAACAACCCAGAGATAAATAATGCAAGAAGAAATAACTTGTGTTTCGGTGGGTCATGGTAGGTGTCTCTTGTCAGATGTGCTCAGTGTTTCCTTGACAAGCCTCATACAGAGCACCCTCATTGCTCATCTGGAGGTTAGGTAAAGCAATGGCTCTAGGAAAGGTTATCAGCATTACCAGTGAGACCCTGTGTCTTTTCCCTCCCATTGGGCTCCAGGCATGGAGTGCCCAAACTCCTGTGGTAGGCAATTCTGCTGTAGGTGGGACCTAACTACATCCACTTCTCAGGACCTCTGGGACTTTGGGCAACTCAAAAAGGGTTTCTGGAAGAGTGAAAAATAATGCAGAAATAAAAACCTTGTTAGAAGAAGTAGCCTCGAAACTGATGAAATGAAGTGTACAGATTTCCTTTAGGGCTTTATCATTTCTGGATTGGAAAAGGAATGATCTCCTTAAGTTCCTTCCCCTTCCGAATGGTCTCTTTTCACCTAACTAGAGAGCTCTAACAACTCCTGTCTTAGAAGGATTTTTGATCTAGGATCCTAAACTGTAGGAAAATGGAACTGGCAATATGATGAAGATGGTATACCTGAAGCTTGGTCATGTTCCTTCTGGCATGCTCTTGAGTAGCTCCTGCTTTTTGTTCCCTAGCAGCTTTTCCTGCAATGCCATTGCCTGCTAGTTCACTGCATTTCAAAGGAAAATATTGTAATTTTAAATATCACCTGATCCTGATACTGTAATTGCATATTTCTATTCATAGATTTTTAGAGATCAATTCTCTACTTGCCTAAGTAAAGGAATTGTGAGCAAAGACTCCATAAGTTCTAATATTCCCTCAAAATCCTGAAACTGCAGTGTGAAAGCATGTGTGCTTCTCCTGGGTATTTCTTTAAGGTTTGCAGTTTCAAGCTTTCCTCTGTCACTTGAATGTCAGCTCAGTGATGAATAAACAAAAAAAAAGCTGAGAATTTCATTCATGTTACAAAAGACTTTATGAACAACAGTTTTGGGAGCATAAAATAGCACTAGATTTGTGCAAAAATCATAGGAAGTGGTGAAAGACTGCCAGCTGCTGTCCTTTAAAAGAAAACTGTTATAATGGGGCTAGTGTTCATGAGAAAATTAATAGTTAAGGATTAAGAAACTCTTCCAGTTCTGTAGATTTGCATACAATTGTTTTATATTAAATGTGTGGTTGGTGTCAGAGTGGAAATGTTTGATAATAATAAATAGTGGAATATTTAAAGTATTTGTATGTGTAAGTCCTGTTGACCTGTTTGTGCTTTCATTTTTTTTTTTGTTTTTCTCTTTTAGCTGCTGATGCAAACTTGTAATAAAACTGTGGTAAATAATATGAAGCAACTTTTCATTATCCCTTAAAAATGACTTTTCTCCACATTCCAAATTTTTGTAATTTAAAAACAGACTTACTCATTGTCCATACATTACAGAAGGCTAATGGATTAAGACATTTCAAAGAAAGTTTCAATGAGTAATAGTATTTTCTCACTGAATCAGTGCAGGGAGTAAATTTTTAATGACTCACTACAAAAGCTAATAGTTTTGGAAATCATTATGGTGTGATTCCATTATTTTGTTTCTTTTTACAGTGCAATGAATGCCCTCTGTATCAAAATAATGTTTTTCTTCTGTCACTTCCAGCAGAAGTCTTTTTGACTCAGAGCTTCCTCCAGGAAATCTCTTTCAACATGCTCTTGAGATTCTTTTCAGAAGTGCTTAATAGATTTAGGAACATTTCAGTTCTGCTAGAGGGCAAGACATCACAGCAGGTTTAGGTCCCTGAGGAGAAAAGATGTATCATCTGGTGTGATTTTTTTGAAGTATTTTAATAGCCTCATATCTCATCTTGATTTCAAAAGGAATTAGAGGCCTAATCTCTGTAGACATATTATGCAGCCCTGTAAGAGCTCTAGTTTAGCTTCGCTTCTCCTTGCTGATTAGAACATTTTGCATGGTCCTAGGTTCACATTCATACTGCTGCTGACCAGCAGCCAATTGCCTGGCATAACATGCAGAATGTTATTGTCCCACCTAACATTCATACTGCACTACACATTCCCCTCTCAATAGATGGCGTTTTCTATTATCTATTTATTTATGTACAGACATGTCTTTTATAGGGGCCGTTTTTGCTGCAGCTGCTGTTATGAAAATCACTATGTTAACTTCAATCCAGATTGACTGCTTTGGGTGGATGAAAATATCCAGAAATATTTGCTGCAACTTATCTCTTATTCAAATTTCTGTATAGTCCATTGCCCAATGAGTAAAGAGCATTTGTAATAAATGTTAGATAACAAGCTTCTTACTTGCTAACTAGAGCATTAAATTCATTGACAAATGTTGTCATGCGTTGGTTTGTGAGCAAATAAATGGAGTTCAGAGCTAAGGACAATAAATACTACATAACTAGGGGCCTTGAAAAAGCTTAGAACCTCAGAGAAGACTTCTCAATCACCAAAAAAACACAGGACTAATCTGTTTAAAGCTATAAATAGCAGAAGAAGTAGATCTTTTTCCCCTGACCCAGCAGGGGACCATCATGGTTCCCCTGAACCATGTAGGTGTTCAGAGACGTGGAAAGAGGATAAGTTTATAACTAAGAAAAAGTGTTTACCATGCTTTGGAGGCTAACATGGTGCTAAATTAACTAAATACATCTGATCTGATTCTTTATAAGGATCGCCTCCCATGCAGGGTCATACCCAGGCTGCTCATTATGTCTGTTGGAATTAGGAGCAAGTAACTACTGTTTTGCAGACACTGTTAGTATTTAAACATACATTCAGCATACCATGTAACTTGGGACTGAGGGTAAAATAACCTGAAATTTCTGGCTTACCCTCTGTTGCCTACATTCCCTCCTGCCAAGAGTTGTGTAACTTTACCTGTTTAAATTATAAGACCTTTGGGGCCAAGGAGTCTCCCACCATATGTTTCTGCAGCATATAATTCACTGATCTCTTCTAAGACCTTGAGGTGCTGCTGTGGTACTGCTATGTTTCTAAAGGACCCTAAATTGCCTTTCCTTTGTGGAGCACTTTGTGTTGTACACATTTCCTGCTGTTCTGAACAGTACTATGGCAGCATTTTTCCTTGACCTGAAACAGCTTCTTCATATGTACCTGGACGCCAATGGGAACAGTCATCCTGGAGATCTTTATGGATGAGCTTTCCTTACCTGCTGGAGAAAAAAATGCCAGCAATTTTCCCAGTCTTGTTTTGCAGAGACTAAAGCCTGTTGTCGATAACAGTGAATTGAGTTACTAACAGAAATGTATTTAGAGTGCTTTTCTGGACAGGACTACAGGGAATCAAGGTTTTATGAAATGTGTAAATAGGAATTTGTAAGAAATGCTATATCCACTTGCTCTTACCCACTGATATAATAGAAATGTGTTTCTCTGGCTGCTTTCAAATTATCTTGCTTGTCAGTTATACACTGTACTCTATTAGCCCTCACCATCTGTTCAGCACCTTTGTTCCTCATGTGTTACACTCTGTGGGACCAGAGACTCTTCTTGGCCAGAGTCTCTCCTATAGCAATGAGAGTTACACGGGCAAAGTTCTTGCAAAAAGGAGACATCACGTGATGCTCTTTTATTCTAGCTCTTGTCACAAGAACAGCAGAGGACTGCATTTGGGGAGACACCTCCTGGGAAAGGAGTTTTTTAGTTAAAGGCTGAGTGGGGCTCGGGAGTCTTGGGTATGTGCTGCAGCCTCTCTCGGACACAGGGCATAAGTTGTGTTCCCCCATCCTGCCACCTTGCTGTGTCTCGGCCCTGCAAGCCCCTCTGCAGTGGGCAGCTGCTCAGGCAATGCCGCACCACCACCACTATGATGTTGCTTTTGGTTGGCAGCACATTAAGCTATTCTTTGTATTTCGGGGGTAGGCCCTATGTATTGTGTGTGTTATTTTATATGGAGTCATGGTTTAGAAGACAGCTTTCACTGGGTAGAAGATGAGTCTGGATTGCATAGACAGCCCATGGTCACCTGAGGACCTTCTTGAGCAGGGCCAGGCAGAGTGGGCCATGGTCTTGGTCCAGCCAAGGAGGGCTTGGGAGGGTTTGAGTTTCCATCATAATCAAGGATGTGTCTTTGTGTGTTTTTCTGATCTCCCTCTGGCTTCTGACACATGACAGCATTGGTAATAATTGACAATGGCATTGACATCCTTGACACGCCTTGTCCTTCTACAAAATCAGGGAGCAATGCAGTATGCTAAAAATGCTGCCCAGACCCCTTAGAAGTAGCTGGAGCTTGGAAAATAAAATGGACTGTTATCACTGGTACATTTTAACACTATGTTTTTTTAAGTCATTATTGTTAATATATAGATTCTAAGTGGTAATTCCCATTTTTAATTGCCTTGCATTTAGTTACAGCAAACGGTCCCCTTGTTACATAAAATCCTTGTTACAGCAAACATCCCCTTAAATGTAATAAATTAGTGTGAGCATGTGTTTAATGGCCTCCTTCATATTTTCTTTTTCATCAGCACTAGAGATTATTCGGCTCTTGGTAAGGACCTACGTATTTTGTGGCTTACTTATCTATTGATCTGAATGTAATATGGTCAAGATGAATAGTTTGGCATCATTTTTATTCTTGGATGATTAATGTGATAGCTATTTCTAAACCATTAGTTCCTTGTACATGGCATTTTATCTTTGTTTAGGAAAAAAAAAAGATGCATGAGGTGCAGATGCTAGCAACAGATTTTTTTTTTTTTTTTTTTTTCGGAGGGGAATGCTTCTAAAAGAAATTCCCTTTTTCACGCAGTGTGCAGTATATGAAATGTTTTTATTTTAAATATGGGTCTGCTTACTAGTTTGTGAGATGTTTGACTGTTCCTCCAGCTCCAGAAACATTGATATGTGTCTGTGTGTGTATTTTTTTTTATTTAAAACACCACCATTGCTGCTTAGACTGTATCCTTCTGAAATGTGTTACTCCTGCACATTCACAGGATCTGAGGACACTGAATTACTTGATAGTCACATTCCAGCTTAAGGTTTGTAGGCCTTACTTCTGAGTGAAACTATTTTATCCTCATATCTCTTTGTTAATATCTTTTCTCTAATAAGGGCTGAAAGACGGATTTTAAAGTGTCCTCACCCATATAAGTTACGTATTTGATTTTGTATCTGTATGTAGCTTGGGTAGAGTAGGGCCTTCAGTTTTACCAATTGCTTTCCCCCCTGAAACCAGTAGAATTTCCAGACAGTTAGTGGGGAGCAAATTTTGCTTCTGAAAAAGTAATGATCAGCAGTTGTCCATAACCATCATATACAGGAACGTTCTTCAGGGGAGAGATTTTTTGGTGGTAGATACTGTAATACAGTCACTGTTTGCAATATGTGTACTCTGTACTGTACTCTGAGCCTGCAATAATAAAGCAGGGAGAAGGTGCTTTGAATTACCATGAGCAGGGAAAGATGATCGATAGTGTGATATTAATGAGATCCACGGTATAGATTTCCATTTGAGACAATAGTGCTACTGGTGGACAAGAAGTACCAACCGCGATATCATTAACAAAAGATTAGATTTCAAGTGCTTTGTATTTAAAGCTTGTATGCATGCCCAAAAATCCTGCTTGGTAGCTACAAGGTTATACAAGAGCCCAAAGAGAGAGAGGTGACTGTAATCTTTGGTGGGAAATTAAACTTACAAAACTAATTCCCTTGAGTGATGTTTGTGACAAGCCAATGTCATGGTTTGGAAGAAATTAATGTGTTCTGGCTTCTAAACTAAAACATGATTTTTTCCTTGATATTTTTTTCCATAATGTTTTCAATGTACAAAATATGTTAAAAGCACTCTTTGGGGGATCTAAACAAGTGGCCTGATTTTCTAAAGCACTTATCTGCTAGCAGTAGCCAGTGAGATTGGAACAGCTAGTGAGATCAGAGAAGTGTGCCACATAGCTGCAGACATGTCATGATTACTGTTCCCCCAGGACAGAACTGTTTTCATGGCTAGCTTTCCAAGGAGCCTCATCAAATTCATTCTGTGTGACCCCAGCATCTTTGCAAATCAGGACACAGATGTTGTCAGTGAGGTTTATGGGTGCAAATCTGAAATACTGATAGTCCTGTAAGAATCCAAGTTTCTATAGATTTTACACATACAGATTTCGTGCAACCCTTGGTGCCGCCCAACTGGAAGTTGTCACCTGTTTATCACTGTATCACATCCTTATTCACAGACCAAAGGGTGACTGAGGAAAAAAAAAATCATTTTTGAAGGCTTTTTTTCTCATTTAATTAACTAATTTCTTTTTTCTTTCTTTCTTTCTTTTTTTTTTTTTTTCTCCCCTTTTCTTTCTAGAAGCAGATCAGAAAGCTCCATTCTCCTGAGTGGAAAGAGGGAAGGAGTTGTCAGAATCATGGAACCACACCTGTCTTGTGATGAAGAGGACACTTTACCAATCAGTGACAATGCATAGGACTAAAACGCCTGATAAGTCCATCACTACATAAGAGGCAGATGGATAATGACAAGTCGTCCACAATGCTTAAGTCATAGTCTGTGGATAGTCAGATGCCTTCAGAAAAACAGAACCAACTAGGTATGCTCTTCTTTTCCTTTAATGGATAAACACATGGGCTGGTTGAAGACACATTACTAAACAGTCATAGAATCACAGAATAATAGAGTTATTATTGTTGAAAAAGACCTTCTAGATCATCAAGTCCAACCATAAATCCCATAAAACACTCTGTCTGCTAAACCATGTCCCTAAGTGCCACATTTACACATTTCTTGAACACTGCCAGGGACTCCACCAATTCCCTGGGCACTCTGTTCCAATGCTCAACTACTCTTTCCATGTAGAAATTCTTCCTAAAGTCTAACCTAAACCTCCCCTGCCACAGCTTGAGGCCATTTCCTCTTCTCCTATTTTTGGTAGTTATTCCAGAGAAGAGATCAACCCCGCCTCACTACAACCTCCTTTCAGGTAGTTATAGCGCGTATAGTAGAGCGCGCTAAGGTCTCTCCTGAGCCTCCTCTTCTCTAGACTAAATCACCCAATCTCCCCCAGCTGCTCCTCATAAGGTTTGGGCTCCAGCCCTTTAATCAGCTTCGTTGCCCTTCTTTGGACACACTCCGATGTCTCAATGTCTTTCTTGTGATGAAGGGCCCAAAACTGAACACAGCCTTTGAGGTATGGCCTCACCAGCACCAAGTGCAGGAGAACAATGACTTCCCTATACCTGCTGGCTACACTGTTTCTGATAAAAGCCAGGATGCTCTTGGCCTTCTTGGCCTCCTGGGCACACTGCTGGCTCATGTTGAGCCAGCTGTCAACCAACATTACAGATCCTTTTCTACCACGCAGCTCTCCGGCCGCTCTGCCCCAAGCCTGTACTGCTGCATGGGGTTGTTATGACTAAAGTGCAGGAACTGACCCTTGGCCTTGTTGAATCTCATACAGTTGGTCTCAGGCCATCAATCCAACTGCCAAGATCCCTCTGCAGAGCCATCCTATCCTCAAGCAGATCAACTCTTCCTCACAGCTTGGCATTGTCTGCAAATTTACTGAGGGTGCACTCAATCCCCTCATCCAGATAGTTGATAAAGATATTAAAGAGAACCGGCCCCAACACTGACCCCTGGGGAACACCACTCATGACCAGTAACCAGCTGGATTTAACTCCATTCGCCACCACTCTCTGAGCTCAACCATCCAGTCAGTTCTTCACCCAGCAAAGAGTACACCTATCTAAGCCATGAGCTGCCAGCTTCTCCAGGAGAAGGCAGTGGGAGGCTGTATCAAAGCCTTACTGAAGTCTTAGACCACATCAACAGCTTTTCCCTCATCCACTAGGCTGGTAAGCTGGTCATAGAAGGAAATCAGGTTTGTCAAACAGGACTTGCCTTTCATGAACTTATGTTGGCTGGGTCTGATCCACTGGTTTTCGCACACATATTGTGTGATTGCCTTCAAGATGATCTGCTCCATAACTTTCTCTGATACCTAAGTCAGGCTGACAGGCCTGTAGTTCCTCGGATCTTCCATCTGACCCTTCTTGTAAATGGGAATCACACTGGCTAGTCTCCAGCTGTCTGGGACCTTTCCTGTTGATCAGGACTGCTGATAAATGATGGAGAGCGGCTTGGTGAGCACTTCTGCTAGCTCCTTCGGAACCCTGGGGTGGATCCCATCTGGCCCTATTAGACCTGTGAGTGTCCAAGTGGAATAACAGGTCACTGACTGTTTCCTACTGGATTATGGGGTGTTTTTTATGCCCTCTATAGGTGTCTTCCAGCGCCAGGGGCCAAGTACCTTGAGGATTATTGATCTGAGTGTTAAAGACTGAAGCAAAGAAGGCATTAAATACCTCAGCCTTATCCTCATCCCTGGGGACAATATTCCCCATCACATCCAATAAAGGATGGAGATTCTCCTTGGCCCTCCTCTTCTTGTTAATGTATTTGTAGAAGCATTTTTGTTGTCTTTTTCAGCACTGGCCAGACTGTGTTCCATCCGAGCTTTTGCCTTTCTGATTTCCTCCCTGCATACCCTTGAGACTTCCTTGTACTCTTCCTGAGTTACCTGCCCCTTCTTCCAAAGGTAGTAAACTCTCTTTTTTTCATGGAGTTTCAGCAACAGGTCCCTATTCAGCCAGGCTGGTCTTCTTCCCCTCCAGCTTGTCTTTCATAGGGACCAGTCTGCTCTTGAACCTTTAAGATTTCCTTCTTGAGAAATGCCCAGCCTTCCTGGACCCCTTTGCTCTTCAGAACTGTCTCACAAGAGACTCTCCTAACCAGTGTCCTAAACAGTCCAAAGTCTGCCCTCCGGAAGTCCAACATAGCAGTTTTGCTGATGGTCACAAATCTTGAAGTGCCTACTTGAAAATTTTTGCAGGTCTTGAAACTGCAGAAAGTGCAGAATGCATGAATTTTATCATGAATTACCTGCTTCTTCAGCACCTCTTTGCTCCTCACTGATTTTTTATAAAACCTAGAGACTCCACGGCTTCATGAGCTGCAGCAGATAAACTGCATCCTGAGAGACATGAACAGTGGCAAACAAAATAGTGGCTCAAAGATGCTGTGAATGATGTTACAGGGCAGATAGTAACAGAGTTAAAAATAAAGACAAGGTTTCTTTAACCTCCTCCAGTATATCAAAAAGCAGCTCCCAACTGCATCTTGTAAGGAGTTTTTATTATTGTTTCCTATTTAGAATATTGCCCACTCTGTCAGTAGCAATGACTAGTAGTTCAGAAAACCAACCACATGGATAGGCAGCTTTAGATGTTTGATGGGAAGAACTGAGGACCAATACTTAGACTGAAAACTTTTCTTAAAATTGTTTAGAGACAAGCAAATCAGCAGAGTGGTATCAGGTGTACTAACCAGGAGAGAAAATATTTGTACTGATTAATATTTGTAATAAAGTTGTAATAGATGTGAAAATGCGAGTTTTAGCAGGGATGGTTAATTATCATGTGCCGCGTGACTCCCTTTCCATTTGACTTTGATTCTACTAATGCCTTTTTGTTATAGCCTACAATGCCTGAAACAAGCTTGGGATTCTGAGTCTATTTGCTTTTATAATGCATGGTAAAAATGCTTTCAGCAGAGCCATGTTCTCTGTGGTAGCTGAAATGTTATTTTTTTAACAGCACAATTACTTAAATAGCATATCGCACAACTACTTCAGGTATATTTGTCTCTGAGAGAATTTTTTTTTCTCCCTGAGAGAATGGCATACTAATTCCAGACAAAAGATGATTGCAGATGTCTTCTCTTAGGCATGCTTTCTTTCTGAGATTATTTGGAAAGCTGTGACCATACTGATAAAAATTTGCTCCCACAAACAAACTCATTCACTTCAAGGCTTGAGTTCTTTCAGCTAAGACTGATACTCATTACCTTTGGACTGGTATAGTTTCGACATACTTTTTTATGAGAGGTGATTAAGAAATTTAGTTTTCAAAATAATTTCCATTTTTACTGATTTGCTTTTCTGTTAAACATTAGGATTTTCACTGACAATCTGACAGAAGAACATATTAATCTCCCTGCATATATGTCTGCCTTTGGTTGGAAAGCCAGACAGTTTCAAACTTGAATGCATTTAATGAAAATTAGAACAAAACCATATTAACACCATCAGGTAGTTGAGAGTCATTTCTTTAAAATGCTTTCTGAAGATTTTTCTTTGCATAGCTATAATTTCCACACAATGCTATAGTAAAGCTATAAAGTCTGAACGGTTAGCCTGAACTGGTAGCTGCTCCAGGACTATAATAGTTGTGAGCTGGAGCACAGAAGATTTTTCTGGTCTGGTGAACAAGACTTGAGCCCTGAGCTTGTCTCATCTTGGGTGGCAGATATCGATATACTTATCTCACTTACTGAGTCTCTTGGTTTCAAGAGCCCAAAATAAACTCATTTCAGACATTTATATGGCTAAGTAATGAGAAGTAGTGTATACCTCAGTGGGTGACCTCCTGGATAGCAATAAGATACCTTCTCCAGGAAAAGGCAATGAGACTAACTCCTGAAGAAGATGCTGATGACATGCATGTCATATCTGAGACACAATGGGGCAATGGATTTACATATATACTCAGGCACTTTCCCAAGTATGGATGTTGTCCTGAATTACAACTTTAAAGCATAAACTTGGCTGTTAACAGAGAGAAGCTGTGTGGGTAGCTGCATGTAGCAGATGACCAGATGGCATAGGGAGTTATTGGTAGGATCCTGTTGTAGTAGGGGAAAATGAGTTAAGGAACATACATTTACTCCACAGTGGGATTTAAAGGGGAAAATGACAGAGAATATGTTTGTGTCTCCATGTGTGTGTGTACATGTGCACACGAATGTCCAACTCTCAAGTTGCTGCTCTCCTTATGGCCAGATTTTGGGTATCAGGGGATCTAGAAAGCCACATTCATGTACCCACTGTGAGTCAGCCTGCATTTATAGCAACACAGCAGAGTGCTTTATCTTCTTTTAGACTGAGCTAATTCCCTCATTATTCCCTCATCCTTGTGGTTGCAGCTGTTGCTCTTTGAATGCATCATTAAATATTCCCTGGGCCAGAGAAGGCCTGCCACTCTCTCTGGCACATCAGGTAGTTCATAATTTATGCCAACAAGAGCAGTTGCAGAGGGTTTGCCTGAGAAGGGGCTGCAAACATATATAAATTCTCTAGCCACTCTGCTATGTGACTGTTTTGTTTGCTACCTCATGTCATCTTAATATTTGAAATTCTTATTGGACTTAGTTTCTGCTTGGGATTTTTCTCAATGCAAATATTATAAGTGAAGCAGAAGTGGCTGCAAAAATTTTACTATTCCTGATTGAGAGCTGCTTTTTGTAGGGATGGTCACATAGAAATGAACTACATAGGAAAAACTAGGTTGTGACGTGTCCTCAAGGGTCAATTCCAGAACTGAAGTGAATGAGTGAACACGCATATGCTTTCTGGTGCGTGAAATACACGCCTATAGTGTGTACAAGTGTGACCTATAGTACACACTTGTAATTCTGTATAATGTATACAAGAGGCTTTCCTGGATGAAGAAAGGACTGAGATTTTGTATAGGGAACTGTTGTACGCACTGATAACTAGGTCTGGAGATGCAGCACAATCTCCTGGCTGTCTCTCCATGATATACTCCCCATGCCATGTTTTCCTGCATTGGAGCAGTAGTACCAATGGGGCTATGAATGCAAAGATAAATGAGAAGGAGAGGTAAAGCAGATCTGCACTGTCCTTCCTGGTATGGTTGGTGCCAGACCAGCGTGAGGCTGATCCTTTTCCCTTTCCATTACGTACCTCTGAAGGCAGGTTTTGTCAGTAGTTGTATGATAGCATTCTCTTCTACAAAATCATTTTGTCACTAGTTTGCTCTTACATGGGCTGTGAAAATGGAAGTGTCATCTGAGATCTGTGGAGAGGTCAGACACCACAAAGGAATGCAGCTGAGTAGGGAAAAAACAAATAATCAAAGGCAGCAAATGAGTCCTCCTTTCCTTTCCTTTCCTTTCCTTTCCTTTCCTTTCCTTTCCTTTCCTTTCCTTTCCTTTCCTTTCCTTTCCTTTCCTTTCCTTTCCTTTCCTT
>VZSV01000165.1:157967-175611 GCA_013398735.1 Nothocercus julius | reverse complement strand
TGGGTGCGCTGGTGAAGGGGGTGGGTGCCCTGCTTACGAAAGACACAGAAAAAGCAGAGTTACTGAATGCCTTCTTGGCTTCAGTGTTCAGCAAGGGCAGCCCTCTGGAATCCTAGACCCTAGAAACAAGAGAAGGTGCCTGGAGAGAGGAAAACTTTCCCTGGGTAGAGGAAGATTGGGTGAAAGCGCACTTTGGGAAGCTTGACATCCACAGATCCATGGGCCCTGATGGGATGCACCCAAGAGTGCTGCATGAGCTGGTGTATGTTATTACTAAGGCACTCTCCATCATCTTTGAAAGGTCCTGGAGAGTAGGGGAGGTGCCAGAGGACTGGAAGAAAGCCAATGTCCCACCGGTGTTGAAAAATGGCAAGAAGGAGGAGCCAGGCAACTAGAGGCCAGTGAGCCTCACCTCCATCCCTGGAAAGGTGATGGAGCAGCTCTTCCTGGTTCTTGTCTCCAAACATGTGGAGGATAAGAAGGTGTTCAGTAGTAGTCAACATGGATTCCCCAAGGGGAAATCATACTCTAGGTGACTCTGTGTGTGCAGGGAGGTTGGACTAGATCATCTCTAAAGGTTCCTTCCAACCTTAATGATTCTATGATTCTATGGAGTACTGTGTGATTGTATTATTTCTGTACATTATTTCTTCATTCTGCATTATTTTCTAGACTGTATGGTTAGGTGTGGCATATGCCCTTAACTTTCAAGTCAGATATGTCTTGCTCCGGAGTATATAACTCTTAATCCTAGTTTGGTTCTTTTGCAGTTCTCTTGCCTTTGGAATAATGCCTTTGGCATAATCTTCTCCTGGATAAACCAAGTCAAATGTCTTTAGTTTCTAACTGTGAGGTAGGTCATCTACATCTTGATCCATATCAGCAACTCGTTTCAAAGGTAATCAAGAAGACACTCAGGCAGATTGGAGATACTTTATTTGCCACATTGTGCCCATGAGGAGGCAGCTGCAGGAGGCAGATACGCAGTGGATGTCTGCACACTCCAAGGACTGGCATGACTGAGACTAGAGCCATATAGAAGTCACTGGGACTACTTATACAAGACATTTAGAGAATGGGGAGTGTCTTATCAGCTTCAGAACAGCTTGATGCTTTATACAATATTGCATTTTGCATTTAAGTCTTCATAGAGTATTTCTCACTAAAAATTTCTGTAGCGATTTGGGTTTGCGGTAACAAAGAATATGAGCTCTTTTTCCCCCTTAAACTTGATGAGAAGCGAACCTACATGTGATGTCTATTTTTCCGTCTTTGTAGTCCATAAGCACATTTTGGCTTTGGATGAGACACTTTTGGACAGTGCTAGAAGTATGCAGGAAGGATGTATCTACCCTCCTGTATTCTTCCCAGAGGGATGAGAAGAGGATCTTAGAAATACCACAGTTTTCTTTTCTCCAAACTTTCTGAAAGAATAACACAACCATCCCAGCTTTTAGTGAAGTGTCTAGCTAGATATCCAAGCTCCTTAAGGTAGTCCTTTCCCTGCAACTCCTTTCCTCTTTTGGACTCCCTAATGATGAGTTGCAGGGCATGCAAGAGGGAAGAGGTTTGACTGGGCTATCAAAATGGAAATTGTACACCTCTCTGCAGTCAAAAGCCGCGTTTCTGAAATGTTGTTGGGAAACTGTTTTCTGAATTATTTTAAGGCCTACATGAAGAGCATTTAGGGCTGTACCTCTGTGATAAAGGGGTGCTAACTAAACAAAGGTAGAGTTTTCTCCCTGTTATGAAAATGAGCAAGCAAAAGGGCATGGTATGTGTCAACTCCAGGGATCACATCTTTGACTCCTGAGGTTCTGTGTAGGAGCAAAACCAAGTTTAAAAAAAGGAATGTTAAATTAAGCCCTTCTAATGGCAGTGTGGAAGGATCATTTAATATCACTGTGATGCAGGCTCTATCAACAGATCTGAAAAAGGCAAAAGATTCCTTGGCAACGGCTCTCCAGAGCTTTCTTGCACGTTTTCCATTGCAGAGCTAAGGGCCTCAGGACAAAGGAAAAGTACTGCCCACAAAATTATACTTTCCAAGGCTACGAAATGGAGAAATACAATTGCAGGCATGACGGTGGGTTGGTGACACTGAAAATATTTTGCCAAGTGTTCCAGTAAAGATGATACAGTAATGGTGTCATATTGCGCATTTATATGTCACAATGCTTTTTACAGTCACTAGAGACTTGCAGATTGACTCCTTGATAATCCCGCAATTTTATCATCAGGGAGCGATAAGCTTTCAGATGTGAAAGCTGATGTCAGCGTCTTTTGCAACTTTCATCCGCATCGGTTGATGCCTTGAAAATGAATGAGAACGCTACATGTAAAATCAAAATCAATCTACTGTGGATTTTTCCCCCTCACCTTCTGCCTTTCCAAGAGAGCTGGTGGGGGATGGGATGGGTAGAAGACATGCATTATCAAATCTGAAGCATGGTATAGTATAAAGGCTGTAATCTCATCTCAGGATTCTTATGGCTTTAATAAACTTTTCATGCTTCGTTCTTGTAGTTTACTGCATCATTGGGACTCTTCGGTAAAATTGCAGCCATAAATTTTCCCTTCTGCTGGACAGATTTTACTTGCTTGCTTTGGTATATATGTCATCCGGCTTTCAAAAGAGTTGAGACATGACAAAACTGATTAAATATTTGTATTACCTCTTCAAAATACAGAGATAAGTGTAATTTCTTGAGTGAAAGAAAAGAATGCAAAAATATTAAGTAGAGAAAAGTTCTTGGGTGTTTTTCGGTGCTTATAAACACACAGAAGGCAAAACCCAACTCCTGCCACCTCTTGGGATCAAAATTCCTTATGACTTGGTCTAAGACAGGCAAAATATCTTTATTACCAGTGGCATTTGGCAAAAGGTATTAGTCAATCATCCAAAAAAGCATTATTGTCCTGCCATCTGCTCCTACATCTGCTTGAGTCCTGATGGCCCCCTAGAAACTGTCTGCAGTTAGCAATGATCCCTAAAAATAAAGTCCTTTTTACTATGGGTAAGTGAGTTAAGTTGCCCATATTCTCCCTTAAGAGGGTCTTCTGGCTGCGACTGCACATTAATTATGTTTGAGACTGGCAGCTGTAAATTGCAGTAATGGTGTGTTGCCTCCTGCTGGAGCATTTTGTAGGGTTGAGCCTGTTACCCAACACATTTTCATCTTTAATTTGTCTCCAAGGCCTGGGTACAGCCTCAACTCACCCTGCTGCTGGCAAAGGTTTGTTTTTAGAAATATATCCTCCCGCTTCCCTTTAAAGAAAAACTAAACTGAAAGCACAGGGAGCCTGTTTTTGCTGAAGGCATATGCTGCCCTGATATTAAGCACAAAAAGAAACCCTCAGCCTTCTAGGTATGGCTAGAAGTAGTAAATTTTTTGTATGGGTTTTGTCTCTATTGCAAACTATTCTGAGCCAAGTGACATCTCAGCACTGAAATAGTAGCAGTGTGCCATGAGTTTAGTCTTTGTTTTGTAATATGTTGACCATTAGGAACAAAGCTAATCAAAACAGAGGCGTTATTGGTTAGTAGCAAGCTGTAGAAAATCTAGGATACATTTCCATTACAAAAACTGCTTATGCAGAAACTTTACTACATGCGTGTGTTCTCACTGACCGTTTGTTCAAGGAATTTGTGTTCAAATTATTCAGGATATATTGAAGGGTTTTTCACTGATAATGAAAAATAATTTCAGATAACCTTAGTGCCTTGATATAAATGTCGTGAAGTTTGAGAATGTGATTTTGCAGTCTCAAAACCCAAAGGCCTTCAAATTTAGAACAAATTTTAAAAATGCAGTTTTCATGCTGGTTTCAACAGGATGCATAGCTGAAACGAGGCAATACATGAATTGAAAAAGCAGTTACAACTTATGTATCTCTAGTACCATTATCCGAATAATCTTGCTTTTTTTTTTAATAATTCATAACAAGTTTTTACATTTCCAAGGAAGGCAAAGAAGGCCACTATGCCTTAAGTATGAAAGCAAGATTGAGACATAAACATTTTGTAAGTAAGGAAGACCATAAGAAGACGGACTAGACAATCACTTGGAGTTTTTTCCATTCTTGTTTCCTATGTTCATGCAGTCTTGAGGGTTCACTCTGACCATCAATACCTAGTGTATGTACTCTAGTAGATGAGCAGTTGAGTTTGTACATGTTTCCCTGAGTATAAACAGGCTGAAACAACTGGACACTGTTTCTTACTTGTGACTTTCTAAGCAGTCCTTCATATAGGCTGAGGTAGACTTTCCATCTTCTCCTTCCCTGTCACACCCAGAATAGCCCTGTAGCTGAGCAGGAGTTTGTGCATGGATATGACTTGAGGATTTCCTTAATGTAAATGAAAGGAAGTTGCCTTCCTTAATGTAAATGAAGACTCATGATTGAGTCCTTCTTTTAGCTAGGCTTAACCCATGTTTTAACAGAACAACTCAGCAATTAGATTTGTGTGTTCATCTGTAGCCAGGAAGTTCCTAGAGCTTCTGTCCGTCTATAAAGAAAAATAAGTATCATCTTGTGAGAGATTTCTAGTCATACAGATATGATTGCACTGCCTAGCTCTCCATATATATAGATGCAGAGCACTCTGGCAGCATGCTGCACTTCTGGGCTGTGTAATTGACTGTAGGACCTGACAGAAAAAAAAAAAAAAATCCAAGGGTGAAGCACCAGATTTTCATTCTCAGTGGGTAGAAAAATCCAAAAGGAGACTTCTCAAAACAGATGCATGATTTAGGAAGACCAGTTTGCCTGGAGCTCACTGAGAACTCATAGCAATGGCCAGGAAATGGCATCCAAAGGATATTTCAGCATAAAATATGATTCCTACTACACTGACATTCCAATTATAGTGGAAAAGCTAAATAGTCCATTTAGGTCGCTTTTTATGTTTGAAAGTTTAGGCATTTATAGAGCTTCATTAAAGGTTAAAATGTGCATCTTCTGGCATCCAATATTTCCAGCCCATATCCTCACTTCCGGATTGGATTCCTGGAAGAACAGGTATTTCCAAAGAGAGAATATGCAAAAAGGTATGTGAGGTATATGTTACACATACACACACACGACATATATATGTGCATATACAGAACTGTGCAGGGCAGACTTCCACCAGCATAGTCACAGGTGCATCACGAATAATGTATTTGAAACTGGGCAAGGAATTAGGGCTTCCATGAGCCACTTTTTGGGAGTCTCAGAGAAGGAAATAGCCACTGGTGGGTTTTTTCTGGCAGTTTTAACCAATGATTGCATTCATTAACCTTCACATCATATTGCAAGGTCTATTTGCTCAAGACTTTACATGAAGGAGAGAGGTTATATTCTGAGCTGATTTGACAATAAAAGCACTCAATGCCAGGGCTGCATTTCTTTATGAATTCATAATACTCTAAATTGAACTATGTTTGTTCAGAGTCTGCCATGGGTATGCATCCATCAGGGAGGAAAATTAAGTATCATGCTACTTCTTCTTCACCAGCAGTTGAATGGAGAGTCAAAGGCTTCTGGGCTGTGTTAAATATTCTACTTAATCAGGTGGAACAGGGGAAACAAGGTTTTCACAGCTACATCTGCCTTCTGTTTTCTTGCTGTTTGCTTCATTTCCAAGGATCACTGGATTCCTAGCCAAAACTTGTCTGACTGATGGAAATGGTTCAAAGGCATAATGGACAGCTTGTGGCCCATATTCCATTCAAATCCTCTCCCATTTCTGGGTCTACACAGGTTACCATACAGTCAGATGATGTTTCTGGCAGATGTAGGCAGCCCTTGACGTAATGCTTGTTAGAGCAGAACCAGAGCAGGGTGCTGCTGTCCCATGCCCAATATGGGGATGCAAGGGCTGGGGGATAAACAGATGGAGAGCTGCTGAGCAGGAGGTAGGCAGTTGCCCGGTTACCACGCAGTACCCAAGTCGAACCTGACCTGTTTTAGGCAGCTCTGTGGTCTGTTCTGCATTCTAGGGTGCCGGAGGATTCCCTGAGATAAAGCAACTGCTTGTTGCCAGGAGATGTTGCACCAGCATTGCCCCAAACATGCTCTTCAGCTGGAAATCCCAGGAGCCACTGGCAGGCTACTCATCTGGCAGCAACAAGGGCTGTTGCCCTCTTTTTTTATTATGCATTATCCATATCATTTGGCATTTGCAGTATTTTTGCCCATTACGCCCATCCATCTTAGTCTGGTGTCATAACAAAGCCACAAGAAACAGGGTAAGCGTCATTAATGTTTCAGTGCAATGCTGCAATTTGATAACACTAAATACAAGCTCATATGAGGCTGTAAGTGTCTCTTCCATTTATAAATATTGTGCTATAACTAGAGGCTCCAGGGTTATCAGGCAGTCAAACATTTTATCAAAGCCAAATAGTTCCTGAAGTACCACTCCTAGGATCTTTTGCAAGCCTTAATATTTCATTAGTTTTCTCCAGTGAGTCTTCTCAGGAATCTAGATGGCAAGTAAAATCTAGCTCTACAACATGAAAAAAAAAATGAGTGCATTTTTAGTTCATATTTTTAGAATTTTCTCCATATGGCTTTTGGTGGTATATATCTAGTACTGCAAACTTGCTATGCATCTTCACAATTTTGAGCATACCTTTCCAGTAACTGCTTATGGTTTAATCAGAGATCAGTACCAGCCTGTTGATTAACATAGTATGCATACTATAATCATGTATGCTATAATCAGTGTGACAGCACTTTCTGGTTTTAACTTTTATTGCAGTATTTTCTTTAATCTGATTTCCCAATCTCCGTGCGCCCGGGTCTCTTTTTCCCTTTGAGGTGTCTCTCATTCTTTCTCCAAGACCTCCCAGAGTGCTTGGCTGCTGTGTATTGCCCTGACTTGGCTGCTTTTCACAACCTATCTCTGGAGACTTCCAGACATTTCTGGTTTTGCCCAAATTTATTCCTAATCATTTCCATAGTCAGTGACCTTCCTTATAGTAGCTACAAACAGTACTGCAGCTCCCTCCCTTCTTCTGCATGTAGCTGGTGTGAACACATTTCAGTCCTATTTTAACCATTTCTGCACCACTTGCTCTAGGGTCATATTTACACAAAGTGGTAGAAAAAGCATTAAAACTTAAACCATGTTGGTAAAAACTTAAGGAAATCTTGCCTCAATCTACAAATTTTCTATTTCATGAATGACTCAAAGTAAATTGTGCTGGCAGCACATACAAGCTATGCATTCTACACTCCATTTTCTCCTCTACCTTTTTAAAATATGTGTCCTCAATTCCTGCTCTGTATTTAAATACAATTAATTGTCAATCTGTTGTTCCTGCACAGTGGCTTGCGATTTTATACTACGTGTGAAAGTAACTCTGATTTGGGCTTTTTTAGTAACTTAGCTTTTTCCTGGTTGTACATGGTCCTTTAAGTAGTGCTTACTTTTTTTTGTATAGATTCTTCAGTCAACATTTCATACAGGTTACAGCAACAGTCTGGGTGTGTGAGACTGAACCTGGATTTTTCACCTCACAGGTGGCTGTTGGAACAGCAGGCTGAAAGGGCACAGCAGCATCACCAATTCATCCTCTCTCCAGGCAAACCTGGACTACCTGGAGATGAGTAGATCAGTAGATGAGGTTTTTCAGTGTTTGTGGTATATATGACCTCTCAGAAGGCGGAAAAAAAAAAAAAAAAAGCCAAATTCTTGTGTTCTGGTGTGCTGGAGGTGCTCCTGCTCCTTCAGGGAGGTAGGAGCACACTCAGAGATGTGCAATGCTGGGTACCTGTAGGGCTACAAGTGTCCAAGGAGACATGAGCACATGAGTTCCCCACAGGTTGCACTTCTGTTCACGCTGCTGTTTTGAGCATGGTTTTAGTTCTAAGTATAATGGCTGAGCAGAGCAAGGATGTCCTTGATAGTGTGAGCTTTTAACATGGTGATATCGATGGTGTCAGCATGTTTGTAGATTTCTGCAAAATGCTGACATTCATCTCACTCATCTCACATCTCTCTCTTATTGAACCAACTGCAAATATATTTATCAATAGTTGCTCAAAGGCATTATTAAAGAAGGAATTAGCTCAAACTGATGGCATACCTAATGGGTGCCCCAGGAATCCATTTGGACCAATTAGTCTACATTACCTGTTTCCATGGTCTTGAAGAAACTGTCCAGTCTTTGCTGGGAAAATTAGCACATAAAAGAATTGATACCGTAAAAAACAGCAATGAGGACATCAAGTAGTATATCATAAGTGGAGTTTGTGTGGTGACATGGTTTCATTCAAACAACATGCAATGTTTAATGCAGTCAAAGCCAGCTTGTGCATCTAGGACTGCTTGATGTAGTTCTTACATGCTGGATTGAGTCCATTCGGTATCCCAGAAGACACATTTTAGCAGAGGAGCTGAGCGTCACAAGAGAAGTCCCTGGAATGTGAGATCCCAGGGAGCTGCCAAAGTCAAATGTGAGAAGCTCTCTTCAGAAAGTGGAGTGTCATCAGAGGAAGAGAGAGCTTGCTTTACTTTTTTCATGAAGAATTAATGAAGGTATTACATGAATGCTGCATCCACAGACTTTGGAGAATTATGAAAGGTACAGAAAAGACTGCCAAGAATGTTGTCTGGAAACCTGCTCTTTAAGGCAGGCCTATGCTTGCACAGTTTGAATATCTGCAAAAACCTACCTTTATCAAGTCATTATAATAGGTTCGCAGGGTGCTTTAATAGTCTGTGCACTGAGAATATTTCTTCCGGCATAATGCTTGGTTATTTGCAGTGTAGTGTAGAGGCCTAATCTCTGAATTTGCTCCCAAAGTTTTATCTCTGTTTTTCTCTCAATTTTAATACAATTGCTGTCTGTGGCAGTGTCAAGACAACAGCATGCAAATATTTTGCAGTGGAGTTGCTCATTATTAAAGATAGTTTGAAAGCATAAGCAAACAGCGCTTAGCAGTAAAAGCCTTTTAATGAAAGTACCATTAAGGAATTTAATTTGAAAACTGCAAAAGGTCTCCTTGAACATGCCTCTGTTTTCCCGGCCTTCCAGTTCTTTTCCTGTCCACTAAAGATAAAAACGGAATTTGGGATTCATTTTCCCAAATTCTGGGCTTCAGAGATGTGCCATTATGGCTTTGCTGCTCAGCTTCTTACCATTTGGAACCACAGACGGACTTCATATTTAGAAAAATGCTGTAGGGACTTTTGATACTAGAAATCTCTAGGAAAAAAAGGCACCATGAATGTAATTGGCTGGAAAATGAATCTGGCCAAATTTGGTCTATAAATAAGGTGGAAAAGCTTAACAGTGAAGGAACAACTAACCTCAGGTTGGGGTGAATGATCCATCTCTTCCTGAGACATCTCTCTAAAGCAGCTGCTAGAGTTCATTTAGGAATTACGGGGTCGATGCAGAGATTATTTGATATTGATCTTCGCCCTGGTTTATGCAGATCATAAGTCTGTAAAATTACAATGGTCCTCACAAATTTATTAAAATGACTTCAAAAATCTATTCATTGCTTTGGAAATGCAGGTCAGGGACTCTGAACTAGAATAATAAAGCTCTAAGCCACTACCAATTATCTGAGGAGTTTGTATAACAGGGAAGTTAGGTTACCTTGCATGCGAGTTTGCCAGTCAAGCTGCAGCAAGGCCACACTTGCCATGTCTCCTTTCCTAGCTAGTTGGGCCACCAGTGCTCCGCAAATTAATACCATATCCCACCATTGTCAACCATTACAGGGCTACAGGGATATTCAAATAAAGTATTAATATTGGATTTAAAAAAAAAAAAAATGCCAGATGTGAGAAATGGGAGGCATTAGCAAAAGCTACAGGCATGCATCACCACTCAGCGTAGAGGCTGCATGTTTTCTCATCTCCTTTGGAATGGTGGTTGTGCAGCCACCTCCCATTGCTCCTTATAAAGCAAGATGCCACGCGTGTGCAGAGGGGTTGGACTAGATGATCTCTGGAGGTCCCTTCCAACCTTAAGCATTCTATGATTCTATGATTCTATGTCATGATTCTACATATTTTCTGACAGAATGAGGTCACTGACATTATCCCTGATTAGTTGAATAATAGTTATGACAGTTTCTTCATTGTTTTACCCTAGAAATGAGATGAGAGTCTAGTTTCCTATTCTGCTTATTCTGCCTGGCCTTTTTTTTTTTTTTTTTTTTTTTTTTTTTCTTACGGGGGCTAATACTTGCAAAATGGCTCCAGAAACAGCTCCTCCATGTGTGAAGGAGGATTCCTCCCTCCATGGGAAATTTAAGAAGGAAAAGAAGGAATTTGGGGAGCTTGGATACCATATATCTTCAGGTACATTTAAAGGATTTCCTTTCTAAGGCCAGAGAGATGGTGGAAGCACCTTGCAGGGTTATGCTATGAGAAGAAGTGTAGAAATGGTCCAGGCTGGAAGATGTCATGCTGGAAGAGCAGAGGATGGCAGGAAGGGATGACAGCAGGTCATCAGTGCCGCTCCACCTTGCAGTCCCTTGCAGGGAAATGCTGCTCTTCCTGCTTTACTGGAGATAATCTCCCTCTAGGAAGGATCACCAGATGTGTATCTTCACTCCATAGAAAGTGGGATAATGGTGGTACTGTCCCACTGCCAGAGGGGACAATGGGTTTTGACAGCTCACAATGAGCTGCAATGAGCAGCATCCTAGCTCATCTGTCAGACCACTGAACTGGTTAAATTTGGTCTCATCTGGTTAAACTATGTCTTGTGAACCCGGGAAGGAACTCTTGCGCAGGGGCTTCTAACTGCGAGAGCTGCGATTTAAAGGAAAGGGTCAACTGGTTTGCCTAGGTGAGTTGCTTTAATAAGGGATGGTTAAATGCCAGTAGAATGGAATTTGGGCCTTCTAATTGCAGAAGAATTTAGCAATGTTTCCACTCAATTTGATTCAAACTGAAAAAGGCACTTATTTATATCAAATTACTTATTTATGCCAAAGTGAGAGCTCTATTCATTTTCATAAATATTAAGGCCAGGAAGATGCATCAGATCATCCATGCTCCCCATTGTAGAATCTCACGCCTGTGCGCCTGTACTGAGCTCAAGGTGACTAAAGCTGTGCTTAGCATTCACTCCATTGGCATGGAGTGAAAAATGAACTGCCAATCTGAAGTTTAACCAAGCACAGAAAGGCAAAATAATATTTTCAAAGATTGTTACCAGTGAAAATTAATAGAGTGCTAATGAGTAATAATTTACATCCAGATAGATTACTAACTGCTACATTTTTACTGACATGGTAAGCGTCTTAATAGTATTAACAGTATTTAAATGTCTTAACAGTATTTAAATGTCTGGTATTTCTTTTGATTTGCCACAATTAATGTTTCATGACATGCATGCGAGTTAATAAATTACAAAATTTAATTAGAAGTTGTCTCTTTTGATTTTTGTAAAGACTGAGCGGTAAACAGAACTAAAAAGCCATGTCATACTCAAAATCAGCATGTTGATGCAAATATGGATAGAGGATGCTAACGATGCTGAGTTATTTCTTTTTAATCTCTTCATGTTTTGAATGGAAACAAGACCTTAAATGAAAATGCTCATTATACAAATTAGATGGATGTTATTACTAAGTATGTTAATCTTTTTTTTTTTCTCTCCAAATGTTCACTTTGCAAATGTAATTATTTTTAATCATACCAGTTCCACTGAATTAGAGATTTGGTTTCCTTTTTATACTCAAATGCAAGGCCTTTGTATTTAAAAACACATTATTTTTCTAGATTATTTCCTGCCATCTTTCTTCAAAGGCACCTAATAAAATTTCAACAAATGTAATTAACTAGCACAGAAAAGTTGCCATGGTAATTTTCTTCTTTTCAGCATCATAAAATAGCTGGCTTCTCTGCTGCAGGTCTGCAGCAGAAAGTGTGGGTGTTTAATTAAACTGATTCCTTAATTGTGTATATTGCAATTACATTTCCTTGCAGTTTCAGAGATTGATATACAGTATTGAGCGGTTAACCGCAGCAAAAATTCAGGACAAGGCATGTATGATATTTAAATAACATATTTTGAAGTCTGACTAGTTTCTTGGTAGATATCATCGTCACCTCAAAAGTCAGCACAAATTCTGTCCTATGCTTAAAAATATCCCAAATCCATGAATCCATGGGAAGGAATCCATTTTCGAATGCTTTTTCCCCAGCAGTTTGCAGGAGAGAAAGCAGCACAACATGTTGTGGTATCAGATGCCATCTGGGAAAATCTCTTTGCCTGAATCTTCATCTGCTTTACAAAGAACAATTAAATTCCCCACTGAAGACTCTTCAGCCTCACAACCACATCCAGCACTTTGCAGTGCTGCCCCTTTGTCAGTACATATAATTAATGTGGACTTTGAGACAGTTTGAGACATTAAGGAACAAATTCAGTAATTGAGATGTATTTCATGTGCAGATGAAGAGGCAACCATCTGCCACATTTTTTGTGCATTTGTGTGGTTTATTTAAAAATAAAAATAAAAAAAGAAAATTCACAGTTTTACTAAGACCAAACACACTCCTGAGAACCTGGCTTTGCCTTTGTTGAAAAGCTATTTGTTATTAGTCTGAATTCACATTCTCCATGCATGATTTCCACAGAAATTTTGCTAATGAGGTAAGGAATATAATTTCTGTGAAATCCCACTTAACAAAAAGTTTAGCAAAAGTAAAAACAAAGAAGTGTTAGAGCATTAATGACATGCTCTTTCAAAGATATTTCTAAAAGATGTGAAAAATCTGTACAATGCTTGTAAAAAGCTAACAGAAATCTGTCAAAATAGATGCATCGGGGAAAAGAGGATTAAAGAGATTTATAAGAGAAAGGCCAATTGGTAGGTATCATGTGCCACACTCTACAGGTATCCTGTGGCACGACAGCCTCTTGCTGCCTTGTATTGGCAGAGAGGCATCCCAGACAGATGGATGGCTATGCTGCATCTGGTCTCCTCCATGCCCTTTCCTAAAGGCCCTTTTCCATTAATCTTCCATGTTCAAACTCACAACCAGGGCACTTGAACAGAACCACAAGGTCCATGTACGTGTTTCCTGTGCTGCATTTCATGCCTTTTCCTGAGATGTCTAAGTCTAGATTGCCAAGTGAAGTTTAAGGAGGTAGGACACTGTGTTTCACACAGTGAAGAGATGGGGAGATCTTAGTCCCATTGGCTTTTGTAAGATCCCAGCTAGAGTGAAAATGGCATAAATTAAGCAAACAACAAACTAACAAAGATGAAAATATCCATTTCACTGTGTACTTATCTCTGTAGTATAAAGTCCAGTTTCATCTTACTTCTCCATATCTGGCACAAGGGACACATCTGCCTCCTCAAGCTCTAACGATAAAATCCTCCAGAGGTGAGAAATCAAGTACCAAAGATAGTTTGCACAGTAATTATTTTGATGGTGCACCTCACTGACATGTTAAAGGGCTGGTAGCTCTGCCATCAATGGCATGAATTTAGCCTGATTTCCTATGATTCTGTATACCAGTGTTGACTTCTCCAGGGACTGATATAATGTGACTTGTCCTCGCTTGTCTTCACCTGTTCCTGGAGTGGGAGGCTGCTAAGATCTCTCTCTACCATGTATCTCAGTTCTGTGAAAGTTTTTAGGAATTTACTGCCATTGAGATCTCTGCCTTCTTGTCAAACTTGATTGAAATTATTTGATCTTTTAATGTATTGGACACGGCACAGGGAGAGACATATACAGTCATACATACAGCACAGTTATTTAGCTTTAGTTTTGTTAGGGGAGCTGGTAAGTGTCTCCTGCATCCAGAGACACCATCCATATGTAATGGTGAGGGACTCTTTTCTAGAAGCTATTGAACTGGAGCACAGATTTAAAAGTAAGTGAAAAGAGAGTTCTACACAGTTCGTAGTCAGTGGTCTGAGATTTTTTTTCACCCTTCAGAGTCCTTGACACGTAACCCTTTGCTTATATAAAACACTTCAGATGTTCTTTCATAGGTTTAACCATGCTAAAGACTACTCAGCGGAAAGAAATCTTATTATCTTCACCTTAATGTTTCATTATCTGGCACAATGTGAGGATATTAGACTTTAATTGCTGGTTCTCTTTAGAGATTACAGCATTTAAAATTTTATACCCTCTTTTTTTTTTTTTTTTTGGTCATATTTAAGTTATATTTAAATCTCATCTTTTGGGGTAAAAAGTTTAGGTGATAAGTTGTCTATTCTAATTAGATTTGCCATAAAGTACTCCGAGTATTCTGAAATTCACCCACCCATTTCAAATCCTAAAACTCTGTAGACAAAATAATAAGTAGTCATTCACTATGTACCAGCATGCTGCATCTAAGGCAAAACTCCCTTTAAGTGCACTGTGGTGACCTGTTGCACCTATGGACTTTACAAAGTCATTCCTCTATGACAATGTCATGAGATGTTGCAGTAAATAAGTTATTTAAGTAGATCTATGAGTGACAGTTAAGTATCTGTTTGGAATCCTTTGTACTAGGAAAGGCACATACATTTGCTGTAAATGTATCTTCAATGTCTCTGAATCATTTTCTTCTTTTTTGCACGCTATAAAATTGCCACTTTTATGGCCAGACTTGATATAAGATACAGCTGAGGAAATGCAGGAGTTCGTTAAATACTAAAGGGTTATCCCTTCTGCTTCATATTTCTGTTCAGGATCTTAAGGAGGTTACCTTTTGTTATGAAGAGATTTAATTTTTTTTATGTGAATAGTATGGGTTGTAATAGGTTGTAATACCTCTGTGGTAGACATATAGTCACACTTTGCAGGATCATGATTTGATCAGAAATCTGGAGGCTGTCTATCACCATGAAATCACCTACACTCATGGGACGTGTTTGCATTTATTTAAAATTGTCAAGAGATACCAAACTGCAAAACATAGTAGTTTCTGCAACCTGTAATTCTGTTGTGAAAACTAACATGGCAAAAAGTAGGGCAGGAAAGGACCACTTAAATTCTGTCTCCTTCTGTCACAAATGGCCACGTATGATCTTCTGGTCAGGCATCTACCTTGAATCGCCTTGGTGTTTGCTTTTTGTTACTTTTTTGTTTATTTTTGCTCTTGCAACTCCCTCTGGAAGGCTATTCCAGGAAATCGCTTCTCTAATGGCCAGAAATCACCTTCAGCTTTCCAGGCAAAATGTACACATGCCAATAAATGCTCATTTGTTCTGATGACCAAACTGTTCTTTAGTTTAAATTGCTCTTATGAGTCCTTAATGCTTAGCTCCAATGCATTTATACAGTCCAGCCAGATCTCTTTCTGCCTGTTTTGTAAAGTTAAACAAGACGAGCACTCCGGGTTCACTCTGAAGAGACAAACCTTGTTTCTTTGACCATGCCCTGTTGGGTTTATCTTCTCACTCAGAGTTGGCATGAACCATCCCCTGAACTTCAGTCAAGGTCTACCCAGGTTGTCTCACATTAAAATTAATACTCTTCTCTCCTGAGGATAGGGGTCGAAGTCACTGAAGTGACCCACTCTGCATCAGCCTTCAGAAACAAACAAGGGTATCTGAACAGCTGATGCTGAGCTATGGACAAGCCATACATTTTCCTGTTCAGCAGGTCTTATTTCGTACGAAAGGGATGAGCAGAAGGTGTACAGCCAAGGAAAATCTTCAATTTTGATATTTTCCTATTTAAACCTGGCTATTGTGCAATAAATAAATAGCTTCTACCTCTCTGTGGGAGTTCCCATGAGCTCTTTAACATCAAGAGAATATCATTTAGATAGCCAGAAGGAAGGCAACTGTAGCACAGGATCATCATGGGAAGGAGGAAAAAAAAATGCCTCCTTATATTTAAAGCTTAGGAGACATTAAATTTTTTATCTTGTTCACCATTTCCCAGTACAAGGCCTTTGCAGAATGTGCCTTTTCAAAACATGTTTAAAAGATAAAATAATTTAATTGCCCTGAAGCACAGAACATTTCTTTTCTCCATATTAGTCTCATACCACGAAATAGCAGGAAAGTGTCAGGGACTGTAATTCACGATTCCTTTTTTTTTTTTTCTTCATGTGGCTTAATCATATACCTTAAGTTTCAAGACCACATCCACTAATGCAAGTTCAGTTTGCCAACATCTTTAATAAATCATCCTTTCCCTGTACAGCCCTCTGTTATTGCTGGGCCCTCTCTGACATATTTTTCTGCTTTATGCAAATATATACATGCATATTTAATATCCCATGGATACCTGTGTTTTCTTCTTCAGATCACTTTGATCTGAGGAGAGAAGTAAAGTCTCACAGATACAACAGTGTCTCATTCTCATGGGAAATGGTCGCATCTGGATCTCATGGATTTGTCACAAATGGTCTGGAAAGCCTAGAAGTATGGTTAGAGAAATAAACAGCAGAGATGGCAAAACAAAGAAAAGATTCATAATACCGTGCAGTTTATAGGACTTAAAAAGGTAGAAAGCCCTTCATAATCCCTCCCAGAATCCAATTTTATCTTGAGAAACCTCTCATGCAGCTATCATTCCTCTTGCATTCTGAGTTTACATTCTTTCTGCCCTTACAGCCTTCCTCATGTCTTCTGTTTAATAAAAACATAATCCAGAAGAAAAGGCTCAAAAGACCAAGCTGACCAAGCTCAATTAGTTCTTTGATTAACATTATAATTAAACTATAATCCAGAAAGATAGACCTTACTCAAAGAGGTGGCAGTGTAGAGCCTGCTCAACACAGGTTTCAACATAATTATGTTTATATCCTGGTTTGTTCTAACTTAGAGCATCTGTTCTTACTAGATCAGACTTTTTCCTTTTATCTCCCCCAGTGTGTAAGCCCACTGGAAGGGCGTTCTCAGAGGGTCTCTGCATCTCATCATGGGTGGCCCTCACTGAATGAAGGTGTCAGTCCTATGAGGTTGGCATCAAGCACTTAGGACCTGTAAAAAAAATTTGTGTGCATAAAAATCATTTTGGGAGGGAAACTGTTGTTGATTGCTTTGTCCTCATGTGGTTTCCTTGTCTTTGTGCTCTCTTTAGTCATCCTTTATGGAAGATTTCTGAGACCAGATGACGGGATAGGTAGGCACTTGTTATGTTGCAGTGTGGCCAGTCCCAAGCTCTGCCTCTGACCAGGCTGTCTAAAGCAGCAATCTCCAAACTTGCTTGTTGCCCTGTGATTTTCCCAGACACCTCTGCATTCCTGCTTGCAAAGTTTAGTAGGGAGATAGCCCATACCCATACGAGCTGTTAGAAGGAGCACTGTCACTCCTAAAGGTGAACAAAAAGATCTAGGCATTAATTTTTATTTGCTTGTCTGTGATAAGAAAATCTCCTTGCTGTGTGCTGAAAAAAAAAAAGAAAGAAAGGAAAAGGAAAAGGGAAAGGGAAAGGAAAAGGAAAAGGGAAAGGAAAAGAGAAAGGGAAAGGGAAAGGAAAAGAGAAAGGGAAAGGGAAAGGGAAAGGGAAAAGGAAAAGGGAAAGGGAAAGGGAAAGGGAAAGGGAAAGGGAAAGGGAAAGGAAAAGGAAAAGGAAAAGGAAAAGGAAAAGAAAGAGAAAAAGAAAGAGAAAAAGAAAGGAAAAGAAAGAGAAAAAGAAAGAGAAAAAGAAAAAGAAAGAAAAAGAAAGAAAAAGAAAGAGAAAGAGAAAGAGAAAGAGAAAGAGAAAGAGAAA
>VZSV01000165.1:140140-157777 GCA_013398735.1 Nothocercus julius | reverse complement strand
AAAAAGAAAAAGAAAAAGAAAAAGAAAAAGAAAAAGAAAAAGAAAAAGAAAAAGAAAAAGAAAAAGAAAAAGAAAAAGAAAAAGAAAAAGAAAAAAGAATCTTTTAGGGACAGTTCTGCCTCGATTTAAATGAATCTGTTCTTCTTGGAGCAGTGTGTAGTTAGGTGGGATTTCTTTACCAAGATATTTTACAGGATGCAATAGGCGCTCGGAATAAAAGAGACAAGGAAATGCTTTATAAGGACTCTGCCAAAAACTCTGGTTGTTTTTCACAAGTTTCCTCCTGAAGTGTTTAAAAACCCCTCTCATAATGATTATATGCCCATATTTGATATTCATTAACAGCTTGCTTTAACCTTGTGATGCTGGAGGCAGATGTGAGGTAATTCCTGCTGAAGAAATAGCTCTATAAAAACAAATAGGTCATTAAGGTTAACAAAAAGTCCTCGGTAGTGGGTGGGGATAGAAGAGTTTGACTGATATTTCATTTGGGGATTATGGAAATTGCTTTATATTTTTCTGACAAAAGAACTGACCTTTCTACTCTGACCATGTTTATTACAAAGTACATATGCAACAGCAAATACATCTACTGTGACAGCTTTTTATCATTCTTTGCTTTCTCTCTTTACTAGTGAAGGAAGACGTGAAACATCTTCAAAATCTAATGAGATGCTAATGTGCTAGAAAGAGCCTTTGAATGAGCTTGTTTTAGTCAAAATATTGCAAGTATGCTAATGCTGAGACTATCAATAGCACTAAAAATGCTTGTTGACAAATGCCTCATTTTCTCTTAATAACACTTGCTTTAATGTTGCTGTGAATGACATCAGCTTTGCCTTAATAATATAGTCTTAGCCACTAAAAATCTACCTTCCAATGGTTAGTGGCATTTTCAATATAGTATTTTCCTTTGATTCCCATATGCTTTTGACAATCCCAAATTGATTTAAATCCAATCCATAAGATTAGAGAACATTGAATTAAAGAAGAATCATAGATACCTTATAAAACCAAGAGAGCAGCTAGATTCTGGACGATGCCTGAGCTAATGTTGTTTTTCAAACTGAGTGACAGGAAGGCAGTTTGTAATGCCAGCAAGTACTTTTGTGACTTTTTTGACTTTTTGTGCTAGGCTAATGGTACTAATAGGCTGAGTTGACTATCTGTGAACGGATATGAAAAGATGAACATATTAAAATTGCAGGTCATTCTTATCTCTTGCTTTATGTAGCATTGATTTAATTGTACAAAGTTTGCTCCCACCCCAAGAAATTACTTATTTTCCAGTTTATCTCAGGTAACTTTGGTAATGAAACTCTAGAAATATTTTCTTGCCCCATTATACTTCAAAACTAAAGACGTCTCTCCCTCATACCTTGCTCTACTTGTCTGTTGTCTTTTGCTGTACTCAGATGGACCTAGGGGTTGTCTTCCTTGGTATATCTGTGTACAGCCCAAGGCCTTCATCATTGCTTTAGGCAATAAAGTAACAACTAATAATGAACAAGTCCAAGCATGGAAACCGGGGGAGCGTGTGAACTGTCCGAAGGAATGGAGCATAGGCTGGGAGATACAGATAGTTGCTTCCTTCATCAGTCAACAGAAAGAACAAGAAATAGGCATCTCCATGAAGTTGACACAATATTAATTTGCAGCCTTTCTGAAAGCTTTCATTAATGTGAAAAGAATGTCTTTTTTGCAAAACTGAATACAATGGGCAATGGAAATTTTAGTAGTATTTTCAGTTAAACATCAGGTAATGAGGTCTACTGAAGTCTTGGCCTACTGAGTTATATAAGGCTTGTGGTCTGCTCGAGGTTAAGCCTGTGCCTGTTTCTTGGCTCCAGACAGTGGCTGGAGACATTCACGTAGTGTAGTTTAATAACAGTCCTGTTAGCTAGGCTGGATACAAAGTAGAATCACTGGAGAAACTGGTAACAATGTAAATACAGTGGCAAGTTTACAGACAAAGACTTGTATCAGGAGCTGAAGCAGAATGAAAGGAGTTGAGCTTCAAGAAAGACTTCAGAAAAAAAAGCAACAGGCTTTTGCTGTGTTAAGAGGTGAGGAGAATATTTTGTCAGTGAATAACAATTCCTGCAATAACTGTCACTGCAGGAATGTCTGATTTGTAGGTTTACGTCTCTCCATACATTTGGTTATTCATCACATCCATGGAACTGCCAAAGACGTTTTCAGAAGTGATTTTTCTTTTCTGTTGGTGATAATCTTCTTCTGTTTTTTTTTTTTTTTTTTTTTTTTTTTTTTTTTTTTTTTTTTTTTTTTTGTCTGTTTGTTTGTGGCGGGGAGAGAAAGAATGCTCTTTTGTTGACATGTTTTGCAGGAAGGTATCCAAAAGCGGAATTCAGACATTGTTTTGTCTGGAACAGTTTCACTTCACCCATCCTCTGTGATTTCATATTTTTGCATTAGTTTGGATAACAAATGTCCTTTTAAAATGTAACTGTTATACTCTTTACTGTAATTTTTAGTGATTTTACCATGTTGCAAGGAAAGATTTTAACATTAGAAAAAAAAATCTAATAATTTCTATATTTTTCTAAAATTATACCAAAAGTACAATTTAGGTATGATCATTTTATGATTTCATAACAGACCACCTTCAAATTTCTGTTCTGCACACAGTTTCTGTGTGCAAATACTTTTACTAAGCTGAGGCAGGAATGAGAGACTAACAAGTTATTGCACCTCAAAAATGCAGAGCTTCTTGCAAGTTAAAAATTTCACATTTTTTTTTTCTAATACCAAGAGAGAAAAGGCTAAACAATATATTTTCTCCAGGTATATTTTCTACTTTGAAATTTCCATTTAGAATATCTGCTCTCCACAAGGCTGTGAAGTCCTTAATTTGGTTATTTCTCCCAGAAGAATATAAATCACTGCTGCATCCCCCAAATGTTTGTGAGTTTATCAAAAGGACCATTTATTCATTATTCATGCTACACCATCATTAAATCCTTTGGATTATACGGCTTCTGTTGTCTTTTAAATTCCTAATAAATATGTTGCTGACAACCAGCTGTTCTTTTCAATGCATTGCAGCCCAGTGTCTTAGCATGGGCTGTTAGTCTGCTGATGTCCATCTCTTTTATTTATGGCAGTCAAGGTGACAGTAGCTGCCTGCAGCAGTGGGTAGTCTTTGCCTTCCTGGATTGTGTTGTACCTAGGTTGAGGGCAGGGGGCAGGGCAGGAAAAGAAAAGGCTGTCAAAGGGAGTCTTTGGTCTCTCTGCTGACCCTTGCTCAGAGGTGTCTTTGACAGAGCGCTGCATCTTTCTGATGCTTCTGAGACTTCTTTGGGGTTGGAAGCATCGAGTTTGGTTGCAGGGCAGTTCCAGTCATGTCGAAGAGTCCCATATACAGAGGAGCTCAGGGCTTCTCAGCAGAGGAAAGCAATCTGCTTTCTGCTTTGAAGCACATGGTTCATCTGTGTCTCTTAACAAATGTAAGCAAAGGCTGTTCCTCACCGTTGCCCTTGACAGTTATTAACACTGAAGTGAACCTGATAGCCTTCTACGATGAGGTAACTGGCTGGCTGAATGATGGGAGAGCCATGGATGTTGTCTACCTTGATTTGAGCAAGGCTTTTGACACAGTCTCCCATAACATTCTCATAGGAAAGCTCTAGAAGTGTGGACTGGACGAGTGGACAGTGAAGTGGATTGAGGACTGGCTGGATGGCAGAGTCCAGAGGGTGGTGATAAACGGGGCCAAGTCTAGTTGGAGGCCTGTGATCAGTGGTGTAGTGGTGTCTCCCAGGGGTCAGTACCGGGCACAGTGCTGTTCGGCTTGTACATCGACTTGCACAGGGGCACAGAGTGCACCATGAGTGAGTTTGCAGATGATACAAAACTGGGTGGAATGGCTGACACACCAGAGGGCTGTGCTGCCATTCAGAGGGACCTAGACAGGTTGGAGAGTAGGGCAGAGAGGAATCTCATGAGGTTCAACAAGGACAAGTGCAGGGTCCTGCACCTGGGCGGGAATAACCCCAGACACCAGTACAGATTAGGGGCTGACCTGCTGGAAAGCAGCTCCATGGAGAGGGATTTGGGAGTCCTGGTTGACAACAAGTTAACCATGAGTCAGCAATGTGCCCTTGGCCCTTGTGGCCAAGAAGGCCAGTGGGATTCTGGCTGCATTAGGAGGAGTGTTGCCAGAAGGTGGAGGGAGGGGATCCTCCCCCTCTACTCCGCTCTGGTGAGATTCCACCTGAGTATTGGGTGAAGTTCTGGGTTCCCCAATACAAGAGGGACGTGGAGCTTTTAGAGAGGGTCCAGTGTAGAGCGACAAAGATGATTAAGGGACTGGAGCATCTGTCGTATGAGGAAAGAGTAAACAAGACAGGCCTGTTTAGTCTGGAGAAGAGAAGACTGAGAAGAGATTTGATAAACATGTACAAGTACCTGAGGGGTGAATGTAGGGAGGATGGGGCCAGGCTCTTCTCCGTGGTGGCCAGTGACAAGATAAGGAGTAACGGGTGCAAGCTGAAACACAGGAAGTTTAATCTCTGTATGCGGAAGAAATTCTTTCCTGTGACTGTGTCATAGCCCTGGAACAGGCTGACCAGAGAGACAGTGGAAGCTCTTTTGGGGATCTTCAAAACTCGCCTGGATGCCACCCTGTGCCACATGCTCTAGGTGTCCTTGCGTGTGCAGAGAGGGTTGGACTAGATGATCTTTAGAGGTCCCTTCCAAGCTTAACCATGCTGTGATTCTGGGATTCTGTGATGCTGGATTTGAGGGTAGGAAGATTTGTGTGCAACCGGATCCCAAAAAAGGGCTTTGACCAAAAGGTTCCCAATGGGAAATGATACTTTTTGGTTCCTGGTGGCAATACTCAACACAATCATAGAATCCTTAACGTTGGAAGGGACCTCTAGAGATCATCTAGTCCAAACCCCCTGCACACGCAGGGTCACCTACAGCATGTGGCTCAGGACTGCGTCCAAGTGGGTTTGGACTATCTCCAGAGAAGGAGATTCCACAGCTTCTCTTGTCAAGTCGTTCCAGTGCTCTATCACCCTCACTGTTAAGAATTTTTTCCTTAAGTTCCTGTGGGACTTTTGATGCTTTAGTTTGTGGCTGTTTCCTCTAGTCCTATCGTTTACCACCACTGAAAAGAGGCCAGCGCCATGATCCTCCTCACTGCCTCCCTTGAGGTACTTAAAGACACTGCTCAGGTCTCCTCTCAGCCTTCTCTTCTCCAGGCTGAACAGGCCCAGCTCTCTCAGCCTTTCCTCATAGGGCAGATGTTCCAGGCCCCTGATCATCCTTGTAGCCCTGCGCTGGACTGTCTCCAGCAGCTCCACATCCCTCTTGTACTGGGGAGCCCAGAACTGGACACAGTACTCCAGGTGTGGCCTCACCAGGGCTGAGTAGAAGGGCAGGATCACCTCCCTCGACTTGCTGGAGACTCTCTTCTTAATGCACACCAGGATCCCATTGGCCTTCTTGGCCACGAGGGTGTGCTGCTGCCTCATGGTCAGCTTGCCTCATGGTCTCTGCAGAGCTGCTCTCCAAAAAGAAATCCAGCCCTAATTTTGGTTGGATTTTAATATGAGTTTCCTTACCTTTACTGAAATGGCTACCATTTCAACTATGTATAAAATGCAAGCAGGCTGATAAATTAGAGATATTAATTAGAAAAAAAAAGTACTTAAAAAAAAAACTAGCTGAGGCACCATACTTCCAAAGAACTGACAGCTTCACATCTTGTGGCTGAGGAGGACTTTTTTTCAAAATACAGGCACATAGCATCTCCTCAGGGGAAGGGAGAAATTGAAACAGAGAAAAAAATGTTGCTGGAAAATTCATTAGAAACTCCATATAAGTAACAGAAATGCCTGGCCAGATCTCTGGTGCCATGAACACTTGTCAGCTTTCATTTCCCATCAGCACATCACTGAAATATGGACAGGAACCAAAATGCTGAGAAACAACAAGTTGTCCTGAGGAAATTTTCAGATGAGAAAGACTGGTGAGTGCAACAGAACAAGGTCTAAGTGATGTTTGGGGGAAAATATGCACCAGTTAAGAGGAAGAGAGGAATGAGGTATTTCCATTCAGGCTCACTCAAGAGTTTTCCATCTTTGTGTCCATCACACAGCACAGACCTCACACAGAAGCAGGGGAAACCCCCACCTCAGTAGCCCTGTGTGAAAAAGGACATTTCTGTCAATTTTCCCTGTTGGTCTGCCTGGTTTAACCTTCTGACCATCCTCCACCTTGTCTCTTAATGTGACCATTTTATTGACAATTGCAGTGAATATGGAAATCGGTTTAGACAATTCTGTCTGCTGCAGCTTGAAATTTTTGTGTTGTGACCTTGCTTGCATCCTTAATCTTTGCTAGAGATGCTCATCTCCTTGCACTGTATCAATGAATCTATTTTATTTTCCCTGCTGAGAAGAGAAAAAAAAAAAAAAGAGCTGTAGCACTTTTCTTTCCTTTTCATTCCCTCTCTCCTTATCTCCAACAGGAAAACTAATGCAGTTTCTCTTTTTGTAACAGCCTATTGACTGTGTATGTCAGCTGTACGTTTGTGGGCACTGAAGGATCTGATTTTATTTCTGTTTGCTCAAGGATTTATGAAAAAAAAAAGACTGCTCTTGGGACTACAGAGAGGTGGGCATATTTTCAGCATGTTTTATAACATATTATCCATATATAATTGCAGCATAACAATGTAATTACACAAGGTATTTCTTTTGGCCTCATCAGATATTCCCTTTAGAAGATATGTGCATCTGCAGCCCTGAGACTACAGACCTGAAGTAGGCAAGAATGTCCCCTATTGCCTGTTGAGCTTGTCCAAATTTAGTGTGCTTCCAAGGGGTAAATGAAATCTTTTTTCTAAGCATTTGCTGCAAATGGCAAGAAGGCAGAAGAAATAGCTGAGATGGGTTCCACTCCATCACAGGCCCAGGCATGCTGGAGCAGAGCATCTGTGTAGGACTGTTGTTATTACCCATCAGTGTTTGGCTCCTGATCTCCCTCTTTCAAGATCATGCTCTTTGAGATGTCAAATGTAAGTCTTGTATTTCCTGATGGCTTAGTATTGCAGCTCAAAAGGGCAGGAAACTTGGCCACCCCTTCTCTGGTAGGAAGGGCACTCATTTCCCTGGGGAAAAAAAAAAAAAAAAAAAAGACGACAAATAGCTACAGCTAATAAAATAGCATGCTTTCACTTAGTCACTAGGAACGACTGTGTAACTTCTATTTGTCTGTGCAAGTCCTTGGGATTGAGTGCTTTCATAGCTTGTGAGTTTATTCTAGTTTATTCATAGTTTCATATTCTATTTTATAGTATTCATATTCTAGTTTATTCATAGTTTGTGAATTATTCTAAAATTGGTATTTCCAACCCACATGCAAGAATGTTTGAGGTATGGTTTCTAGTAAATTTTTGCATGTGATTAACACTGTTTACCTCATTAATTAAATGTTCTCAAGGCACTATATCTTATACATTTAATTCCAGATCAGTAATCAAGATTTGCCATTGACATTCCTTGATTCTAGTAAATCTTTCCAATGTCTCACACTACTGCAGCAGGTATCAAAGGCAGCTGAGTACTACATCCCTAGGGACACCACAGCTATTGGGTTATTGCAGTCCTTTATCCAGATTAAGACAATACCCCAGCTTTATTTTACTAGCTAGGACACTCCACAATGGCAAAAATATGTATGAGAATATGCTGAAACACCTACAGCGACGGTTGTAAGCTTTAATAATAAGACATTGTTGCAAACCTGTGCAAGAAGTAAAGCTGTATTTTTGCAGAGAGGTCTGTGAACCCCATCAGCCATCAAATGGCTTGTTTAAAAAAAAAAAAAAAAAAAGTCAGAGAGTAGAGCTTTTATTAATCTTTCTGTTTGTTTTATAAGTTTGTGCTATTGTGTTTCACCAGTTAACTGAAAACTCATCACCTTTTCAGTATGAATAATTGAGAAAGAACGTGTGATGTGGTCTCTTCTCTAGAACCTGTTCCTTACTGAAGAAGAAGGAGAAGCCCCCCCATGGCGAAAATATAATTTTAAAACAAAAGCCTTCCTTTTTGAGCATATCAGAGTTCTTGGAAGTTGCAAGGAATTGCTGGTAGAGTGATACTACTTTTTCACTATAAATGATTTTTCTACTTTGTTCCGCAGTCTTCAAAAGCTTTTGAAGATAAGATAAAAACAGATAAACATTAGAAGAGTAGGTGTTGTTGAGAGGTGTTAAAACGAGCGTGACTTTTTTGACCCAAATGCACATATTTTGGGACATGCTAAGATTTTTAGCGCCCTATTAAACGGCAAGGAAATCCAGGGTTTTTTTTTTTTTTTTTTTATGAGAAGTTATGAAAGCAGAGTGCGTGTCTGATGCTATGGGAGCTCTCCCTTGGGAAAGGCTGTTAACTGTAACACTGGGACCCCTTAGGGTGGCCCAGGGATGCTGGGTGACTGCCAAGGGACTGATACACTCCAGGCATCATCTGCCCTGGTTCTGCTACTTGAAAATAGATTAATTGTAGGTTTGAGCCACATATGGCTGAACATGACATTGAGGGAGACCTTTAAAATAAAACTTTTTCTATGATGCTGAAACTGTGTGATGTTAAAACTGCCTTTAATTGGAGCTATATAGCAGCATTTCTACGGGGCTTTTCATAATAATGCATTACTCATGTAGATATTCATTATAGTGCAGTGACAGCACAACACTTCATTTGTGTTTATCGGTGGAAACACAGGACCTGGCATACAGCACACTCCTTTGAGAGATTTCATGAATGTTAATGACAGGGAATATAACTTGAACACAAAAGTTTTGCCGAAGAAAATATGGGAAAGGGAAGCCAATAAAGTGTCAGGTGGAAAATATTAGTTTGCTGGAAAATTCTCTATGGTTTGAATTAATTTTTAGTTCAACAGGACTTGTTAAAACTATAAATAGATAAATAGTCTCTTGCTTTCCTATAGCTTTCTTCCTCTTATAGTGTGCTTTAGAAGTCTTCTTATTCCATACTTTTTATTTTGTTATATTTAGCTACCATTCTAATATCTCTTTCAGAAAACTGCATTGATATCAGGCTGCTTTCTCTCAGTTCCTAGTGTGATAAAAGCCAAATTAGAGTCACTTCCTTATACAAAATAATGGAAAGTACACGATATATGGAGGATAATAAGATTTTTTAAAAAGGATGACCATCTGCCTTGATTTCCTGCTTCCACTTTCAATGTCCTTTCAAGTTCTACTTTGCCTGTGGAAAGATGAAATCACTGTGATCACTTTCAGCTGAGAAGATGTAGTAGCTCTCACATAAGACATGCGTGTGGCTGGACCTTAAGAGCTTTTTTAAACTGTGAATCCAAAGATAGGCTGTGAAGTTGTGTGTAGTAGCATCTGCCAGTGTCTTTTTCCTCCTCACAACACTTGGAGCACCTGCATACTTTGCATGTCTCGGGCTTGGCCTTTGGGAAAGATGAGACTTACCCATGTGAAGGATTGGAGCAGAAACGAGGTTGCAAGCTGCAGGTTCAGCACAGAGGCTCCTGGATGCAAGGAGAGAGGCTAGGGTGCAGGTATTCTGGAATATGCCCTCAGCTGAGCAGCAGCTTTCCAACAGTTTAGGAGCAAGAGACTGGTCTGACAGGAGTGCTAGGGCAGCCCCCATGTTCCATACACGATGCTGAGGTCCTCAGATGCACTTGGCAGATGACCCATGTTGGGGTGGCCAAAAGGGGGGCCAAGCTGTACATGCTGGGTCATGATGTGAATTGGCTGCTTCCTGCTGACCCCAAAATGTGATGAAATCTGGTATCAATGTGACCCTGCCTCATTTGCCTTCTGCTGAGGGCCATGAAAAACTTAGGTCTGTCCTTAAGAGAATATGTTGTCAAAGGTACTTGAAATGAACAATTTTCAAGCCCTATAAAAAATATCAGCATATTTGGAACTGCATAGGGAATCTTTTTTTCCCAGGGAATTAAGAGAGTCATGACAAACTTTACCATTAAAATGTCTGTGTTAAGAAAATGAAGTTTGTTCCAGAAAGTGTTTTTTCTTGGGGTTACAATCATTAACTTTTTGTATGGTGATACCAACCTTAGAGCAGGATTGTTTTGGCTTCTAAAAGCAAGGTCCCTAAAACACTTGTCCAAGCAAAGACTGGTGATTTTAATACACTTTATGTTAGAAAGTGAAACTTGTCCCCCCTTTCAGGAAGATAGATTACCTGTTCTCATCATGTTGCCCTTGCCCTGGAAATCAGAGAAGGCAAGGATATATGGAAGGTTCTGTGAATGCAGCAAGTTGAATTTACTATTTGCAAAGCCATTTAACACACTTCAGAGCAATTCCAGCTATTCTAGACTGTATCTGTGAAACCTAAAACATCTGCCGTATTTATTGCAGAGAGACTGCTGTAAACATTTGCCAGTGTTTACCAGTGTTTGCTATTGTGCTGATTTTAAAACTTTTGCCATGCATTATGCAACCCTTCTTTCCCATCCCATATACAGATTAATAATCCCACATGCAGGTCAGAAAACATTTACCAAAGTACTTATTCTGTTTAAGGTAAGAATGGGACCTGCATTCCCAGTAATTTGAATTACTCGGGAAATGTGCCTTATACAGATATGCCTTGAAAAGGCTTTAAGCTGAACAATTGTAATCAAGAGCTTACAGGGAATATCTTAAACTTAAAAGTTGTTAGGAATTAGACATCTAATACATCTGAAATGAAAAAGGAGAGGGGGGAGAGGGGAAAGAAAAGATTCTCATGACTCATCTGTTTAGCACAGATGAATTATTATGAGGTTACTGTTATTAATGTCATGTGTACAGAGAATAATGTTTTTCTAATATAGATCTTTATTAACAGGCAGGGTTGGGGAACTGGTCCTTGTTGTGCTTTTCCATTGAGAGAAAGAAAACAATCTAGATGTCCGCAGGTTAGATGTTAAAAAATATGGAAGGTGATCTATTTAGATTGCCAAGATGAAATGGAGTTATTGCAAGTACACAGGATTGCTTGCTAAACCCTTTAACACTGTTCAGCTCTACCTGGTTGCCTTTGATAAAGTAAGGCCAAGGTGCACGGGTGTTCCTGGGTGCTGCAAATACTATCTTTTTAAATTTGCTAGTTACAAGGACATTTTATCTGCCTATCTGAACACAAAAAATCATGAAGCATTTTTTGCATCTTGTCATGTTTTTCTTGCATGTTTCTAGTAGCTGCCACCATCACCAAACACACCTCATTGTTTTTGTGACTAATAGGATGAATATTACAAAACTGTAGATTAGACATTATAGAATTGTAGAATCATAGAATCATTATCATTGAAAAAGACCTTCAAGATCATCAAGTCCAACTGTAAACACTTCAACACCCTGTCTGCTATACCATGCCCCTAAGTGCCTCATCTACACATTTCTTGAACACTGCCAGGGACAGTGACTCCAACACTTCCCTGGGCAGCCTGTTCCAGTGCCTGACTACTTTTTCCGGGTAGAAGTTCTTCCTAATGTCTAACCTGAACATCCCCTGGTGCAACTTTGGGCCTTTTCTTTTTGTCCTGTTTTTGGCAGTTCTTTGGAGAATAGATTGACCCCCTGCTTCACTACAACTTCCTTTCAGGTAGTCGCAGAGAGCAATAAGGTCTCCCCTGAGCCTCCTCTTCTCTAGAGTAAATAATTGCAGCTCCCTCAGCCGCTCCTAGTAAGGTCTGTGCTCCAGCCCCTTCACTAGCTTCGTTGCCCTTCTTTGGACATGCTGCAGCACCTCAATGTCTTTGTTGTAGTGAGGGGTCCAAAAGTGAACAGAGTCTTTGAGGTAAAGCCTCACCAGCACTGAGTGCAGGGGGACCATCACTTCCCTGGTCCTGCTGGTTACATTATTCCTGATACAAGCCAGGAGGCCACTGACCTTGGCCACCTGGGCACACTGCTGGCTCATGGTGGGCTGGCTGTCAACCAGCATCCCCAGATCCTTTTCTACCATGTAGCTCTCCAGCCACTCTGCCCCAAGCCTGTAGCGCTGCATGGGGTTGTTATGACTGAAGTGCAGGACCCGGCACTTGACCTCTTTGAGGCTCATACAGTTGGTCTGAACCCATCGATCCAGCTTGTCTAGATCCCTCTATAGAGCCCTCCTACCCTTCAGCAGATCACCTCTTTCTCCCAGCTTGGTGTCATCTGCTAGTTTGCTGAGGCTGCACTCAAGACCCTCATCCAGGTCATTGATAAAAATATTAAAGAGGACTGGTCCCAACACTGACCCCTAGGAAACACCACTCATGACCTGTCAAGAGGGATGTGAATCCAATTTCTTGGGCAAATTAACTTTAGTAGAGCACTTGATCTGGTACTACCACAAGAGTGCCTTTAACAGACAAAACCTCCTCTGCTTCTCTGCTTTGGTACTTCTCTAATGATTGAAGTTTTTGGGGCAAGCTTTTTTGCTGACCTAAGGGAGAGGAGAGTCATGCAAAGGAAATACAATGAAAACTGGACTTAAGATATGGGTCTTAAGGCATCAATGCTTGCTAAAACAATTCTGGCTTGAAAAACAAATGGATACCTTAAAAAAAACAATTGCCATGGACAGCAAAACAGCCAACAGAAATGAGTGATCAAATCGAGGTGGAGCCGAAGCTGTTCAGCAAAATCTATCTGAGGCAGTTCAGACGGAGACTGAAAAGTGTTTTTGTCAATAAAACATGAAAGAGAGCATTGAGAGCAACCTTTGCTCAGGGTCACTTTGTGCCTGGGGATGGCACAATTAATCTTCAGTGTGGTAGAGCACTGAACATGAGGATCACAATAAGCTGCTTCCTTCAGAAAGACACCCGCTCCTTGCAGAACTGTTCAGTGTGGGAATGGGGGATGGAGGGCTCTTTTTGGGTGTAAATGATGTACCCAAGGCCGCCCAGAAAATTAGTTGCAAGAAAGGACTCGCCTCACACACAGGCCTCTCCTGTGAGGATGAGGCTGATCTGCCTACTTGAAAATGAAAGAAACCAGACCTCTCTGCAATGACCACTTTAAGCCAATTTGTATTGAACAATTGCTATCAGATTCAATTATAAAAGAAAGAAAAGGAAGAAAAACCTTGTAAAGCTGTACTAAGCTGTATTATCAGCACACCAGTCATTCTTTGATGTAATGGTTTAGAGGAGCTGAAGTAGAACATGCTCTTTCTGTGCAGTTTAATAAAAATAAGGCTGTGAAACATCTTCTGTTGCAAAAGACAATGAATTTAGTATCTAGTTACCATCTAACATTGAACCTTAAAATCACCAGACCTGAATGCATGCAGGTGAGCCATACTCTGTTAATTTTAACAGAATCTGTATCTGTTTACAGCAGCTAAATATCTATCCTAACATTCAACAGGAACAATTTTCTTGTTCTTTCCCAGTTAGCTCCATTACACAAAATCTAATTTAATCATATCTTTTAGCAGGAAACAAAAATTCAAGAGCCATATACTTTTCACTTAATTAAAAGCTCTTTGTTTTGATCTGTTAATTTTCTGAAAAAGATACCCTGTAGTTGTTCTTTTGATTACTGAAAAAAATGGCTCATTTATGTTCAGAGTCAGTTATTCAACAGTACATTTAGGCTTCAATTCTTGTGAAGAGCTTAGAAGACGATAGGAATCATAGCTGCTTTTCTGCGTACCTCTGGATAAAACCTCTTCAGATACAGCTTGTGTTTCTTTTTGGCCCAGAGACACATCTGGATGACCATCAGGAAAGCAAAAATGCCAACTGGTAAAAAAAAAAAAGGAAAAAAAGAAAAAAGGAAAACGAACATTTGTTTTCTTTGTCTATCCTTATAAAAGGATTTATGAAAAAGCCTACAGCCTCTTCTGTAGGTGAAGACACGCTAATGTTCTTGCCCTCAGCCTTGCTGTGGCTGGGTTAGTGTGTTCTGAGGTGCCACTGCAGAATTCACACAGAAGCTATTCACATCTTTTACACTCAGTGTATATCCCTTGTGGGTTCCCCAGGTATCATAAGGCTCCTTCTGCCATGATGCTGTCTCAACATAAGATTTTTCATGGGCTTTCTGAAATATTCTTCTGATTTATTTTTGGCCTATAACACCACTTCAGTCCTACTTTCACTACCCAACTATAGCAGGGAGGCATGCTATAACATCCTATTGCATAGAAGGACAGAGGGTCCCTGGAGCAAGAATAGAGTAAGTGTTGTGATGGGTTTAGGCATCTAGGTCTCACTAAGCCGTACTTCAACTGCCTAAGAGCCTATAGTGATTGTCAGACCTCAGGATGTGGTATTTCAGGTAGCTAGCTTCAGGCTGAGTGGTAGAGTGCAGATTGCATCTGAGGGTGCTTTCTGCAAATTCATTTCAATTTCCACTTTAATATGTGCTGGTGGATCAGAAACATTAATTTGCTATCTGGACAAGCTGTAGGTTTGAGGCAATCACAGCAAGAACAGCTTACTGCTGTTGCTCTCTGCTTCTGTACTGGAGCCTTGCAACAACAAACTTTCAGGTCGTTCCTATACCAGGCCCTAAAGAACAAAAATCCCTTCCCTCCCCCCATAAAAGCTTTTTTTTTTTTTTTTTTTTTTTTTTTTTTTTTTTTTTCCAAATGTATCTTACATTTAAGAAAAGTTTGAATCTGGGTTTGAAATTCCTGAATTCCTGTCTTCTCCCACTTGTAAAGCATTTGGGCAACTTTTTGTTCCCTTTTTTAATGTGGAAATAATTCAAAAGTTAACGTTTTGCTGAAGTTGGTCCCATGGGACACACTTGCAGGGGCATTTAGGTCCCTAAAGATGCAGTTTATGCAGCAAGCAAGCAAGCAAATCTTAAGCAAGATTTGCAAAACCACTAAGCAGGCAGTTGTTATGGATTCCTGATATATGCCACAGGGAAAATGCCCTCAGAAACCTGTCTGTGTCTTTACTCATCACAAGTACTCAGCACATCTGTTTTCCTTATCCTTTCAGTAGTAGTCTTCCAGGTTTACCATGAAAAGAAAATTCCCTATCTCAGAAAAGATCAATTATATGTGGAAATACATTTTTTATTACATTTAAAGTCTGTTTGCACTGTGAAAACTGAAGAAACAACAGTATTTAACAAATAGCAGTGAGCAGGTCTTGATGAAAAGAAGTGCTTTTGGCAGCTCTCTAAAGGTGGCACTCTAAAGGTTCATACGGTCATGTTATATGGGGGATTCGACAGAAAGAGTTCATATTTTGTAAATGTGGGGCAAATTCCACAAACAATTTATGTGCAGTTTCAAACTCACCTGGCAGTGTTTGTGTCATCACTGTGAAACTAATCCAAGATCCAACCTGTTGCAAAGAAAAAAAAAGCAATGTTAGTTGTAGTCAGAGCTCCCACCACAGAAGGAAGTCGCATGGGAAAAGGGAGAGAGGAAATTTAGCTAGAAAGAGACAACACAGTTCTAGATAGGGTGAAGAAATAGGTGGAAAGTGCTTGGATCAGTGAGGAGCCTGTATGTACTGGTGGGAGCAAGGAGGCTTTGAAATATCAAAGACAGATTGATTTGTAGAGACTACACAGTGACCGACCCTCTGCACGTGATTCCCAGAAAGTTACATACCTCATAGGTGTAGTTGGGACAGGATACCAGCAGGAAGAGCCATGTGAAAGGGTTGTAGGTAGGACTTGGAAAGCAGGCTTTACTTCCTTTATGAAAGAGAACAAAAAACACACAAAGGTGGGAACACAGATTCATCGCTGCCTACAGTAGGTTACAGAAGCAACATTTTTTTTTTTTAGGTTTTGGCAACAATACTGTGTTTAATACTTACAAACACTGACTGTGCTAATAAATTTATTTGCCAATCACTGCTTTAAATGTTAGACCCATTCTGACAAAGAACCCAAGTATCATTCATGAAATGCTTTCTGAAATAGAAACTTGCTTCTCTGTGTAAAGTTCATGATACCATGATGAAGTATTTTCTTGAACGGGGTGTTGTAAAGGGAAATACCACTGATTATTGTAATAAATCTGAAAATATATTTTACTTTCTGGTGTATATGTGTAACTTTGATTCTCAAGGTACAAAATATGCTGAAGAACTCACATTCGGCACAGCCTTTGAAAGCATACACAGGCACACTTAGATGTCTGGGTAGGTATTCATGAGTTTATGTTTATATATTTGTACGTTGCTGTCCTGGCCTGAACCTCAGAGCTATAGAATAACATTCTCCAAAATGACCCATATATGGTCCATATATGTCTGTACTGGGCATTAGTCCTTCATATGTATCTCATATGTATCTCAAAACTACGCAAATTAGCTTAAAGGTTTTGAAACTTATTTAAAATAGAACCCTTTGTTGTCAATCAATGATATGAAAACTCCAATGCTTAAATGCCTATTTAAAATGCAGCTGTTTATAATTAAGATAAATTCGCTGCAAGTTTTGGAACAAGACTGTCGTTAATATTTCTTACTGATGACATGTACCTATTTCATCTTTCTTTATTCTGTGGATGTAGACATATAAATTGCTGCACATCAGCAAAAGATGTAGGTTAAGCACACTTCAGTCTTAAATGAAGAGGAAAGACAAACCTGAATGATTTTGCTGAGCTAAAGCTACATTGATAAAGTGATTTCCAGCTTCACACATCTGCAAAACATTAAAAAAATCATTCAGTTATATCCCTAAGACATTGTAAGTGCATTGCATGTATAACCTTCATCCCAGCTTAGTCTGACTGACTGTTCTCATCAGTGTTCATATTTACTCAAGCCTACAAAGATGTAGGTGAGAAGTTGAGCACCAGTTTACTGATGCATTTGTAGCCTTCACTATCGATTGCGACTACTGAAGTCAAAAGCAAAACATTCCCCATATTTAGGGTTGGAGCAGGTTATAAAAACAGTTTCTCTTCCTGAGAAAGGAAACTGATCAGTATAGCAATCTAATTTTATATTTTTCGTTTTTCAGCTTCTTTCTTATGATGAAGATCAACATGCTGTACACATTTCAGTCTCAGAGTTTTATTCATTTCTGTGTTTGAGGACTTGATTTCTCTCCTCAGAATGAAAAAAATGCAGCATTAAAAAGTTGTTTTCTCATTCAATTTATCATTTGAATGTTCTGCAAAGCTGGAAAGATTAAGAAATCAGAACAAAAAAAGAATAGTGATAAAAAAACGGGGAAAGTGTAAAAGTTAAAAAATTAACAGCAAAAAATGGGAGCTTTTGGCAAAAAGTCAACTATAACAAGCTTCAGTTAAAATTAAAATGTAAAAGGTATGTATAACTTCATTTTCTATTGAAATGTGCCATTATTGGAAAGAAAATGGTTGAAATGTTGCTGAAGATTTTCTCCCTTTTTTTTTTTGGCAGTGATCTTTCTGTGTGGCTTTTTTTGAGGGGGGAGGGTGTTTTTTTAGGACAGTTTAAATCAGTTCTACTAGCAAAGCTGATATTCTGCACAAGTATGTAATCACAGGTTAAATCCTGCAATCCTTTTATTCTTTTTTAATTACAACTAACTGGCTGTCATCTATCCTAAACAACAGATGTAAAAAATTAAATAAGCAAATGAGGAAATTCTATTATAAAATATCCTACCAGAAATTGTAA
>VZSV01000165.1:81175-139980 GCA_013398735.1 Nothocercus julius | reverse complement strand
TTCTTTTCATCCCAATTTTTTAAAAAAAGGCTTCAAAGTTAAAAATATTTTCATGAAACCCTATACCAATTCAAATGCACACGCCACTGTGGGCCAAAACAGTTTCATATACTGCACTTAACACCTACTATTTCTACTATCAATTATAAGTAAAACAAGCAATGGGCATTTCTGCAGGGATTTTTTGGGAGCTAACTACTGAGTCTACAGCTTCATTCAACTGCTGTTAACTCTTAAGTTTCTGGTTAGAAATGTGGCTAATGTGGCTTTAGAAAAGTAAGCCCATTCTGTAGTCAGTGTCTCAGAAAGCAGAAATGGAGGGCTGTGGAAAGCAGGGGAACAAAGCCTTGTGCTATTTGTAATGTTGAAATAATGAAGTCTACACACCATACTCTTTCTATTCCATGTGTACCCTATAAGAAAAATGTCCCTGAGAAGCTTCAGGTAATTTTTCTGATTATGACAATCTTTCAAAAGGGTCTGCTGCACAAATTACTCATTACTGTTGTTTACAGCAAGTACAGATGTATATGCTTTAAATCAGGAATGTGTGATGACAAGACTTAAAAAGAGAGGAAAAAAAAAAGGTATCTTCTGAATATTTTATTTATATGTTTTAGAACCCTATAAAAAACAACTTCAAATCATATTTTGTGTGTTGCTTTTTAAAATTCAGTGTCTGGGAACCTGCCAAAACAAGGTCTGAATGGGAAGAGTATAAAGGTATAAAGCTCTACAAAGAGCTGGGAGATTTCAGACCTCAGACCAGTTGCTGATGCACATAGGAAGGGGATTGCCATACTTCACAGAAAACACTCCACATCTGTTCTTTAACTTGATGGCAGTTTTTCTATAAAAAGCTATAGCAAGGGTTGCCCACTGAGATGAGCAAGTGTGCATCATTTCAAAAGGGTGGCTTTTCTGAAGCAGAAAATACTCAGGCACCCAATTTTCCTGGTTTCACATAATTTTTTCTGGAAGGCTGACAACAACAGCAACTGCTTCCACAACCTCCTGACGCACGGTGAGTGGGACAGTTTTCAGCTGCTGAGCCTCACTGAGCGCTTGGACTTGTTCATGCAAGCATTTTGCATCTCTGTGCTATACCTTATTCATGCAGGAAAAGTAGAGGTCTACATGGCCAACCTCAGAGAAAAGCACTGCCAAAACTGTCATTTTTACAGAGTCCTCATATACAAAAGCATTTAAATATGGCTAAGGACATTCTTGGGTGCTTTTCTGAATAGCATTTGCCTGGAGGAGCCTAAATGTTGCTGTCCTGGCCTGAACATCAGAGCTATAGAATAACATTCTCTAAAATGATCCATGTGAATTATTTTTTACAAATGTCCCACTTAGGGGACATCAGTCTTTTAAAGCCATCCCAACTGTCCATTGCTTTGCAAACAGATAAGACCAAAATGCTGTAATTCAGAACTTTGGCCCCTTGTGGGACCTCTGTTACAGAAAGTTGTGTGAATGCCAGTGGTGCCTTCAACTCTGTGTGGTCACATGTATAGTCCCTTCCTTTTGATTTGGTGAGGTTTCATCACAGCACTGGAAAAGCAGTATCTTTAAGTGGAGCTACATAAAGGAAGGTTTAAATATAAGGTTGATAAACAAATGCTGGCCGTCCTTCCTCAACTGCTCTTTTTCTTGGCTTCGCTCATTTTGGCAGGGATTTTTTATTGCTTTTAATAGCTGCCAAGAGTAGAAATAAGTTATTTAGGGAACATAATTCTATTGAAAACTCTGATTAGTATATAATTCTTTAGTGTTTTAGAAATTGAAAGTTTGTAGCTGTCTAAATATTAATGTTATGCCTAATTATGAGTAGTAAAAATGTTCTCAAAAGACGCTCTCATGGTGCTCAGGCAGCACACGCCACACCATCAGTACACTAAGATGTATATAGGCAAATAATACTAGTAGAATTCCCAGCCCAAAAAACCTTAATTGAATCTCTATATCACTATATCCTATCAAATGACACAGGGCTGAAGGAATGGGCATATATATACACACTTGCATAGCAGCAGTACTGCATTTTGCTAAATCATAAGTTGTTCCTTATCCACAATCATCAATAACACTTTATTTTTGTACATACCAGAAAGGCAAGGGCAGCAAAACAAACTTGTCTGTGGCCAAATGCTAGAAAATAGAATGAAATTATAAATTGCATTTTATAGTATGCACATGGTTTGCTATGGGTGAAATTAATCTGGTGCTGAGGAACAGAAATACATCTTTCTTGACAGGCTTTGCAGGAAGAATGAATATTATCACATAAGACAATGCAAATAGTAGCAGCACTCTAGGAAATGCCAGCATCCACACCACTGATTTCAAGGCAGTTTTTACCTAACTTTTTCTGCCTAACATTTGTTAGCCTCACCTCTCCAAGTGCTTTGTCAAAGCAATTGGCGTTGCTATATTTCTTGGAAAGGCAAGGAGAGGGACAAGTGAAGGTCAGTGGAAGAACAAGGCCAGGAATTACATCGTTTGCATGTGATTTCCACTTCAGCCTCATGTTATGGATAGGCCCTTCTAGCTCCATGAGCAGAGAATGCAATCCATAACCTATCCATTATTATCCTTTTAGCAGTGAGGCTTTTCTATATACTCGGTATCTGCTTCACAGTCTGACCGTGCAGCGATGCATTTAACCTTTGCAGTTTCTAACTGCCCTTTGCTTAATCTCCTTTCTGCCTTTGTCCCCATAATGCTGTATCGCGTGTATCTCTATAGGACTGCAGTTCTCCTGTAAGCTTTGTACATGGCTGAATGGCACAAATAACCATAACTTGATATGACTGTAGAGGTCTCCTACACTTATTCTGAAGGCTTTCTCTGTTCAAAAGTTGGGTAAGTAAACATGGTTTCTGGCTTCAGACTGCATCTTGAGCAAATATTTTCCCTATAAATAAGTAAAGAATTTGCACCTACTGATCTGATGGTTAAGAGCTCTGTCTCAGGTTTCAACCTTGTTTGTAGCACTATTTTCAAAGCCACACCAAAATCAAATGTCTTACAATGGATAACAAAATTCTTAAAGCGAATTTTTCTATTATTTTGAAATGGAAGCAAATGCCACTTGAGAGAGCTTATGGATTGAAAAAAAAAAAAAAAAAAAAAAAAGCCATTATTTAGCACATAAATATCTCCTCCAAGAAAACAGATCTTTCTGTTTCCTCTGCATGGATGATATCTGCTGTTTGTGAAACTGCACAGCACAAAACCACTGCTCAACAGGAACATATATTTAGTAATAAAGCAGAAGGGCTACCCTCAACATACTCTTCCTGCTATCAACCTTATCTCTAGGCAGATTAGTCATATGATTTGATGTCTAGGCCAAAAACTATATTGATTTTCTGACTTTTTGGAGAGCAGCTCTGCAGAGAAGGACCTGGGTGTCATGGTGGATGACAAGCTGATCATGAGGCAGCAGTGCCCTCGTGGCCAAGAAGGCCAATGGGATCCTGGGGTGTATTAGGAAGAGCATCTCCAACAGGTTGAGAGAGGTGATCCTGCCCTTCTACTCAGCCCTTGGTGAGGCCACACCTGGAGTACTGTGTTCAGTTCTGGGCTCCCCAGTACAAGAGGGATGTGGAGCTGCTGGAGAGAGTCCAGCGCAGGGCTACAAGGATGATGAGGGGCCTGGACCATCTGCCCTCTGAGGAAAGACTGAGAGAGCTGGGCCTGTTCAGCCTGGAGAAGAGAAGGCTGAGAGGAAACCTCATTAGTGTCTTTAAGTACCTCAAGGGAGGCAGTGAGGAGGATCGGGCTGGCCTCTTTTCAGTGGTGGCCACTGATAGAACTAGAGGTAATGGCTGCAAACTGAAGCACCAAAAGTTCCACAGGAACTTAAGGAAAAATTTCTTAACAGTGAGGGTGACAGAGCCCTGGAGCAGGTTACCAAGAGAGGTTGTGGAGTCTCCTTCTCTGGAGATCTTCAAAACCCGCTTGGACGCAGTCCTGTGCCCCATGCTCTAGGTGACCCTGCGTGTACAGGGGGGTTGGACTAGATGATCTCTAAAAGTGCTTTCCAACCTTAATGATTCTATGATTATATGATTCTATGATTTTGGAGAACTTAAAGCTGAACAACAAAACCTTTTTAAAATCAAAATAATTTCTACTTATACATACATGGCGGTGTATAGCGTGGATGGTTGATGTAGTATGCAATCCAGGAAGTGAATCCCCAGTAAAAGGCACAGCCCTGGAATGGACAAAAGATACTACTTTTATTAGGAAGGGCCATAAGACTACAAACTGTAAATTTATACATATGTATACATACATTCTTGTAACAGTAGCAGATGATCATTGATAAACTGTATAGTGGCTCCTTGAATTGAGGAACACTATAGTTTTTTTAAAAAGTTCTATGAGTACACACGCACATAAAAAACAACAAAAAAAATGTATGGTAAACTAGCTGATAAAGAAGAAAAATGAGAAGGCAGAAAAGGCACACAGTTCTATTAGAATCATGCAGTTGAGTCATGCTGCACCTGCACCTATGGATTCAGCCCAACCTCCTGCATCTGTGAAAACTAGATAAAGCCTTTCTCTGTGTCCAGTGATGGTCTCCTCACACGCTGAAGAGTGTCAGGAAGAGCAGTGTGTTGGGACTGGCTCCAGCTCTGTCCAGTGTTCAGACAGCAAGTCAAACTTTCATGTTTTTGCACAGTGCAACTGTGGCAGCTATACTACAGACACTAGGAAATAGCAATCACAGTAGATCTCTAATTTCTGCCTCTGTGAATCACTTTGTAAGTGGCACTGGCTCAAAAGCCATGTAGGTACTCTAGCTTATATTCATTTTTATTTTCAAAAATTGCACATCATAAGTCAGCCTCCTAGCTGTGCATATTTCATTAGCTCTTTTCTGACTCGAATAGGACATGGACATACGTTAATCCCCTTCACGAAAAATGCAAATGTAAAATTCACATTAGCAACAACAAAAAATTAGTGGAAAAAATGGGAAAAAATCTAAATTGTAAATATAAAAAGAAAAAATCTAAATCTTTAAAAGAGAGGATCTTTACTTCACACTGAATAAGGATGTAAAATAAGAGGAAGGAGAACCTATGAGATAATGACAAACAGTTGAAATTCAAGAGGCCTACTAAAGAGCCAGATAACTTTAAGCAGCTCAGTATCTTCCTCCCTGAGGCCTCCAATGTAGAATGAGAACATTTTTTTTTTCTATTCGTAATTTGATTTTAAATTCCTAATGCAAGAAGTGTCTCTTACTTCACATTTTTATTGCACCACAGAAGCAGTATGTGATTTCTCTAATCATTCCAAGTTTTTGCAGGAGCATTTCTCATAGAAAAATAATCTGAACATGATGAACCATTCATTGGGTAAATAAATCAAATGGACATTGATATGCAACAGTAAAAATGGACATTGATTCCTATCATATCCTTTGGTTGGGACATGACCCTGAGATTTTTTCTACAGTTACATTTTGACTAATCTTAATTGCTTCCACTGGGAAGTATTTTTAATTTTCTTGTCTTCTTCAGAGGACTTCTTTAATATGAGGATCTTCTCTGCCTTACGTAAAATGATAAATATTTTGTTACCTTTATCATATTTTTCAGAGGAGTGTGCCCTCCGGAAAACTTGTGAACGAATAACGTCTCCAGAAGATGTCTGGTATAGTGTAAACAATGGCAGAAGCAAGCCAAGCTGTAGAAAGGAAATGAAAAGAAATGAAATACTGTTTTTTATTTCTTCACAGTTTATTGTCCCAAAAAGAATAAGGACTAATATTCCAAAACTGCAAAGTCGTACTGAAATCTTAGGATTTAAGGTTTTGTCTTAACTGAAGCATCTGGAGCCAAAGATTAATGGAATTGTTTTCAGTGTTATACCAAGTTGCTTTCATTTTACAGGGAAGCAAGTTATTTTTACTAGTCTTGAATTAAAAAGGCTCCTCAGGCTCTGAATGCGATACATCGCCCTGACAGGACATTAAAATGGGACAGCTGTGTACACAAGCAGACGTCTGCCATGCTTTTACTAAAGATGCCTCATGTTTTAAGGCTACTTTAATGCTCCTGTAGGATGTGCCTAACATTTGCAAACATGCTGAATAGCTTCTGAATGGTTTCCTTTGCCAGCTCATGTAGTTGCATGGAGGTAGTTTGTATTTCATTAGGTTGCGGAATTAAAATGAGATTTTATTGTGAAGTTAATCCATTGTGATGGCTTTTTTTTGTATCTAGTTGCAAAGGAATGTGGTAATTGTTCTAGAAATTATTATAGTGATTCTCTTTTGAGGAAAATTATAAAACAATATCAAGCGCTGCTGATTTGCTTCAGAGAATGACTTGAAGTTCATAAAGACTGAATTTCAAAAACAAATGTCAAAAGTGATTCCTAGTGGCATTTTATCTTGGTTACATTAAGCATACTACCTGAGTCTGTCTCACTGCAAGCCAATTATAAGACATAAATGAAAAGTGTTTTTCAGCCTGTGAAATTTCAAGTACTTTTGCTAAGCATCTTGTATGGTAGTCAGAGTCAAAGATTAAACAATTTCAAAGTAATTAAACCAGAGAGATTTGAGCTAAGAAAATTTCAAATAATTAATGACCTAAGTAAAAGCCAGAGCAAACTTTTAGCCTTGCTCGGGATTTTAAATTTAATTCATCTTAGGATGTGGATATCATATTAACCCTTTGAGAGTGATCACTAGAAGGTTTCTGCATGTTCGTTGCCCACTTGAAAGAAGGCAAGGGCATTTCTGGCTCTTTTGTGCTACTAAAACCTTCTCCTTTTAAGTGTATGAGGAAGAGGAGGAAGGAAAGAATCTGGTAGCTCTGGGTTTGGTTTCAACATGTTTGGGTTCTCATTCACAGCTCCACTAACTCCCTTAGTCTCTCAACAATCTGGTCTCCCGTCTGTAAACTGTGTTTCTCTGATATATAGCATGCCTGAGTGCTATGGGGAAGCCATGCTGTTATGTAGTCTTTATTCCCTGAGTGCCTTCCCAGCTCCTCTCTGATGCAGACATCTGACAAATCGGCTTTCTTTGATCTTGCCCCATCCCCTGTTAGACAAAAATGCAGGGAAACTGGACCAAAGAGAAGCAAGATCCTTAGACATAAAAATTCCCAGCCTGACATGATAGTCGCCATCCTGCAGAGGGGCAGAGTTTGTAGTGGCAGTGCCTTGAATGCCCCCGCAGTCAACAAGCACAGTTGGTAGATACCTTCTCATGATTCTCGCGTGAATCATGTTTGCTTTATTTCCCCAAAAGTCCATTAAATAGGCTTGGGAAGGGCCTTTTTTGTTTGTTTGTTTGTTTGTTTCCTGAAATGTCACATCAGTTGATTGTCTTCCTTTCCACCTCTTTTTGACACTCTTGAGTTCCAGCTGATGAGCCAGAACAAGTCTGTGTTTCCTTGTGGTCAGCTCTTACTGCATCATACCTGAAGTGCCCTCTCCTTTCTGTCAAGCACACTACTATTTCTGTTCAGTATTTCACCTTTGGTTCAGCTTGCATGTCTAGAGTGCACTCTGTTTGCCACAAATACCATACCCCATGGGGAGCCGATGCAGTGACCACTGCAACTGATATCCTAGTTTGGTCAGGTTAATGAGTGTTACTGAAATACCGAAAGGTTGTAAGAACAATCTGAAACTCCTAGTGACTCTTAGGACAGTTTTGGGTGCGCTGGGAAACCTGGCTCACATGCTCTCTAACTTCCTCTATGCTGGACAGTCGCCCTCAACCCTCTCAGGCCTCCCTGTCCTCCACCAAACAGTTGATGCATGTCACTTACTGAACCACTGGGTGGCGGAAATTCTTCATGCTTTCCACTTGATCGTAAATCGTTGAGAGGCGAATATAAAAGAGCAGGTATATTAGAAGAGGCCCAGAGTATTCTGTTAGAAAAAACTAGGAAGTGAAAAAAAAAATAGCTGCATGAGGATATGAAATTGTACCAAAAAAAGGTATGAGAAAAAGAATAGCCTGTCTATACAACACATATTCTTCCTTCAAATGTCATTTTAACTTTATTTCAGAACTTAACATATAGACTTTTTTTTTCCCCCTACTGTCTCTTTAGCAAAGGAGTAAAAACTATCTAGTAAAAAGAGAGAGACGTTTCTGTGTAGAACATTAATCCAGTCAGGAAGGTTTTGTGGAAGAAGCTCAAAATCACAGTCATCTCCTCTCACCCTTTCAGCTGTGCCATCACATGCCTATTTTGAATCTTAACAGCACTGAAAATACAGGCCCCAAAAGCAGCAGACAACTTGCTTTTTGCCAATGCAACTTGCTTTTTGCCAATGTATTTCACAATTAAGCAAAGCCAACTGCATAGGAGAGGAGCAAGTACATGTAAATTTAGATGCCGATTGCTAGCATCTGAGGTCAGCTGGAAGGGAGGGATCGTGGCTTGAAAGCAGGTGCAGCAGAAGAACCAGGCCTACTCACCTGGGATGGTGTTTTGAACATGTGCCCAGTGGCAGAGAGGGCCTCTGTCCCATATGGACATCAGCAGAAGCAGCCCTGGGTGCAGTGGTCTCCATGCAAGCATGGGCACAGAGGAGAGAAAGGGCAGTCCCAGGATTGCAAGAGTCACCCTCAGTTTGATGCTCTGGCTTTGATTTTGCACAGCCTGCTTTTGTCAGGGCAGAGCATTGCACTACAGACACCCCCCGCCCGGGAAGCTATATATCTTTATTGATGCACACTTCAAAGAATTTAACCGCTGGAGGAATTATATTGTGTTTGGAAGGATATGAGGTCTGGATTTGATTAGCTGTCCCCACTGGAATGAAATCATGGATTAAAATGGTGTAATCCAACATGTTTACCAGGGACTGTAATGGGCAAATCATAACTCAAGTGCATAATATTGCTTAAGGGATAAAGATTCGTAACTAGTGGCTTTTCGCCAGAGTTGTAATGAATAAGTATCTGTGGTTTAAGGAGTAATGTTTAATTGAGACTATCTTTATCAAAAGCAGTATATGGCAAGCACCTAGACCCACGATGCAGTGTTCCTCCAAATGTTCTTCAGAAGAACTTTGAGTGACCCAGATGTTTTCCTGCAGAAACCTTGCCCTCGGTTTCCTTGGTTGGGGTACTCCAGCACCATTTCTTCCCTTATGTTGGGGTGAATGACTTCGGAAATCTGTCTATAATAGCAGTACTCAGTCTCCGGAAGAGACACTATGGCTTTTTGTGCTCCATTAGTATTCTGCATCCCAAGATACCATTCTGGATCCCAAGAGCAGCCTTTCGTGTGTGTGTGTGTTTGTATGTGTGTGTGTGTGTGTGATTTGATCAGGGGATGTCTGAGATGACATTTTTGTCATGGAACACATCGGGGCTGAGTGATTATTAGATATTGATGTAATTATTTTTTGTTCTCTTCATGTGCACATACCATGTTAGGCTGTCAGCAAACATGCTGCAAGAGACCATTGCTATGATTTTTGCCTAATACATTGAACACAGGAAATGTTGTGTAGGAAATACAAGCACAGGCAGTATGGTCTGGGCAGGTCAGTGTAGGACCTTGGAATGAGCTGGAAACCTTAGAAGGTTTCCAAGGACCTTGGACCTTTTTGTAGGACCTTGGAAAGTAGCTTTTTCTCTCAGCAAAGACTTGTGCCACAAAATACGCCCGTAAATGCCAGCTTTTATCATCTGCTTGGCATGAATGCATTACACAGCTGACAGGGAAAGACTGGGAGGATTTGACACCAAGTTGTGGCTACTGCACCCTTTTCGTGCCTCATCCTTTGGCTAATTTCAGGAAAAAGAAGGAAAGGTACAGGATGAGTAGAAAATCCAGCCTCTCTTTGATGGCCAAAAATACAAGCCACATGATAACTGGACCCACATATTGGGGTGAGGAGGCGCTCCTGAAGCAGGAGGAGAAACACAAGGACTCCTCCAGGCTAGGGAGAGAAATTCAGAGAAGCCGCTGACTGCAGCAGCCACATTAATTTTCTAGAACATATTTGTAAACACTGCAACCAAAAGCAAAGTTTATTTTTTTTTGAACTATTGATTCCCAGTGAATATACACAGTTCAGCCTAGTTACTATCTTCATGCTCGTCCTACAGTTGATTAATATAATTAGAGAAAATTGCTGGGCTTGGAAAGATATTCAGTTAAAGATCAGCCACCTATTATTTTTACAGATGCTGAGAAATGAGGAAATTACTAAGATAATGAATTTTGTTTCAATTTCTTTCAAAAAAATAGTAACTAAATTTAACAAGAAAATTTAAAATAATGACATTGTAATTTGTTTGCTGTTTCTGGAAAAAAAAAAAACAATTTTGATATAAGTCAAAAAAGTGATCACTGAAAACACTGAGCATTTCTGTTCCACAGAAATGTCAAAAACATCTAATATTCAGATGCAAATCAATTTTTTTACAATCTTGTGGGCTTGACTAGATTATTTTGAAATATTTGGTGCAGCAAAACATGGTAGTCCATGATAAAAACAAAGATTTTGTCCTAGAGGAAAATACTCAATTACATCTCCATTAAAATCTGCATAACTCAACAGCTCAACAGAAGTATCATTAACTTTCTGCAGATGCAAATTTGGGGATTGTTCCTTTTTTTCTCCTGCATCTGTGCATTTAATTACATGTTTTGTAGCTTGCATTGTCTAGTTTCCTTACTGTTCCCACCTCTCGAGTCTGGCATGATACTCTCTAGCTACCTCTACGTGGCCTGGAGAGAGCTTTGCTATTGGAAAAAAACCCTCTCAGGTGTAAATTCATGTACTAGGCACTTAGCTCGAACCTTTTTGAGCAGCTGAATTATCAGGTCCCTGGGAACCCTGGGATTTAGTTACAGCTAAGCTAGAAGCATCTGTTAAATAACCAATAGAACAGGTATAAGAAATACCTTGAAAGAAAGCTAATATATGAGCCTCCAACATTTTTATTTCCATCATTCAGCTAGAGACAAATGAAAAAAAAAAAAAAAAAAAAAAAAAAAAGCAATGTAGGATATATAACTCCTAAAGCAACAAAGCATTTCATTCTGCATTAACCAGATTGAACGAGTTTCCCAAGAGTTTCCAGAGGCCTCCTTTTTATGCGCTAATTTTCAGGTTATTATGCCAATAGCACCTCATAACAGCACCTGAATAACAGCCAAGTCATGGATTATAATCCCAGACCTCATCAGAGAGAGGGTGTATTTAAAAAGATTTGAATGCATAAAACAAGAAGAAAATCTTTAAAGTTATTTGTTGTTTGTAGCACAGAGACAATGTGAGGTGGATTTTCTGTCTGGTGGGGAAGTTGCATTAGTGTCTGACACCATCCCAAAGAAGTTGCTAAAGAGAATGCAAAGTTTTCTAATGTGAATTAATAGTACTGTGTGGACTGGTTGGGAGAAAGCAGGAAACAATAAAAGGAAGTGATAAATTTGGGAAGAGTCTCAAAAAAAGTCCCCAAGAACCTTTAAAAACTACAGATTAGCAGTCTTCGCCCGAGGACATCAGCTAATTCCTCTCAATAATGCTTATGATGTGACCTTCATGTAACTCTGCATAGCACGCCCTAGCTTGTATCATGTTGCCTTTTGCCATGATCTTACATTATCACATTGACGACAAGCTGCAGAATGGAGCTGAGGAAAGGCCATACACCCTTTCTCATGCTGATCCCTTTCAACAGCTCTTTCCATGCCATGTGGGGGGCATTTTCCCGGTTTGTCAGTGCTAGATATGACGCTCCCCTTTCTAGTGCCAACAGGGTGTTTGGGTTCAACGTGGAAAGAAGTGGGTGCATTGGGAAGATGCAAGAAGCTGGGACAACAGCTTTGGGCCACTGCCTGCAGCTCTAAAAACATAAAATAGCTGAAGCCTATGCCGGGTAACTGTTTGATGGAAAAACAGCTTCAGGATATAAATAATCTAACAGACTGAGCTTAGTTTCTTTGATAAATATGAAGAAAGACACTAGTTGTAGGTTTGAGTCAGGATCAAAAGAGATGGTATGAACTGCATAAGAAGAATGTGCTCATTCCAGACAGACAGACAGACCATTATTACATACAAGTGTTCAAAGAGCAGCTACAATTTCAGAGAAATGCAGGAGACAGATACATCCAAATTCCCCCAAATCCTCAGATCACATTAAATTTAGCATCTAATTCCCTTAGACTCCTTTTTCAAGCCCAACCCTAAGTGTTTTTGGACAATGATCATTAAGAAACATTATTAATTGGTGAACTAATTACTGCTTCATGTACTTTGGTACCTCATTAAATGCCTCATAGTTAGCTGGGGATGATAACTGCACCATTTTAGAGTCACCTTTAAATTGTGACCTTGTAAAAATTTTTGTATTTTCATCCAACCCAAAATCCTTAATAACAATTTTGTATCAGATAGGAAAATTCTTCAGGGCTAGCTGAATATCCAGTGATTTTTGTTCCAATTCTCGTGTAATATCTACCAGATCTGTTCTACACTATTTAACAGTCCAAACAGGGACATCTAATACTTCCCTTTCCTGGACAGACTTTGTGATGACTGAGTATTTAGGCATATTTAAAGCTACATCTCAGTATTTCTTGCAAATACCAGAGGTAAGGATAGATTAAGTGTAGGACAGCCAAATTGGGGCTGCCTTAGAGAGAGCAGCTCCCAGAGATAGGTAATGAACAGTGACACATGCTGTTTTCCCCTGAGCCAGTCTTATGCTTCCTCTGGGTGTAAAAGCAGAAATCAGAGCTTCATCCCATCTTGGTTCCTAAGCCTGAGTTGTCTGAAACCACTGTTGTGGCATCACACCACTTCATCCTCTGTGTAAGATTCTTCCCTGACAGCACCTGTCTTTGCATATTCCTTGCCCAAAATCGAAAATCATTGGTAATTACATTTTTCTTTCAACTTGCATATACATTTGTGTGTGTATGTGTTTGTATATGGTTGTATGTATATATACGTATATGTATGTATGTGTCTGTCTATCTGTATTCAGCAAAGCGCTGAAGTTCCTTTTGTACCCAACAAATGATGAGAATTCAGATTGGCTGCCAAATCTTTTACAAAGCTTTGACAGCATTTTCAAATCTGACCTATGATGAGTATTATTTTAAAATGTGTAGCCATCATCTGCTATGTAGACCCTAAACGTAACAGCACTTTTAAACGGCTTTTAAACCCTAATTACCCCAGCCAGCTCTTCCACAGTGATACTCCTCTAGAATCCTCAAAGCACTTTGAGAAAAGAGGAAAATGCTGTTATTTTCTTGCCACAGATGTGGAAATTGAGATATAAATTCAGTGACTTATCAAGGTCACCAGACAATGTAAGCAAAGCAGCTCACTCTCCCAAACACTGGTTCACTCACCTCTTTATGCTCGCCTTACCCCTAGAACAGCCAGGCAAAACTTCTCTACATGTAATAATTTTGTTATGTCTAACAAAGGCATGTTAGAGGACTGAAACTACTCACAAATTTGAGTAGATTTGGAATATCTAGAGACAAAGTTTGGCCTGCATTAAGAGGAGTATCGCCAGCAGGGTGAGGGAGGTGATCCTGCCCCTCTCCTCAGCTCTGCTGAGGCCACACCTGGAATATTGTGTGCAATTCTGGGCTCACCAATACAAGACAGATGTGGTTAATTAAGGAACTCAAACATCTTTCTTAAGAGGAAAGACTAAGCGAGATAGGCCTGTTTAGGCTGGATAAGAGAAGACTGAGAGGGGATCTTCTCAACATGTACAAATATCTGAGGGGAGAATGTAAAAAGGATGGGGCAAAACTCCTCTTGGCAGTGGCCAGTGACAGGACAAGGGGTAATGGGTACAAATTGAAAAACAGGAAACGTCATCTCCATATGAGGAAGAACTTCTTTACTGTTAGGGTGACAGAGCACTGGAACACACTGCCCAGAGAGGTTGCCCAGACGACTTTCCTTCTTTGGAGATATTCAAAACCTGCCTGTGGAATGTGCTGTAGGTGTCCCTGCTTGAGCAGGGTGGTTGGACTAGATGATCTCTAGAGCTCCCCTCCAACCTCAACCATTCTGTGATTCTGTGATCTACTTCTGTAATTCCTCTGAACATAGATGGGGCAGAAGCAGCTCTCATCTGCACCATGCCTGGAGGAGCCTATTGTTCCTTAAGTAGCAGGATTGGTTTCAGCATGAGGCTTTATCTAACTGAAAACAAAACAAAACATAAAACCCAACTTGCTCTGTTTAGCCTGACTAAATTTTTGAAGCAACAAAATCTCAAGGGTAAGACTTATGCATAGGTTCTGGAGTCTGTACTGTGCTCAGCAGCATCTAAACTTTCACCTCTCTCAGCCATCTTCTATTGTTTCCTGAGGAACTGATATGCTGACATGGTTCATCATGAGCTTGTGGCACTTTTTGCCACTCTGCTTAGCCCTATTAGAAGCAGCATTTGAGGAATCCTAATCAGCTAGTTGGGCAGTGTCAGCAAGAGATAGGGCTCCTTCTTTCTTATCAGTTAATTTCATAATGCCACTGGACAGTAACAATGAGCCAAACAGTATGTGGCCCAAGGAAGGACCCAAACAATATAAAACCATGTCAAGAAATCAGTCAAAAGCAAGCTCTTCAGTTCTGATAACATAGGAGGTTGAAAATTAATAGATTTAATTAAACAAAAATTAAAACTTATCTTGTGTGTAGAGTTTGCCTTTGTGAAAGGTTACAATGCTTTGAAAGCTCAGAGCATTTGACTCTGAACAGCTGAGGGCTTGGCTAACTGCACCAAGGTGTAGAGCAACATTTATTGTCTCTAATATTACGTGTTCCAGCAGAAATCTCTACCAAGTACCAACTGTTGGCCGTAAAAAGGAGGTACTTTGCGTTACAAATTCTAAGTGGAAAAAATGACTGTAGAGAAATAGTGACTTTTTATTTCCTGTAGATCTTCTTCTAGGATCAAATTCTCTATCAATTCAAGTGGTTTAGAGAAGAAAAAACTTTTGGGGAATTCTTTCTCTTTGGGACTTTGTGTTATGCTCACTCTTAAGCTGTTCACAGATTTATACAAAATGACATGCTCTTTTTCTCTGGCAGTGCTCTGTTTTCGGTGTATCCACATTTCCATAATGATGTGTCATCCAGTTTGTATGGTGCTGTTCCACAACTATAGTTGAATTGGACTCAAAATATGCAAGATCTGATATGTATCCATTGAAAAATATATTTACTGACATTCTTCACCAATGTATGCTGCAGACCCTCAGCCTTACCTCAACCATAATTTCTTCTTCAGCAATGACTAAACAAATTTTCTTACATCTGTTGTGTTCACGCTGACCAAAGAGTTTGAGAGGACTCCCATGCCTCCCCTTCCTCCAAGTTCTTCAGATCTGGTCTTTCTTCTTGTCTTCTTATTATTCGATTTATTTGGCATCTTTATTTATATATTATATTGTCTGTGCTTATTACTACAACCCTTCAAGTTTATAAATCTTTATCAAAATCTCCCTAAAATCAAAATTTCCCCAAACTTGCTGAAATAAGGAAAGTGTTCCAAGTTGTTCCTGAGAGAACAGCTTTGACCCAAGCACTCTCCTCTCATTGAGAGAACAGTTCAATTGTTCAATTCAACACATGCCTCCTCACTGTGTATATCTGCTTTATATAACTACAAGCAGTTGTATAGGAGGGGAAAATTTTTATGATCTGTAAGGTCATAAGAATGTCCTGTGGGAAGCAGGATCCAGACCTTGAGAGAGATGTTTGCCTCCCTGGGCCAAGCGATAAGGAGCACGGAGGCTGCTGCTCAGCCAGGTTCACAGCCGAGCTCCACTATCAGCCAGCTGAAGACGGCTGCTTGACCAGACTGGTAGCCAACTTAAATGCAGACATCCTGTAAACTAGCTTTGGAGGTCAAACACCTGAAGAGGAGGAGGAGGAAGATGAGGAAGGCAGGACCCTCAGACTGAGGGCTGGGACCCTCTACTGGTATGCATGCATGAGCACCCAGGAGGGAAGGTTGCGCAACTGAAGATGGAGTTTGCCTGCCCCCTGGCCTGTCTCCTGGGTTGTACTGATCCTACATGCCAGGATGCTCCGGGCGTAAAGAGGACAGTGCAGAGAAAGGCGGGGGAAGGAGAGACTCCTAACACTGAAGCCTACCCTGTCTCCGTGGGAGCTGGTCAGCAACTCCCTCTCCCTGATCTGCCAGCTCAAGAGGATGTTCGGTTTCAGTATCCTGCCAGCAAGTATTGCCTCGTGAGTAATTATTCATACTTTGCTTCGTTTATGGGCTTTCACTCGAATAAATGCTCGACATAGTCACCTCGTTTTGCGTGGTTATTGCCGAATCCCGAGCCCATTTGGAACAGCGGTAGAAAAAGCAAAATTTCAAATAGGTCTCTCTTCCCTTCTTGTACATTTTCCAAAATGTCTAAATTGGTGATGGCATTGCTTGTCAACAACAAGAAACAGACCAATTAGTGAAAATATGAATTTTTCAGATTCTTCCTTCTAATATTGAGAGAATTACTAGTCTCAACATGTCTAAATTGAGCAGATTCTTAATTCCTTGAAAAAAAAGAGAAATTATTGCATGAAAATGATGTAAAATATAATTTTAAACTTATTAAAAATAGTTCTGTTTTCCAGCTAGCTCTCCAATACACACTACCCATTGAAGTCTGTTGAAGCAGTAACTCAGATCAAAGGTTTTCTCTGCGATTATTTATTGTTTGCAACAGAGCTGTGTGGAATCAGTCATTTAGAGAGGGTTCAAAGTGAATGTGTCTGCATGTGTGTGGGGGGCGTGTAAGAACACAAAAAGAACTTACAGCCTAAGTAACTCCAGTCTAAGCAAATGCAGCAGTTCTGCTGCCAGGCTCAGTGTTTTAAGGTTTCCAGAATTCAAAGTATTTAAGTAATCTCTAAGTAACGGTAACAAAAAATTACAGAATCACAGAATGGTTAAGGTTGGAAGGGACCTCTAGAGATTATCTGGTCCAACACCCCTGCACAAGCAGGGATATCTAGAGCACGTTGCACAGGACAGCGTCCAAGAGAGTTTGGAAGATCTCCAGAGAAGGAGCCTCCACAACCTCTCTGGGCAGCCTGTGCCAGGGCTCTGTCACCCTCACAGGAAAGTTCTTCCTCACATGGAGATGGAACTTCCACTTTCCATTTGTACCCATCACCCCTTGTCCTGTTGCAGGCCACCAACCAAAAGAGTTTGGCCCCATCCTTCCTACATCCTCCCCTCAGGTACTTACACATATTGATCAGATCTCCTCTCAGTCTTCTCTTCTCTAGGCTAAACAGGACCAGTTCACTTAGTCTTTCCTCATATGATAGATGCTCCAGACCCTTAATCATCTTTCTCGCTCTACACTGGACCCTCTCTAAAAGCTCCACGTCCCTCTTGTACTGGGGAGCCCAGAACTGCACATAGTACTCCAAGTGCAGCCTCAGCAGAGTTGAGTAGACGGGGAGGATCCCCTCCCTCCACCTGCTGGCAGCACTCCTCCTAATGCAGGCCAGGAGCCTGTTGGCCTTGGCCACGAGGGCACATTGCTGACTCGCAGTTAACTTGTTGTCAACCAGGACTCCCAAATCATCCCCTAATCTGTACTGGTATCTAGGATTATTCCTGCCAGGTGCAGGACCCTGCACTTGTCCTTGTTGAACCTCATGAGGTTCCTCTCTGGCCAACTCACCAACTTGTCTAGGTTCCTCTTAATGGCAGCACAGCCCTCTGGTGTGTCAGCCATTCCACCTAGTTTTGTATCATCTGCAAACTCGCTCACAGTGCACTCTGTCCCCTCTTCCAAGTCATTGATGAACAAGTTGAACAGCACTGGACCCAGTACTGACCCCTGGGGACACCACTGGCCATAGGCTTCCAGCTAGACTTGGCCGCATTTATCGCCACCCTCTAGGCTCTGCCATCCAGCCAGTTCTCAATCCACCTCACTGTCCACTTGTTCAGTCCACACTTCTGGAGCTTTCCTATGAGGATGTTATGGAAGAACAGTATTTCAGCATTAATCCTTTTTATGAAATTCAGAAACTTGGAGGTAAAATATATTTTTCACACTTTTGTGCTATTTTCTCAGTTCTATTTTAATCCTTCTAATAGCCTGCTCTGGTAGCAACTAGATAACAGAAGAAAATAAATCAAGAAGTGCAATCACTGCTCAAATGAGGAAAGTTTTAGCAGAAATCTGAATGTGAACAGAAAGAATGTCTTTTTCCTATTGGCAACAGCAGCAGTGAGTACTCTTAGGAGCAAAATGCCAACCATATTTCAAAACATTACATGCTACATTGCAATGTTTAAGACAAAGTCTTATATGTACTCTGTCAAACAACCCTAGACCCCAGATTGGATAAAGATTAAATGAAAACTCATCATACAGCAGTGGGAGTTTCAAACACTCCTGAGAGTACAATTTTTGAAGGAGACATGTAGAAAGATCTGTAAACTCAGCTCCCATTAGTATCTTCGCAGCATTAGGCAGCAAACCTGAAGTACTCCTGCCAGGTAGGGTAAAGCAATTGATAAAGCTCACAATGGAATTAGATTACGTATTTTGGGTAATATCTGTTTTATAAAAAAAGAAGGCAGGATAGAGAGGGATCTAACAAAGGACACAATAAGAAGAAACTTTTTCATCCTAAAATGCCTGCTGGAGATGAGCCATAGGATCCTGAATTTTTCTTTAAGAACCAATTGCATTTGGGCTTGCATCTGTGTTATCTCAGGAAATGGCCTTGTTGTCAAAAGCAAATGACTTCTAATAGCTTCAGTGGAGGACAGCTGCAAATTCTTCACCCCTTTGTGTCCTTCTCTATAAATCAGATACTGGGCATGCTCCAAAAGGGAAGCTGAGATTCCTTTACTCAAAATGTGCTGCCCAAGCTAGGGATCCAGCTGTTCCTTTGGGAACAGACAACAGCTTTGATCTTTTACAACATGCCTGAAGAAGGTATTGTTCCCTCTGAGGTGAGTGCCACCTTCTCCCCTTATCCTAAAAAAAAAAAAAAAAAAAAAAAAAAAAAAACTGCTTTTAGTGTACATCCTTAAGAGAATACTTGTGTTCTTGCTCCTCAAGTGAGTATCTCATGTGAGATGCAAAGCCCCAGATCCTAGGAGTTCAAATCCACCTCTGCACTTAACTTTTTCTCCAGCCAGACCCATGCTCACTGCATTGTGCTTTGGGGCACCAACACATCTTCACTGGGCTTCTGTGTCTACTTTTGTCTACAAACCTGAATGTGGCATTCTGAACCTGGCCTTTTATACTTCAGCTATCATTTTGTTGACAAGAGATAAGAATATTTTTATCCTGTGCCTTGTTTATTTAAATGGCAAACATTTAAATCAGAAGTGTCTCTCACTGTGTGCATAAATCTTATAGAGCAACAAGGGACATTGAAAAGGAGCTCTAAACACAATAAAACTAGCAGTAAAACTGTACATTCTGTGTAAAAAATATAGTTTCAATTGCTATTGTTTAAATACATTTTTTCATGCACTTTTTCTGTATTGCTATAGACTAGCTATAAAATCTCTGAGTGTTTAAACCAAATGGCATGGCTAAGAAAAATACTTCTGTCTCTGAGAACTAAGATAATTTAGGATATATAAAAGAATGAGATAAAATGAATAAGTAGAAACTCATGGAGCTGACTTTTTACCCAGACTAAATAATTTAAAATGCCACCACCTCCATTATCAATGCCTGGTCATAACTGTATTATTTATAAACGGATATTAAGATTTTGTTATGTTACTGTCTTAGGCTACAAAAACCTCCATGAAAGGAGAGAATAATTAAGGCTCTTGCAGATTACTTAGCTGTAGCATACATGAGGCAGCATTACTCACACTTCCTGCTCTGCAAGAAAATCCTCATTTGCTGTTCTTCAAGGGATAATGTTAAAATGCAGTAAAGGTTGTGGGAGGAGCTGGGAGGGACACTAGTTGACACTAACTAGTACTAATCAGTATGGCCCTGTGAAAATCTGGGCAGCAAAATCCCAGCCTTGGTAACCTGACAGATATTAGCTTTATGAATAAAAACACAATCTTAACCTTCTGAATAAAAAGGACGCCAGACAAAGGTTGTCTTTTTATACCTAAGACTAAATATCTGTGCTATTACAGGGCAACCTGGAGACTGAGAAATGCATGTGACCTGAAGCTGGATACGTAGGTAGAGCATCTTATAGTGCTGGTTCAGAAGCTGCCATTTCCCAAGGTCCAGACAGCTTCTAATTATCATGAAATCACAGAATCATTATGGTTGGAAAGGACCATCAAGATCACCGAGTCCAACCGTAAACCCACCACTACAACACCTGCTATACCATGTCCGTAAGTGCCTCATCTACAAGTTTCTTGAACACTGTCAGGGACGGTGACTCCACTTCTCTGGGCAGTCTGTTCCAATGCTTCATCATTCTTTCCATGTAGAAATTCTTCCTAACGTCTAACCTGAACGTCCCCTGGCACAACTTGAGGCCATTTCCTCTTGTCCTATAGGTAGTTATTTTGGAGAAGGGGTTGATCCCTGCCTCACTACAACCTCCTTTCAGGTAGGATTAAATAATTCCACCTCCCTCAGCTGCCGCTCATAAGGTGCTCCAGCCCCTTCACCAGTTTTGTTGCCCTTCTTTGGATGCACTCCAGTGTCTCAATGTCTTTCTTGTAGTGAGGGGCCCAAAATAGAACACAGACTTTGAAGCGCAGCCTCAAACAACAACATCGAGTACAGGGGGACAAATCACTTCTCTAGTCTGCTGGCTACGCTATTCCTGATGTGAGCTAGGATGCCATTGGCCTTCTTGGCCACCTGGGCACATTGATGGCTCATGTTGAGCCACCTGTCAACCAACACACCCAGATCCTTTCTGCCACACAGCTCTCAAGCCACTCTGCCCAAAGCCTGTAGCCCTGTGTGGGATTGTTGTGAGCAAAGTGCAAGATCCAGCACTTGGCCTTGTTGAGCCTTATACAGATGGCCTCAGCCCGTTGATCCAACCTGTCCAGATCCCTCTTCAGCTTCCCTCCAGCCTGGTTCACGTGGAACATGTTGCCTTTCCCTTGCCACCCCAACCTCCAACAGATGCTTATAGGAAATAACTGAAGTCCAAAGGAAAATCACACCATGATTCTTCCACAGCTGTATACAGGTGTTATTGCTCACAGCAGAAGCTTTTGTTTGACAATATAGGCTTGATGATAGATTAAAAAGTTTGTGACTCCTGAGCCTGGCCAAGCATCCTTGGCCTTGCCTGTGGGTGAAGAAAGGAGTCAGACATTCCCATCCAATAATTTTCCCATTTTAATAAAAGGGTTACCAGAAAACCTTTTTTTTTTTTTCTTTTTAACATTCTTTCATTTTAAAAGCTGAGCAGCAATGAAGTAAATTAATATATTTTGCTGAGGATCCTGTATATGCATATAAACCCAGGATAAACTATAATTGCTTTAAAAAAAATGATTTATTTCTCCCTCAGGCAATATTGTTATGTCCACCTTCTAATCTTTAATTGGATGTCTGAGTTAGCACATCAATAACTTGGCTCACTATCAATTTAATCAATTCTGTTTTGACTGCTGATAAAGTAATTGCACCATTTGACATGCGGAAGGACAGGCCGAGGAAGCTGAAGTAATTTGATCCTAGAACATATTGTACGTTAAGATGCATTGTTGATTGTTACAAGGACATACTTACTGTGGTCCAACTGACCTGCTGACCCAGGTCTGTAAAGTACAACGTTATAATGGAAGAAACTGCAAGACTTTGAATGCTAATGGAATCCTTCAAATAGGGCCCATCTGTAATAATAAACAAGAAAAAGGAAGTCACATGAGCAATATATATCCTCTCAGTGACTCAGCTAAATTGTAGCCTGCACAACTAATGGTCAAGGAGTTAAAACTTTCTATGCCTTAGTGACTGTGCCTTAAATGTGAAACAGATAGCTTTGATTAATTTGGGTAACTTGCCTCTTCTGCTCTGTGACTTAGAACATTTGTATAACAGTTATCCTCTCCTCACCATAACAAAAGCATTAGGTTGCCATGACACTGGGCAGCAACATACAGCAAGGGTTGTGATGCTATATCTGTTAATCTAGAGCATTTGAGACATGGCATGCAGGACACACACAGTTTCACAGAGCACTTCTGCTGTGGAAACCTATTGGGAGAGTAGATGTTATGCAGCGTTATTATATGCTCTGATAGTTTTTCCTGAATATGCATTACCAGGCTATTTTAGGATAGGTGGCACCACCATGATGAAGGCAAGCTTTTCCTGGGCAAAGGCTCACAGCCTACAGTTAGGATGTCAGCTGTCTGACCAAGGCAGATCAGGTGTGCCTGAGCATTACAGAGCCCTTTCTGCAGTATTCTGTGTCATTTGCTTCCAACTCTGTTAACCCAAATTGTACAGGAACAGCATAAAATAGCAATGTCTAGTTCTGTTTTTGCAAATAGGCAGTGAACGAGGTATTATTGGGTAATAGGAAATCTTGGCATTTCCTGACATGGGGTATTGCCATGGCCATAACACTTCTCTTTTTCACTTCACAGCGTGTCTCCCTTTTGATATATGTCTGTTCACTGCTTAAGTCAGGGAGGGTGCTAAATCACACCAGGTGTTGAGTCCTAGAAACTGAGTCCTCAGTTTCCAGGGCTCTACAAAGCTACCTGTCTATAAACCAAATGCCACAGGGTCCCTATTAGCTCCAACTCACATTTCCACATCTGCCAGGAGCTGGCAAACTGGCTGTCTACTGCAGCCCCTTGTCTTCTAATGAGGCTTTCTGAACAAGGATTACAACTGACATTGCGGTTAGCTGGATTTTCCACAAATGGTACTACATTTAGAAAACACCCTGTCTTCATTATTTGATAAGATGCTCTATTCTGAAAAAAATTTGTATGTGGTAGATATGAAAATCATCAGAGTCCTTTATTGATGTGGATGTTGGTAGGTTGTTCACAGATATCAATTCATGATAAAATGCTAACAGTTCACCTGGTAACTTATATAAAGAGAGTAATATAATTGGGAGGAAAAGGCTAGTAATATGTTAGATAGATGTTTGACATGCATATGAATACTTACTGCGTTCCAGTTGCAGGCCAACACGGGAAGGGTACCACTGGGGACCTGTTCAATTCATAAAGCATTATAGTGAATTTCCTGGTGGAGAATCTAAATTTATCTTTTTTTTTCTTTTTTTAAAAAAAATATCAATAGTTACAAATGTGAGCTGAAATTCCTTTTGTGAGCCTCAACTATACAAGGTGAGGACAAGAGAAATAGGAGGAGCACACAATAGGTATGGTTGGAGAAGAAATCCCTTTTCCCCATTCTTGAATGTTGAATGGATTAATTTCAATGCTGACTGCTCCATCAAAGCATGAAAAATGCAGTGTGATCTGTGAATGCCCAGCTTTCATGGGATAATTGACACTAGGGAATACAAAAAGACAGAACCCCGTTTATTTCTTTCGTATTTTTTGAAAAACTCCATGTTAAATGTGGTCAGTCCACCTGTCCCAAGTTGCTTTTTCTACAGTCCAGGCGAAAGTGTTTGCTCTTTTTCTGTCAGGGAACATAACTAAACTCATCCTTTTTCAGTGAAATTTGATCAGAGGAATGGAGTGGAATTCCTCCTCCTACAAAACAAAAGTCTTCTCATTTGCAGCTCTTGATTCATTAGTCAAATCTTTTCATGTTTATCATTCAAATACTACTTTTGTGCTCATTTTCCCTGTCTGGAAAACCTAGTTTTTCATTGGAGGGAGGAATAAAGTCAGTGCTACCATGGACATCTTTCTTCCCCCGAAACATAGGGGGACAGGAACATTTCAGCTTGAGTTCTGAGGTTGCACCCACATTCTTGCACCCAAAAAAATTCCCCCAATTTGAATTTTTCCTGAGATCATTGCAATGATTCCATATAGGGTAAAAGGAAAAGTATTCATCTAGAAAGTGTATCTATATCTGGGTATGTCCCAATAACCCTCTACAGCAAAATACTGAAAAAGGTTGGAACTGCCTCTTCAAAATGCTGTCCTTGCCAATACTTCTTAGCAAATATATAGCAAATGATTTAGACTGCAAACAATGAGTTGGCAGCTTGTTAGGAAAGCTATAAAGACACAACTCCCATTTAGGAATATAACGGACACACAGCTAACCAGGGATACTTTCTTAATAATCCCATAAGATAGCCAACAGCAACAGGAAAAGCAGAGGCTTTGAGTAGCTAATACTGCATGAGGGTATGTATGATTTCCCTTATACCCATCAACTTAAGGATGTTTCCTAAAAGCAGCCTTCTATGTAGTTTAAAGGTTGTTTCTAAATACTTAAAGCAGCTGGTAGTTGTTGCTAGGTGTCCCTTTCTGATGGAGGATGGAGACCCATTAATGTGTTTGAAGAGGGACAGCTCCCCAGCTTTCCCTCAGGTGCTAGAGCAGGTCTGCAGAAGTGGACATGGTCACTCAACTATTAACTTGCCCATGTGTTTGTTGTGCCCCTACATAGGGGGCTGTGCCCTTCCAACTGTGCTGGCAAAATTTGCATTGCAAAGGCATGTAGCTTAGATTAACAGCCTCCTCCCTCTCTCCTACCCTCTTCCCCCCAGTTCCTGCTGATTGTTTGGACCAGGCTGGCAGACTTGGCACTGAAGCAGACTGTATACCTTACGGAGACTTCCATGTTGACTGAGCTCTGGGGACAGCAAAGTCTGCCAGAGGGAAGTGAAGAAGTAGCTGCAGCCTCACCCCCTCACACTCCGCACAGCCATTTCTACAGCATCTGTCTTTATTTTCTTTTACAAATCTTAAGACAGCAGACTGCCTGAAAGAAATTTGTCTTTTCAACTCCAAGTTTGTGTGAAATTAGTCAAATACAGCCATGATTTTTTCAGACCTACTGAAACTAAGAATACTAAGTATAATAGTGTTACTATTCTTAGTATTCCTGTATTTAAGATTCCTATATCCCCATAGCTTAAACAAATGGAAAAAAAATCTTCACAGTGACTGTGGTCAGACATGGGAACAGCCTAGAGAGGTTGTAGGAGCAACATGGCTGGAGAATTCAAAATTCAGTTGGAAAAGATTCTGAATAATCTTATATAACTTTAAAGTTGGCCCTTCTTGAAGTAGGTGTCTGAACAACACAACCTCCAGAGATTGCTTTCTACCTAAGGTATTCCACGAGCATCCCAAAAGATTTCTCCCCATCTGATCAACCACATGGAGAGGCAGGTAGCTGTAGAGTGTGCACTGTGTTCTAACATATCTGAGAGGGACACAGCACAATCTCATCTCAAAAGTACTCAGGGCCAGGGTGAGTTCTGTAGGCAAGACTGAGCACTGGATGAACCTGCGAACCAGGCTTTTAGCAGGAGGGAGGGGACCTGTCCATGAAGTCACAAATATTTTTTCAAGGTACCACGACCATGTGTGGCTATTGAAGATAACAAAATGAAACTAGAGAAAGAGCAGCTGTCAGACTTGTCAAGGAAGATGTGATTTGCTGCAGGACTGCAGATATTAATAGTTATTTGGGAGCCTGAAATGCCATGTCCTTGTGTTAATTTGGAACCTTCTCCCTACCCCCGATATGATAATATGCTTCAATAAATGCCAATTTACCTGATCCTGCGGCAGTGTGCTTTGATGTACAGTTCATAACCTTCACACAGTCATGTGTTTAGGCATGCCATCCCACATTTTCAGTGCTTTAGCCTCAGTATGCTGTTGTTTTTGAATGTTTTGAATGCTGTTTTTGAATGCTCAAAGATTTAGGCAGATGGAAGTCTGCGCTCTGCCTGATGGTCATTTGTGATGAACTTGGTCAAGATACTGCACCACTACTAGTCCCTGGTCCCCAGGCCAGGGACTGCTGTGAGTACTTTGCTGGAAGGACCTGAAATTAGCTGTTGGGATGTGTTTCCTCTCAGTGTTTATTTGGGGCTGGTGGGACATGGTGTGGGGCTTAATAATATTAGTAGAAATGCTATGCCAAAGGCATAGTAGAACTCATTTCTCTCTGCAAGTGCACTGGTTTGAGTGTGAACAGAAAGATCTCCCACTCTCAGTCTTTACTGGTAAGCAGAGTTTGGCTAAGCTGCTCTCAAGTCTTAGCACCCACTGCAGAGATGTACCTGTAGCTGTGTGCAGTGTTTGAAGGTCTTTCTGCATTCCCATGCCTAGCAAAGCTCTCTTTGCTCTTTGCTTCCAGTTTAAAGTGTGTGTGTAGGGCTTCTATTTTTCCTTTTTTTTTTTTTTTTTAATAGATTTACTTCCCAGTTAATTCACTAGAACTCTTAGTGCCTTCTGCAGAGATTAAATGGCACTGTGGGTACCTTGTGACTCTTGAGAAGCATAACATCAGGCATGTATCTAGACTTATTATATATTTACTAGTATTATGGCAGGGCATCCAAGCTCAGCCATGAGCTCTGCATGTGGTCAGTAGATTATATTTGTCTAGGCAGTCCCTTCTGAGTTGTTTGGATCCCTTGTGTAGGGGCGCGTCGTTTTGGATACGCATTTCACACTTGGAACAAAGTTGTAAAAACAGCTAACATTTCAGTACAAACATATATGGCTTTTGACTTGAAAAAAGCTGGTGCAGCCTGACCCTAACATAAGAATGGGCAAGATGGTTCAAAGTAGGGACCTGTTTACCCAGTATTATGTTCCTCCAACAGCAGCCAAGTTTCTGATAATGCCTAACATAGTAGTGTCTTCATTTAGTGACAGATGTTGTAATTCCTCCATTATATTTCTAGGATTTTTAGTAGTTTGTTTGTTTGTTTGTTTTCTTCTTAGCAGTCTGCTTAAATAGCTATCAAAATGGCTTCTTGTTTTTCCATCTCCTATTTGGTTATTTCTTTCTTCTTGACTTACTTTTCACTTGAGGTTACAGAAAATTTGTTTCCATGTTTGAAATCCACCACCCGCAACTGCATTCACTGCATGTGTGTACACACCTGAGAGCTTTCCTCATTCCTCATCTGAAAGGCACAAATCCGTCCACTTTAAGTATCATCATTTCCTGTGTGTAAAAGGTTCCCTAATTCATGATGGGTCTTAAGCCTTTTACCTTATCCCATATTCTCAGCCAGAAAATTGTTACACCTTTGTGAAATATTTCAGCCTCAAACAGAAAAAGCCATTCATTATAGAAAAATAGTGAAAATATTTTAATTCTGTAACCTAAAGCATATTAATTTTCAGCACAAGATGATTTCTTTTGGAAAGTGACTCAATGTTTATTCTTCATATTCTATTAAAAAAAGAATGAGGAGAAATATGTAATTTTGGATTAGGCAAGTTATTTGTTACATCTGCCAGTATGTAGAACAAAAATTAGAAAGAATTTAGAATATAAGCAAACTGAAATGTTAAAAAAGAAAGATGTGTAAAAAAGACAACTGCCTTTAATTTGAACATATCCAACTAATGCAACCACCTGATTACACCGATGTGAAAAGGACATGTAGTGCTACTAACACTCCAAATCTTCTAAAATGACAGACTCAGCCCAGTTGTTGCTAAAGCTCATGTGCAAAGATGGGTCATCTGCCTCTATCATATCCTTTTAGATACTATTTAGCCTTTAGTTTCAGCTACCAGATACCTTACATCACGCTCTGCTTCTAAGTTTAGGAAGAGTTGGTTAAATTTGACAAAAAGAGAGTTGTCTCTAATACATGAAGTTCTCATTTGTACACATGGTTGGGTTAGTAGAGTGATGCAGAAAAACAAAACAAAACAACAATAACAACAAAATCCACTGCATCCACTGAGAGAAAAGCTGTAGCATGATGTACTACTCATGAGACCTCAGTGAATCCACCATAAGCTACACCCTTGAAATGCATGGAAAACCAAGCTCTGTCAGTCTTGTTGCTCATCCAGTTTGTTATTTTCATTTATACTAACATCTCAATAAGTAAATCAACTGATAATCACAGGAACTCAGTACAGTTTTAAAAGCCCATATAAAGTTTTAAAAGCTCCCAGGGGTTCTTCTTATCCACAGGATTCAAATTGACCTAAGAGTATGCTTCATAGCTTTATTACCAATAGGTTTTGAAAATTTAACAGCTAAGAAATCTACATACTAGGCATTTTCCAATAATTATGTAACTGAATGGATCCCTCTGATTTTTATTGTGTTTCATAAAGAACCTTTTATGAAAGATCTTTAGTGCACTGCCTGCTTTATAGTAAATTATATGATCAAATACTCGTTTGTTTCAAAGTCTTTATGTAGCTGAGTTAAGCAGTATGAGAGCAAAGGCAAAACATAACAAAGACAAATTAGGTGTGTTCCTTAGTATGCAGCCCTGCAAAAGCTATTCCTCCAGGCAATGAGGACTCTAAGAAATGCAAAATGGAGCTGAGGGACAGTGTTTGTAGATAATTAGCAGACTGACTTTCCATGAATAGCTAATTTTATTATCAGGTAAATTGTTTGTTTCTCATTGTATTTCACCACTCATGCATCTCTAATAACAAATAGGCTTAATAATTACAAGCAGTACCTGCTGTGATATGAATCTGGTGATATTAACGAAAAAATTACTATAATTAATCATCATGAGCATGTTGTTAAAATCTGCAGAAATATAGGAAATAATATGTAACACTGTGGCACCAACATCCGTTATGTGATCACAAAAGCTACACATAGCTAAGAAATGTAAGAATACTCACTCATGTGAACTGAGCCTGGATTAACTGCATTCTGCTACCTTAAACTAGACTACAGATTTGCTATTTGATATGCAGCAATAAAAAGAGGTAGCTAGGAAAGATTCACCTAATTCTGTGTGTACAGTAGCTGTTTTCTGATGTAATTATTATAGAGAAGACAGACATTGCTCCAACACATAGATTATCTGAAAACTAACTTGCCAAGGTCTTTCCTTGACAAGCAGGTGCTGAGCAAATAAAGTTATGCTGTGTCCATGACCTTAAATAGCTATAGTTATAAATGTTTTTCTTGGTGTTAGCATATATGTTCTCAGGACCACTTCTGAGAAACCAGGAACAGATGGAGATATCACCGTGCTGACAGTCACATCCTTTGCTGTACTGAGTTTGCATAGCCGTGCTTTGCTGAGCTGATAGCAGCAGAGCAGAAATGCCAAAATGACTTAAAGCTACTGCTTTCATTTTGGGGAGGACAAAACAAAACAAAATAACCAACCACCAGGCAAACAAACAAAAAAATAGATCTGTGAGATTTACTGGGCTAACAGTAATGCTAACATTGCATTTCAGTGATTCCTGAGTATGACAAGAGAGCAAACCCCAGAAACCACAGCAAAGCTGAGATGGGACATGAAAGAAAATATGTGGTTTCTCCTGTGCTTGCCTGCACTGTAATAAATGACAACCTCTGGACACTGGCATATAAAGGACTACTCAGGAAGCCTTCGTGGGTCTTTCCTTCAGAGCGAGGACAGAGCAGTTCCAGGTGGCCCTGCTACGGATATGTCTTGGCTCTGTGAACCTGGTCCTGAAATGAGCCCTGAGCCCATCGAGCTCCCTGGCACCACTCTGGCACCTGTATGCTGCTTCCTGCTGCCATTAAGGCTTTGGGGTGCGGGGCTGGTCTCAGGTAAACACTTTCTGAATTCACTTCTTGATTGGCCATCTCTGAGTCAAGCTACATATTTCAGTAATAGGCTGTATCAAGCCTATATACTTGAACTAGATCCATGTTTTTATGAGATCCAGTGTGTCTTGCTGAGCAGTACCTCAGTAGGGTACTAAAGTAGATGTTTTTAATGGCTCTACTCAGATATAAATCCCTTTTATTTCTCAGCTTCTATTTCTGCATCTCTGTTTTATCTGTAAGCTTTCCAGGGCAGATCTTTAGCTATGTGTGTTTACAGAGGCACCTTGACATGTAGTTGCTATGGGGACACAAATCACCACTCTCTTAATAGCCTGTGGAATTTGCAAAAGGAGAATTTTGATCATAAATATTAATTTCTTCCTTCTAGTTTTCATTACATAAAAATGCAGCTAGCTACAAACAAGACTTAGCTTTCAAACAGTTGGACACTGAAAGCAACTGTGGAAGTTTAGACAAGCAAAAAGCATCAGAAACTAGAAGCAAGTAAGCATGCAAGCAACACTTGTATGTGTATTTTTGTATCTTTGATAGATTGCTTCTCCTTTCCACTTTGAAAAAAAAAACAAAACAAAACAAAAGCGTTGTGCATTTCAATTTTCCATGTGGCCTACTGCAGAAAGTATCATTAATTTTGAGATTACTCTGGATTTAAATTGTTTGTGGGTAAGGGAAGGGAATGAGTCTCACCTTTTTTTTTTCATTAATGGCAATCCTAGAGCAGAATACAGAGAAACTAGAAAACAGATATGCTGACAAAATTGGATCCCGGAGCGAAGTAGCAGCATTGGCAGAAACACCATTAAACAGTGCACAGAGGTGAACAGGTGACAAGTGCAGTGGCAGACAGGCCAGACACCTGGCTCCTGCAGTGCAGTGAGTACTCCCTGCCTGGCTCCAAGCAGCATGGGCTCCCCTCGCATGGGCAGTCATCCCACGCATGCAGCCCATGCAAGATGGTCACTGCACAGGCGAACAGTCTGTCACCATGGGGAGGAGGGGGAAGTCAGGCTGATATGCCAGAGCTGCTTTGCCAAAGATGGCTTCAGAGATCACTGAGGTGGTGTTCTGAGCTCTGTGCTAGGCTTAGCATTTCTTCTAAGCATTTCTTAGTCAATTAGCTAATAAAAAAATGCTTATGAAGCATTTCATTCATTTTCATTTTCTTTCAATTTTTGACTATCTAGGGGATAACTCACTCTGCAGCCTTTAATCTAATCAGGATGCATTCCCTCACTAACCACTAATGGCAGCACTTTTTTTTCCTTTTTTTTTTTTTTTTTTTTTAATCAAACGGCCAAACCAATGCTGACAATGATTAAATGAACACGTTTGAACCGGTATTATTCCTTCTTCAATGCAAATTAACTTCTGACAACTTTACTTGTTAGTTTACCACCCTGAAAATTATTCCCCACTAACAATAGCATTAAATTGTAGCATCTTGAGCCACAAGAAAAAAGCAGCCCAGAGCTGAATGGCTTCGGTAGCAAATCAGACACTAGCATGTCAGATGCTAGTCAGAGATACTGCTGTTTTCCTGTGCCCTTTTTGGGAGATGCTTACTTGAACCAGTTTAATTCCCCCATCCCATCACCTTAATGAGGTTGAGAGGAGGTGTCAGCTTGTCAGAGAAACTGCTGCCAGACAGCTTTTCCCATCCCAGCTCTACAACAGAGGATGAATCATCTACCCACCACTTCAGTTGCCCCACTGGGGAGTGAGGCAGTGGCAGTGCCCTGTCAGTACATAGAGACATTGCGAGCAGAAGCAGTAAATGCATCTGATTCCAGGTTTGCCTCCTGTGTGCCCTGCAAGCTGCCACAAGCACAGCTCTCGTGACCTCCAGCCCTCTCAGCAAGCGCTGAGCTCAGGCAGACTGCACATCAACCACAGCCATGTGGAAAGAAACATGATCTACTTAAACTTGCTCAGCAAACCACTTTTCCACAGCTGCACAGACACAGCCCAGGAGGCATTTGATCATGGTGGCAACCGAACAATGTAACTGTTCCTATCAATACTCTTACTTAGTTTTTTTGGGGATGGGTCCTTCTTTCTAGCCTTTACATTAATTGTTGAATGACCTCTAAAATTCTGTGCTGCCTATATCTATCTGCAAGTAGGCATGTAGTAAATGTTGTTCTGATGATTCAGAAAGTCCTACTATACTCTGCCACATCTAGAACTTACTTCATATCAAGGCAGCTAGCCAGTATGTTATGTTTGGATTCACACAGATACTCAGTTTATAGTGGAAAGTTTATGGTGGACCTTTAAAGCCTCAAGAACAACATCATTTTTTGGGAATCAGAAATGTTGCTATAATTGTGCCTGCAAATCATCTCATTGTGCATTAAGACAGTCCTTGTCAATGGTCAAGCTAAACAACAGTGTCAGCTTTTTACAGGGGAATATCACAACCACTGCTCTGGTCTCATGGATACTGGGGTTATCTCCAGAAGCAAATGGATTGCACTCCTAGAGACGAACATATTCCAGAGAACTCCCTACCTGGTAATTCTCAGCTAGAAGAGCTCAAGCTCTGAGAACTTTCAGAATCCTCATCACTTCATCTGTTTGTGTTCGCTTATTTTGAACAGCTAAAGAGAAAATGAAAATATTTTGAATGGGAAAGTAGTGTATGAAAGAGTAGACTTGGACTCAGAGACTGGGTTTTATTCCCAGAGTCTTCTGTTAACCAGAGTTTCCTGTACTTCTTTTTCCCTAGATAAGCAGTAAGGATGAAAGTGCTTGGGTCCTTCATCAAACACTTGAGACTAATTGCTGAGTATAGAAACTAGTTACAGTCTAGTATTGATTAGCAGAACATTGCTGGGAGAAAGGATGTAAGCAAATGCAAGATGGGAATAGACAGGTAGACGTGCAAGAAGTAATTAGAAATATGCACTTTGAATCTGTCAGTAACAATGAAAGGCCCTCAGCAAGAGCAGCCCACAATTCAAATCAGCACAGCTTGTGAATGAGTTGCAGGTCCAGAATAGCTAATACATCAACTATTTGAAGATGAATCACTTCCAAAAGAAAAATAAATAAATAAAATAAAATAAAATAATTAAAAGAAAAGATCATGGAAATTTGGGGACAATTTAGAAAGAGGCAGCAATCCTCTCCACTACATTATTTTTATGATAAATAAATTTTTCAACTTCTGTCCTTGATGCATTGGTTACAATAGCTTGATATAGGAAAAAAAAAAAAAAAAAAAGAAAAAAAAAGCAAAACAAAAAAACAAACAAGCATGGGCTTTGATAAAGAGAGAAAGCAAACAAATATATGAAAAATTGCCATCAGAGAGTGACACCCTTGACATACACATCATGACAGTTTCATCTTGTCTCTGCCTGAGCCTACATCCTGAAGCACATCTCCTTGTTATCTTTTGGCTGATTTAAGGAAAGTCTGAACTTAAAAAGTATCTGAGCATTTCATGCCGACCCTGTTCATAAAATTGCCCCTAAGAGAAGCTACTAGATCCTTCTGTAAAGCCATCTGCCCAACTCTGCTGTCTAAAGCAAGAGGAGCCCCTTTCAAAAATTTGCAGTAACTGCAGAACACTTTCAAAGACCTAAAATGATCTTGACTTTGGTATTATCAACAGGCATCCATCTTGATAACAGACATGATTTTTTTTTTTTTCCACAAGCCATGGCAACCCACTGGGGTTTTTATTGTTTTGAATTTCTTCAGTAAATAGTTAGCTAAATCTATTGTTGAATATCAGGGTAAGGCTGGAAATTAACAAACTGTTATTCAGATAAAAATGCACTGAGTTTAAACTGACCTAGGAATACTTGAGTTTAACTTGACCTAGGAGCTGCTTAATAATCAGAATTGCTTTGGCATTTTCTTTTGCGAGTTTGGCAGGCTTTAACTCTTCTTTGTGTTAGACTGTGCATTCACTCAAGCCTGGATTTCTTGTACAGTATCTTGCACTGTCCTTTTCTCAGATGAGCCTCAGGCAGTGCAATAACACTCTTTGTGAGTAATAATAAGCAATTCTAATAATTTTTATTTGTTTGTTTCTCATAGAGATCTATCAATTAAATCTACTACAAAAGCAAGAAAAGCAAAGAATCTAGCTAGGAAATTTCCTTTTCTTAATGAGGCATTTAAATAGCATCTCACATTTGTTCTCCAGTTGTTTATACAGGCTGTCATTTGTGATGCATTATTAGAGCCCTGTAAATCTCAGCTGGGAACAATATCCCAGAGAGCAGACAGGGCCAGTTCTGCTTCAAGCTATGTCTCAATAGATTCACTGCCTTTTATTATATTACTCATCTGAAATGTTATCTGTAATCCTGCTAATGAAGTGCAATAACATCAGATGCAGCAGCTGCCAAAAAAAGAGAAATAATGTGAATATCTATTAAAGTTTTTGAATTAATCTTTACTTTTTCTATTACCAGTTGAAACATCTCTGTTTTTCTGAAGCCCAGCGTATTTTTACAAGTGTTTAATAGATAGCCTATCTTTTGTGTTTTAGATACCTTATTCCCCAGTTCAATAGGTCGTTAGGCATGCAGTTAAGTTCATCGTAGTTCTGAATGTTCCTTACAATATTCCAGCCAAAAGAGACAAAAGGGCCCAAGTTGGGTGAAAGGTAGATAAACTGTTATTTTATAGATGGGAAAATGAAGCTCTCTTTTGGGAAAGTGTGTGACACAAAACTTACCCAAGTCAATAGCCTCTCACACAATTTGAATTGAGCTTTAAAGACCCAAATTCTAAACATCACCTTCCCTTCAATAGGAATCATCAGACTTTAAAAATGCCAGTCAGTCCTCAGACCTTTGGTGATATTAGAAGACCAAAAAAGCCTTAAAGGTCTGACTCTTCCTTAAGAGTCTTCCTTAAGGTAACAGGTCACTAAGTGTACTGCACAAGCTAAACTTCATCCATAGTTTCATAACTCAATATACACTGAAAATATTCCTTAAAGCCACATGTACATTTCTGAAAACAAATCTCTGGGGATATCTGATCAGATGATTCTCAGACTGACTTAATATCTCCTCCTTCACAGTCTTCAAAAGAAATTAAAGTGTTTAGTCCAAAAGAAGGAAAGGTGCATAGTCTGGTGCTTGCTCCCCTTTCTAGTCTGTCAGCTGGAAGCAAGAAGTTAGATTTCAGCACCCTAGCTAGAAATGCTGAAATGCAAATTCTGGGTTTTAGCAACATGAGCAAGAGACACATAGATCAGGCCTTAGGTATAAGGGTTTGACCAAAGCTTAGGTTGCAACGAAGTCTGGAGGGCCATCCAGCAACCAGCTACATCACTGTGACTACAGCTAGAGTATTCCCTGCAGTGGCCTCTCCTTTTTCAAAACTGGATAGAATTAGTTTTCTGCAGTTCCAGCACAGAATGCGTGATAAAGACAGAGAGGCTGAAAAATTGGGGAGTAAGCATAAGCTAAATTTAGAGTTGCTTTGAAGATGAATATCGTGATGCTGACTCAGTTTGGCCTCTGCTTTTTTAGTTATGTTAGGTTCGCAATGTCATTCTCATTTAAAGGCTAGCTATTACAAAAGAAGTGAAAGTATTCCAAACTCTCATAGGTGTGCTTCAATTATTTTGGCAGATAATCCATAAATATAAGTTACACAAATCTATGCCAGCTGACAAACTCTTGTGTTTTGTATGGAAATGTTTGCAGAGATGTGCCAGAAATAAGGAGACAGATCATCCTTCTGCTACTGCTTCTCATGTCCATCAAAAATGAACCATAATGAAGCATAAGGGATGGGCTGGTTTTATGGCTAAAGAAGCAAGCAAAGGTCTCTGTTCTGGCAAGTACATTCTGCAGGGGCTAGAAGCAATTTACTCAAGGATTAGCTCTCAAATTGGGAGCTGGGGAGGAAGATAGCAGGAACTGATTTTTGTGGCAGGAGCTGTTGCTTACAACAGCTGAGCCTTGCTAAACAAAAAGAAAAAAGTAAAGAGTTTAAGTACACTTAAGTAAACTTAAGCCTCATTGCGGTAGTAACAAGAAATTCAAGCAGCTTCTAGTAAACTGAATTGTGTTGACAAGCATAACATGGTAAAACGAGCTTAGAATTTTCATTTGAAAGATACTGAAATTGATCATAAACTAGTCTTCTGCTAGCTGTTGGGTGGCTAAGACAAAAAAAATCATCTAGATATATAATTTGAAAAAAATTAATGTTTCTTCCTAATCCAGTCATTTATATTTACAAAGCCAGCACAGAGAAAGGGGAATTTAACCAGACAAAATCACTGTACTTCTTAGTATCCTTTTCCAGTAATTGCTTATCTCTAATGACTAGTCTTCCTTATTAATTTTTAATTGAGTCATTATGAATAAAGAGAGCAGAAAATTTTTTGAAAACCATATCCTGATGTGATAGCCAACCCTGTGAATTGATGCCAGGGACGTATTGCTGGAGACTGGCACTCTGTGGTCAAACAGCCTGGACAGGGCGATATTGATTGTCCCTTTGAAAACTCATTCATAAATAGATTACAGCCGTGACTCTCAGTTAGAATTAACTACTTAGGGCAAAAACAGGGAGAAAGGAGTTGGAGATTTGTTAAGGAATGTATGTTTTGTGGTTACCTATCTGTGGAGACCATCCAGCTCAAGGCTACTTATGGCAAGATCAGATCATGGACCTCTTTTTTCAAAGCCTGATCGAATATCAGAAGAAAAATCCCTCTACAAGCCCGTGTGCCTTACATATATCTTATTTGGGTCTCTTCATCTGTGAGATACATGAGGGGCTCCTGACTGATTGACAAGCCAATATTATGAAGCCAGCTTGGGAGAGCCATAAATAGCATAAATCAGCTTCTCTGAGTCCCCAGCAGGTGCATTCATCAGGCACATGAGTCTCTCCAGGCATCAAAATTGGCAGATTTCATTAACTTTCTTCAACTGAGAAACCAGCAGTAATAGGCAGTGTGGAGAAATCACAGGAATTGGAGGTTCAGAGCAGAACTGTGTTATCAGACACTGCTGGTTATACAGAGCCGGTAGGCAAGTCACTGTTCTTGTTGTGCTACTGTGCTGCTGTTAATGACTAATCCATACAGCATCCTTTTTCACCTGTGTGAGCATTGCTGTTTAACATACTGGCCAACCTCCAGTATAGAATTATGTGCTGCTGCATGAACCCTTCTCTTTCAGCTGCAGCACTGCTTTCAGCAATTGCATTTTAGTACAGGCCTTGCAAATTGTGTAGTTTTTCCTTAATCCCCTGCTTTTTGAGTCACTGAGTGCTACTAAGTTCTCAGAGGTCATTAAAATCAGGAAAGTTGTAGATATATAGTTTGAAAATCCCTAGTAGACTTTTTAGAAAGGATAAGAAAATAAAGACTCTCTACCCTCCCCAAATAATAAGCTTTAGTACCTCACACACTTTCAGCTACTCTCACAAGCCTTGTCTTGTGATTTCTAATCAATGAGAGATTTTTCTCCAAGCCAGTCTGGTTTCTACAGCTTTCATGGCTTCTACGGCTCCCTGTTCTGAAGCGACTCTTCCTTAGGTTGAGGATAAACAAGAACCTACTGGTTTTCAAATGTTGCTCTCCTTCAAGTTGGTTAGGCCTTGCTGAGCTGAGCAGTCCTGGGAAACAACTTGGAGGGTGGGAAGAACTGGCAGCACTCAGGAAAGAAAAGAGGAAGACTGTGCATAGGCTTCCTGTGAACCTGGAACTGTTCATCCTCTGTCCTCTGAGGTGATAGGGCATCTCCTCGTATTAGACAATAAAGGCATTATCCAAGGCACTTAGAAAGTCAGTGGGAAGCTTTGGTAAACTCATTGAAATGTCTCACTGGACAGGACTGCAAAGGAGCATCTGATTCAGCTTTAGTGCAGGAAGGCAGACTGGATATGTCCTGACCAGAATGTCTGGAGGGTGACAACATGTTAGGGATCTCTCGCTGCCCTATGACTTCCAGGGAGATGAGTTCAGGATGTGTGCAGTAGGTGAAATGTGGCAGATGAAGGGCTCCTAACAACCTGCTCTGCACTCTGGTAGGACAAGGCTGAAAGACAGATTGGCCCCCCAACATGAAGAAGGAATTTAATTGTTTTTCTCTTTGTCCTCTCTCTAGTAGAAAGAAACCGAATACATTACTTGTCTTCTAAGAATGTTGCTTTTAGGATTTTGAAAGAAGTCTTAAGACTGTATAACAAACCTCAAAAATTTCATAGTGTCCAGAAATTATGCTGAGTGCCATCTACTGACAATTTCCTTCTTAAAGATTTACCTTCCCTGACATTGCTTATTTTATACACTCTGTGCAACATTTGTTAGCTCAGTTGCAGAGGCTTCTAATTTTTGAGCTGAAGGAATAGGAATTTTTGTTTTATTTAGATAGCTGGCAGCTCTGCATGTTTCTTAACCATAAGCTCCATTTTCGTCTGTGGGCCAGTGATCTCTGAACTTGGTGATTTCAGTTTCACTTCAACTTCACTTTTCCTTCTACCCATTACAAAGCTTCCTACCACGTAGCTTTCCTTATCTGTCTGCTACTTCTGCCTACAGGGAAATTTCTGGCCTCCCTAAGCCAGCTCTTGTAACTTGAAGGAGTAGTTCTCATTCCCTCCTGCAGGAGGAGGTTGTATCCATCAATTTGTTATAGTACTGCATGTACCCCTCTCCTCCTTCCTTCTGTTCTTCCTCCACTTTCAGGATATTTTTCAGCAACTTTTGTACAGTAACCTTGAAAATATTAATGAACTAATCACAGACTTCACTATATTGTCTGTTCTAGAAGTACTTTTAGTTTGTGACACTTGAATTAGCATCATTATAGTCTCCCTTTTTCTATCTGCAAGTTTCCCTGATGACAGCCCAATGCATTTTACAAAAGATAAAAATAAGGTAAAGGTGAAGAGTTATTGGCAGAAAGTGTGATCTATGTTATTTCTTTCCTAATCAAAATCACAGAATCACATAGAATGGTTGAGGTTGGAAGGGACTGCCAGAGATCATCTAGTACAACTACCCTGCTCAACCCGGGACACCTGGAGCATGTGGCACAGGATCACATCCAGGTGGATTTTGAACATCTCCAAGGAAGGAGACCTCACAACCTCTCTGGGCAGGCTGTTCCTGTGCTCTCTCACCCTAATAGTAAAGAGGTTCTTCCTCATATGGAGATGAAAATTCCTGTGTTTCAGCTTGTTCCCATTACCCCTTGTCCTGTCACTGGCCTTGACTGAGAAGGGATTGGACCCATCTTCTTTACATTCTCCCCTCAGGTACATGTACATGTTCAGAAGATCCTCTCTCGGTCTTCTCTACTTCAGACTAAACAGGACTAGCTCACTCAGTCTTTCCTCATAAGATACATGTTTGAGCCTCTTAATGATCTTTGTCGCTCTATGCTGGACCCTCTCCAGAAGTTCCACACCCCCTTCTGTTGGGGAGCCCAGAACTGCACACAATACTCCAGGTGCAGCCTCAGCAGAGCTGAGGAGAGGGGCAGGATCCCCTCCCTGCACCTGCTGGCAACCCTCCTCCTAACACAGGCCAGGAACCCACTGGCCTTCTTGGCCACAAGGGCACACTGCAGGCTCATGGTTAACTTCTTGTCAACCAGAACTCCCAAATCCCTCTCTGCAGAGCTGCTTTCCAGCAGGTCAACCCTTAATCTGTACTTGTGCTTGGGGTTATCCCTCTCCAGGTTGCCCGTGTTGAAACTCTACATCTGTCTCTGTTGAACTTTATATGATCTTCTCTGTTGAACCTCATATGAAAATTTTCAGGCACAGGCACTCTTAAGTGCTTTGCTGTTAAAGATTTGGGCCAAATCGGGAAAATTCATCTTCCCAGCTGCTGTGTCCTCTGTTAGCGAGAGCATAGCTAAAGAGGAAGTGCTTCCCTTGTGCTTCAATCCTCCTCTCTTTCCACTGGACACATTGAAGTGCCCTGCTGGCTTCAAGGAAGGAACAGTCCCCGTTTCCCTTCCAGTTCATATCTACAGTGTTTTCTCTTTAGCTGGAAGCTATGGATTTGGTATAGAATTTACTTCAGTCAAGGAAAGGCCCTGCATGGAAGCTAATGCTTAAACTACCTGCACTCCCTTACAAATTTCCAGCCATAGCATTTAGTCCGTCAGCAGGGAGCTGGATTGGCCTTTTGAAACAAAACACAGCAAACAGGTGCTATTTGAGAATTGATACAGGCGCCTTTGGTCCCAAAGTCCTTCCTAGGGCTCCATCCCACTGGACAGGCCACTTCTCAGCGATGGCATGTCGCAGAGCCACCGCAGTGATGGCTCTGTGTTTGTGACATTATGAGGACCAAAGCTCTGCTTGGTCCCCACAGCTGGTTGCCAGCAGTGCTGGCAGAATGTTTGCTCTAGAACCTGCAGGCTCCAAGCAACACTAAGACAACACTAGTGGTTCTAAACCATTTACTCCCTAAGCTGGAGCATCTCTACTTTGCACTCTCTTCTTTACAGGGTTAATTACTGTTTTTTTTTTCTTGACATTTCAAGTCAGCAAGACCCTCCCAAAAGCCAAGCGGGTTGACTAAACCAATGCCTGACCAAATGGAGCAGACAGGCTGAAGTTCAGCAGGCCAAAGCATGTGTGTGTGCCTTGAAGAGCAGGACCAGGAGCGAGAGCTCTGCTGTTCCTCCACTGCCAGCCATCCAACCAACCAGCTGCACTTTGGCCCAAGAGCTGCAACCAGTCCCTGCACCCCTCTCTCTTGGGGATGAGGTGCAGCAGCCCAGATGCAGCTCCACTGAAAGGGCTCCAGAAGACCACTTGGATCCTATGCCCACTTCTCTTTCAGCAGCACAGGACTCTCCCAGGAATACAGATGAGACATTACCTCACAAGAAGGACCCTCCTTCAGCATGCAATGAGCCCGTGAATGTCCCCTTTTATTGCATAGGCAATCTGGAGATCTCAGACAAAGATATAGAAGAGCTCTCAGAAAATGAGAAGTTTGTCCGAATGTGTGTTACTGACTTGGTGCTTGCTGTTTCCACCAAAAAGAGACCAAGACTGTTACCACCTAACAGTAAGATGTTCACCGAGGTGCGTCACGAAAAAGAAACCTCTCAAGAAGTGAAAAACAGCAATCCCCCAGTCCCATCAGAGCACAGCCATCTTGTTGAGGCCACATCTCTGATGCAACCTGCTGGTGTTTCTAAGGCAGAGTCCTTCGGCAGGAGATTTTCTCCCTCACCAGACAAATAAAGACCGCAGCTGCAGCACCACGGCTATTCCTGCTCAACCATAGAACATGGCATCGGCCAAGGCAATCAAAGACACCCACCATCCTCAGTCTGACCTTGGAGGAGCAGCAGGCCACAACTATAAGCACAGTCCCAAAGGTAATCACAAGAGGAGCCTGACTTCCACCTCCTCCCCTACCAGACCTACCGAGCAATTGGAAGATGAAAATTTATTTGAACACCTCCCACCAAAGAAACACTGTAGGTCATGCTGGAAGTAGGGAAACAGGGGTTTCTGGAAGTTACCTATGGCAAACTGCTGTGCTCCTGCAACATGCCAGCCTACGAACAACTGCACGCCAACTTGCCATTTCCTCAAGCACAGCTGCCTCAGAGACTTCCACCAAACTACCTTTCTTTTTTTTTTCACCCTCCCTTTTTAAATAGTCTATTATGTTTTTAAGTTAGGCTCTGGTGTGTGTTCATTATAGGCAACAGGATCATTAAGAAATGCTTCTAAGCTTATGGGAGAATGAGGAGGATGGTGCAGGGAGGTTATACAGGTCCAAGAAGAATGTTTGACTTTGACAGATCACTGTCAAAGGCAGAGTATCCTCTCTGCAGGAGAAGCTTTAGCATGATATTGGGCTACCCATGCGAGTATATGCCCTATAATATTATCTTGACGACTTTACAGGCATCGTCACTCTTACAGGCTTTGCTATGAAAGATCTGGGGCAAACTGGGAGCTTAGCCAGGCCCCTAAGAGACACACTCAAAGGCTTTTCTCAAATAAGTTGTCTCCAAAACTTGCCACTTAGTTTACAGGTTGATGAAAGTTTTCCTTCATTTAATATTGACAAGTCTGCTTTGCTTCACTGTCGATTTTTAGTTTTCTTAATCTTCTGTAGATAGATTTCTGTTCTTTTATGAGAGGCTTAGTTTCTCCATATGCAACAGAGATGTTAAATGGATCAAAAGGATGATTAAAATCATCATCCTTACAAATAAAATCTTAGGTGTTCCTTACTCCCTATAAGCAACTAAGGAAATGGAGCAAGAACCTTCCTTCTCAGAAGTTAATTTATTGGTTTGGTTTCATCTTTGCCAACTATCAAAGGGAATGTAAAAGTCACCTAGAACACCAATTTGACTCAAGCTTCTCTGAACATGCCTTACATGGTACAGGGTAATGATCAGTAACACCTGGGCACTTAGCTGCCACCCATCTTCAGCAAAAAACATCAAGCAACAGAAGTATCGAGGTTGGTAAGATGTAAGTATAAAATACGTACTTTTGTCCATAACACATAGTTACACTATGGAACTCTTTCCTAGAGGATTTTGCTGGGGTCAAAATTATAAACAGGTTTAAAAAAGATTAGACAGACTCATGGTGGTCAGGTGTGATGTTTGCTACTAAGGATGTCTGCCTGGGTCTAACATCTGCTACTAGAAGTATCTGTGCAGCCGTTGGCTGAAAGACTGGAAGAGCAAGTTGCCGTTCTGTGCACTGCTGGTCTCTGCTACAGGCAGTGGCTAGAGTGACTGTGGGCTGACCTGAAACAGCATTCTTCAAACTGGAGAAAATCTTGAATTCCAATGGGAATGACAGTTCCTCTTCAATGATTGTTTTCAACTTAAAAAATACAGAGATCCCCAGATCCCTGGTGATGGAAAATGAACTGTTCCACTGGCCTCTGTACAACAGAAAGCACACTGTACACTTTGCCAGGATTGTTTCATTTAGGGATTTTTTTTTGCTCATGTTTCTCATGTGAGACTTGAAGAATATTTTAGCATTTCTTCCTGGCCTTCTAAGTTCCTTTCCATCATATAAACACAGGCCCAACCTAATGCTTGCCTCACTTAGAAACCCTACCACTGTTCATCATTCTGCCTTTTTCCTCCTTCCTTAAATCCAACAGCAAAAACTGATCAGTGGTAATAGATGCTGCTTGTGAAAGTCCTGCACAGGCATTCCTCTCATTCACTGACAAGATACCAGTGGAGGAGGAAGCTTAATTACACAGGTGATCAAAGGGAAATGTATGAAGAGAGATAAAGTGTGTGTGTGTGTAGGAATGTGTTTTAGCAAGAGATTATAAACAACACATGAATCTGACACACATGAAATAACATGTATATATGACAATGTATGTATGAGCTAGCTGGAAATAGCTAGCAAACCAAAGCAAACCAAAGACATCCACAGATAAGCACCTTTTCAGTTCTTGCCTAAAAGAACTGTATTCTATAAGCTGTCATCCTCCAAGCTATGCAAAGAGAAAAAGGAAAAATTTGTTCTTTGCAGATGGAAAAGGTAGAGGAAGAGGAACCTTGTTGAGACAGAAGGGTCTAGGTTGAGTTGGAAAAGACAGGTTAAAGCAATAAACTGGAACAGGAAGAAAGAACACAGGACACTGGCACAGTGTGCTCTGCAAAATGGGGAAACTGAAGTGGGAAACTGAAGGCTGAAAAAAATAAGTTAAAGGAATATGTCAGCCTTTACATGTGTTTTAAAGAGCCACATTGTCAGAGTTTCCATTTATGATTATGCTTTTTTTTGTGTGCTTATTGTCTTTCCTCTTACTTAGTTCTGCTTACATCACTGAGACTTTGAGGAGTAAGGTAGCTCTAATTATGAATACAGGTTGCATTAAATGGGCTTATACACAAGTCTGCACCATTTTAACTCAAATCCATTGAAAACCCATTACAATTAAACTTGCATAAATTTCTGTGCCAGTGATCTTCAACTGATTTAAGCTAACTCAATAGAAATCAAGTTTCAATTGATTTGAGAGAATCTATGCAGAAATGGGCTGCATTTTCGCAAACTGAGGGGCAGAAATACTCCTACTGAAATATTAAACGTTATGCACTCTTTTCATATTCAGCTGCTGAGATTTCAAACTTTTTCTGCTCTGCATTTTACAAAACCTTACAGGGACTGAAAACAAGTAGTTGTGGAGCAGTTATGCCAACAGCCTTTTGCTTCATCAACAGAATCTGTGTGGAATCACAGCAGCGTTGAACTTCAGTGTTCTATAAAATTCTAAAGGCGGAAGAGAAGCCTAATATTTCATCCACTTACTCTGATCTGAATTTTTTTTCTGACTAAAGCATTTCTTTCAAAAAGGCGTTTAGTCTTCACTTGAAAACCCCTTAACTGGTAAAAATAATGAAAACCTATCATTTCTGATATTTACTTCAAAACTCATCCTGCCTCTTGAGAAACCATAGAATCATTATGGTTGGAAAAGACCTTCAAGATCATCAAGTCCTACCATAAATTCATCATCACTATGCCTGCTAAACCATGTGCCTAAGTGCCTCATCTACATATTTCTCGAACACTGTCAGGGATGGTGACTCCACCACTTCCCTGGGCAGCCTGTTCCAATGCTTGCCTACTCTTTCCATGCAGATTTTTTTCCTAATGTCTAACCTGAACCTCCCCTGATGCAACTTGAGACCATTTCCTCTTGTCCTATTTTCAGTAGTTCTTTTGATAAGGTCTTCCCTGAGCTTCCTGTCCTCTAAACTAAATAACCCCAGCTCCCCCAGCTGCTCCTCATAAGGTTTGGGCTCCAGTCCCTTCACCAGCTTTGTTGCCCTTCTTTGGACACGCTGCAGCACCTCAATGTCTTTCTTGAAGCAAGGGAGCAAAAACCGAACATAGTCTTTGAGGTGCGGCCTCACCAGCATCGAGTACAGGAAGACAATCATTTCCCTGGTCCTGCTAGCTACACTGTTCCTGATACAAGCCAGGGTGCCGTTGGCCTTCTTGGCCACCTGGGCACACTGCTGCCTCATGATGAGCTAGCTATTGACCAGCACCTCCAGATCTTTTTCTGCCATGCAGCTCTCCAGTCACTCTGCCCCAAAGTACAAGAAATAACTGTTTCTTTTCTAATTCGAATTTGTCTGGCCTTCACTTCCAAGCCTTGGTTCTTGCTACATCTTTTTCTGCTCAACTAAGTACTCCTTCAGTTCTAAGAAATTCAAATGAATTTAGCAAGCATTGCACAGACCTGCCTATCTCAAATGTGAGTGACAGTCAAAGTTACCAAAAGAAAAAAGAGCATTGCTAAAAAAGGTGAGGGTGCCCTGACTGTTAGGAAACTGGGTCATGCTGAGTCAGTTGAGAACTCTACCTGCATGATCCCAGATAATTCATTTAATCACTCTCTGCTTGAGTTCTCATCTACAGTAGTTCTTTGGTCCATATAGGCAGCATGAAGCACTATGATGTCATTGAAGCTTATCTAATATAACACTGTGAAGGCAAACACAGTTAAGGTCTTGAATTGACACTGTAATGGTAAACACAGGTGATAGAAAAGCACTGTTGCTCATAGGCTGTCTTTCATAAATTATGCACTCCTCTCCTTCTAGCTTTTTGAGTCTGTGGTAGCTACAGTAGCACCCAGGTCCAAGAAATGCTTTAATTTAGCACTGGAGGTGTCAAGTCAGTCTCAGCTTTAATGCAAGATCTCATGAAAATTAAATTTAACAGTTTTTCCAAGGCCTCTAACCATGCCTCCAACCTGCTGGCTGTAATACTTACATGCTTTGTGAAATTTGTGTTTCACATCAAGAAGGGTAGATGATGGAGGTACCTGAAAAAGGAAAAAAAAAAGCAAGCATATTAATTTTTTGTCCTTCTATATTCTGGTATTTCTTTTCCCCTCCTTCCGTTCAATGAAGAGATGATTCAGCTTGTCTCCAAGTTCTTTAGGTCCTGATGACGCAAATAGAAATTCTGTTTGCATATTGATTTTTTATTCTTAAGGATTGCTCACGTTTGATTCCCATACTACCTGGGCCATCCCTGCTTGGCCAATGAAAGGGTAAAATCCTTATAGGCAAAAGGGAAACCTGCAGACTCTGCAGATCTAGTGACTACCTTCAAGATCATGTCAAAGGGACAACTTGAAGGTGAGCTTAAAGTCAAGTTCAAGCATACTAGGACCTGAGATAGGAAGGGTTTCTCCTAAAGGGCCAGTAGCAAAGTGTTCTGTCCTTTCTGCTTGAAATCAGCTTGCCTTTGCATCCTGAAGTAATTTGGGTGTTACAGTGTTGGATGGCAGTCCTGAAACCTTTTAGATTCTATTTTATTATGTATATTGATTTCTTAATACACTTTGTACAAAATGTCTTAGAATCACAGTAAGAATTACTGGAGAGAAAAACTTAGAAGTACCTAGGATTTATAATGAAGGTGAATGGAATACTTATAGAAATAGTATGTCAAGTTTGAGATCTAGGTGACAGAAGCAAGGGTCTTGTCTTAATGAGACTGTCCCCTTACAGATGGCACTGATTTAATAGTCCATAACAGTTCATTTAAGCACAGAAACCAGACAGAAACTGAGTCTTAACTGGGGGGAACTGCTTTGGCTGTAGTGAGAGATCTCACTAGAAGAGCCAATGGCAAATTGGAGACTGGAGACATTAAGAACTTGTATGGCATAGGCTACTACCAGTATGCAGTGGTTAGATAAAACAAAAACTCGAAACAGCCATAGCACACCATTTTTCCTAGCTGGGCACTTGTCACTGGTCAGTCTGTACTGATGTGCTCAGTGATACGAGAGAATTGTGGTAGTAATCACACATAGAACATAGAGAGCAACATTAGGACATTCTGCTAGCAGAGGTCAGTCAGTACCTTAAGAAAGGTTGTTTTCATGAATAGCTTGTGAGTCTGAAGAAGTACTGATGCAAGGAAATAAATTTGCTGACTTAAAAGCTATAAATCAATATTGAAAAAAAAAAAGTTTTGCTTCTATGTAAGTTGACACCCAACACAAATACGCAATCTATGTGTCACTAGTGCTGGGAGTAGGTCAGCTTCTTTCCAGTAATAATATAACCAGGCTGATAACTCAATATGGCTTTCAATCTTGTGAATCTTTATGATGATAGCTGCCCTAAATACTGGCTAGGGAATGGTTGGTATGTTAAGTTCATTTCTTTTCTGCTCAATTTCATCTCCTTAATTTTAGAGGGATTTATTGGTCATTTCAAAATACTTTATTTGCAGAAACTACTCTGAAGTAAATCTCTGCTTATAGTCTGATTTACCTCTCTGAAGCACCTGTTAAGCAATAATAACTGCAACCAAATCAGGGACTGAAAACCTTGAAACCCAGGACAGATTTCAACCTGACATCAGCAAAATCCAAGCTGTAGTCAAATCTTGCTATGGGCCAGGAGAGGGACATTCCCCCTGGTGTTCCTGATGTTCCTGATGACTGATACAGCCATTGGGAATAAAACAAGAAGTAAGCTTATCTTTCTACCTTAGTAAAAAAAGAAAAGGAACATCTGCACTCATGACAATTAGGTCATTCCACAGCTTCTGCTAGAACATTATGTCTTCACATAGCCTGCATATGCTTATTTTAAGTTGTACAGCTGCTGTGGACTTGAACTGGGGAGACAGACATTTTTATTTTTATTTTTTTACATTTTAGAAACCTCTAAAAATACCTCAGATTACTTTCAAATATGTAATAATTTCACATCTGCAAGGTGCAGAGTCCAGAATCTATCAGAGATCAGTGCATACGGCACATAAGACTGCAGATAAAGACGTGATGTGTCTGGTTCTGAGGAAGGATCTTCTGTCTCTCCAAATACAGTAAGCTCTATTACCACTGTGCGGGAGATCAGTATCTTACCGTGATAGATGTTGGTAACATAGCATAGAACAAGCATAGAACAGGCTTGGTTGGTTAGCTCAAGTTCTGCATGGCATTACACTGTGTGGGTTGTGCATGCCCAGGGAAGGCCCAGAGCACAACCAGCCAGTAGAATGGGAAGATATGTGCTGTATGGGCCAGCTGGCTTAGAGGGTCACCAATCACCCCACTTGAAAAAAGCTTGCCAGACTTGAAGTGGAAACGTAATGCATATACATTCCTCTTCAGCGCAAGCCATGCAACAGAGGAATTGCAGTGTCCTTTCCTTGGCAGGCTATAGCCACAAAAGGAGTGAAATACATTTTTTTATGGTCTCAATAATTGTATCTTTTTTTTTTAAAGATCTCATAAAACAATGAGTAGAGTTACAGATTCTAATATTGATCAACTTGAAGATGTTGCTGAAACATCAGCTTCCTATTAAGAGTGTCCTCTCCATACTCCATTAATGATCTTTTGTTCTCTTCATTGTACATCAATACAGGCTAAATAAATGTAATGACCGGAACAGCATCTGCTCTTATTAACCACCATGCTAACAGAATAAAACACCCTGAAAAACTCCACTGTAATTATTACTTTTATTTCTTTTATTCTTTTAAATTTATGAAAGTGTTCTAACCTTCTGTTGTTTCAGATATACAAAGGCAAAAGAGAGTAAAAGGCCATCCTTGGTTTATCTAGAACAAGATGCATTGTATCACAGAAGCACCTTTTATTTGGCACATATCTTCCATGTCTGACAGTCAAGCCAGGTTTCCCTTCAGCTCTTTATCTTGTAGTCTAACAGCAGATTTTATATATAGTTAAGTTTCTAGTAGGTTGCTATCATAAGTTCAACAATATTTTTACTTCATGAAAAGAATAGCAAAAAAGGCTGATTTCATAAGTATGCACTGCATTCATTGCACTTTTCATTCAGAAAAGGATGATTCTAAAACCTCTAATTCTACTTTTTTCCTGTATTATCCTAGCAAAAACTATAATTTCATTTTTCCATTCAAGGCAACATTACACTTTTTAGGAATTCAAGAATAAGAGGCCCTTCTGGGTCATCAGTTCCAGTTCTGTCCTTCTATCCTATGCAGCAATGCACAAATCAACTCATTTTCTGTTTAAGATTTAAAATATTGTATTAGTAACTTAGGCTGTGACTGAAGGAAGATATTATGGGAACTGGATACTAGTTTTTGTGAGTACAAGCTAATCAGACACCTCTTTCCCATTTATAAGTGAAGAAATTGTAATAAATCTGGTGATCTATATGTAATTGCCTCAGTTTTTGCATGGCAGAATTATTTTAGGGTTTAGAGATCAGAATAGCAATAAGAATTTGAATAAGAGAATATTTTTTTCAAATAAGTGGTCCTTCATTTAACATATCCCCTTGAATGTTTTCTTTTTCCTGCCTTTTTGACTTTTTGAAATGTTGCTATTACCACAGTGCTGAATCACCCACTTTCCAAGAGGCAGTCATTTTCCATGATTGCAGAAATTCTGAAATTGTGCTACTCAACTGTTCATTAATCACAGATAACCACATCTTTGGTCAAGGCATATTTGTTCATAGGAATGACATCAGATTATTGTAGCTGAGGATGTGATCCCAAAATAGATAACCAGATAATGGAAAAGCCAGCTAATGTTCAAATTCAGCCTTCAACGAATCCTTCGTTGGTACTGTTTTCACATCCTGTCCTTGCTTAGGGAAATATGTTGCACCATTAGGAATCAGCAGCAATTCACAGCAAGTTGAGCAAGAAAACTTCCATTCTAACTGATTGATATTTACTGTGAATTTGGCTTCTACATCTGTTTTTTTTTTATTGTCCATTTTGAAAGACAATATTAAAAATGGGTGTTCTGAAAGCTTCCCTCAGTGTGTCCTATAATGGTCTTTTGTCAGCCTGATAAACCAGAATGATGGTCATGTCCAAACATATAAATAGATGACCCTGACCCTACCTTGGAAATGACATGTAAGTAGCTGCATATAGACAAGTATTTCAAGAACTACAAGGCAGTTTTATATGAAGCTTAATATTTTAGTCATTGGATTGCAGCAAAACCAGTATACTGAACTTCTGATCTCAAACTAGTCTTTCCAGAAGTGAGGGAGATTCAGAATTAGGTTTTAGCTAGTCTGTTCCACAAAAAAAAGGTGAGCAGAGAGAAGTATCAATTAACAGTCTCCTAGAGATTATTTATGTGGTCACATGAACTTTGTCATATGAGATAATCTGACTGGCATTCCCAGTGACTATAAGGTGGAATTAACTATAAATACACGTAACCATATTTTTACTGGATGGCTTGTTGATTTGCACTATCCAAATTTGTCTCTGAATTTGTGTTGTAATTTTATGTATAGTGTGTTTTATACAAAGAAAATATCCTCTTCCTTTACAAGAAATTTCCTGAAGCATAGAGGCAGACACCGGAAAGAGCTTTTTCTCCTTCTACAAAAGCTGAGAGTGAAGGTAAAGAGAATGTGACTTACAGATAGCAGGCTTGCCAGCCATCCCGATTTACAATCGAGCATTTTACAGTGTTCAACATGTTCTCTTACTTCTGAGCAAATCGGACTAGAATTTATATGTCTCTTTGCCTTCTAACCTTTATTTGAAGAAGATTTACAAAGGTTTCTGTAGTGACCTTAAGAGGTCAGTAGCAGAACCACTCAGAAAGGTTTTGTCAGAACAGTTCTTTTCCTACCTGGAAAATACAATTGTTCTTTAAAAGCTTTGAATGTGTAAATTAGTAGAAGGAAGGAAGGAAGGAAGGAAGGAAGGAAGGAAGGAAGGAAGGAAGGAAGGAAGGAAGGAAGGAAGGAAGGAAGGACTTCATTTTGAAATCCTGTTTGAGCAAAATGTTAAAAATTCATATAATAATGATATTTTCATTTCTTTTATTTCTCATCTCCATGGAACTTTCATTACTTCTGAATTATTTTATGACACATGAATCATGATAACTGATAAGAATATAACACCCTTTCAAGTGATGGGAGATAACCTCGTGTGAAATAACGCCCAAATAAATGCACTATTAGATTCTAAGTACCAATTGCTTTTGAAATTAAATGTTTATTGTGTCACAGTAGATTGAAATATTACAAAATTATTTTTGTAATGCAATGCTCCTTTCCCGACTCAAAGTAAAATTTACAGGAGAACATAGCGGTGGCAAAACAAGTGGTTCTATGAGTAGCAGCTGCCATCACCCCATATCCCTACCACGGCTCCTGCAATGGATTCACTGTGCATGAAACCAGCTGCTTTGCTGCTCCAATGCTTGCTGATTACCCAGGCAAAATTGGCAATCTGGGCTGACTCCTGGCTACTGGTAAATGCATGGGTGAAGGCTGTGTCCTGCTGTCCTTGCTGCCCTGAAAACACTCAGCTACCCACTTTTCTGAGACATGTGGAACTAAGCCATCTCTGGGGCTTCTTCTTTTCCTTTAAGTTTATTTAAACTTGAGCAAAAGGTCAAAAGTGGAGAGCAGAGAGAGAAAGATAGAAAGACAAGTAGACCCTGAGGTCCTTGAAGGGACTTAAGAAGTTGGGAAGCAGAAAAGAACGGGAAATTAAGGTGATATATGAGAATAATTATATATCATCGGGACCTCTAGAAAGCTAAACACCTTTCATAGGACCAAGTCTATGTGAGGGGGAGTTTCCTGCTGCTCTGCTACAGATTGTCTGACTGTTACAATTCATTCTCCTGTTGTAGCACAATAGCAGTGTATTTTAAAATGAAAACCTCATGTTTTAAGGAGTTTTTATAAAAGAAACACTGAGCGCTTGTAGATAAATATATTAGAATTATGGCATTTGTATATACTGTCATGTATTTATGGATCCGTTACTGCACAGTCCAGGTATTTTTTTGAAGAATCATAGACTAAGATTTCATAAAGAACTTGGAGGATATATCACAGCTGAGAGTATTTTAAGGTTACAATAATGCATGTGTGAGATATCAATATACAACTAAATTCCCATCTTGGGTTGTGCTGATTAACTATTAAACTAATAAAGCGCCTATAGCTCCCTGTAGGAGTATACTGCTCCAATATATTCATAACTTGCAATTATGCATGAATTATCTTTGATGCAATAAGACAAATGTGTAGCCAGGATAAAATGTCATAAGTTTCTTGGGAAATAGGACATTTCCACGCTAGCTGGGAATCTGTCTCAACAGATATAAATTCTTTTGCAATACTCATTCCTGTTATAGCATGGCTGGTTTAAACAGATCTACACAAAGGATACTGTTGGTCAGAATATGTTTATGAAGAGCTGGAGCACCCCTGATGTCTCAGGAAGTCATTCTATTGTTTTCACTGAGCTTTGAACTGAGACATCATTTTGAGGGGAATGTCCATTTTATTTCAGACTCTCCTCCACCACAGGTAAGGATCATCTGTCTAAAATAAGGCATGTATAAAGTCTGCCATTCAAAGTTGCTTCCAGACTTTGAAAATCAACATTGACTGAACCATTAGTCTTCTCTAGTGGCCTCAGAAATTCTTTAAATGATCCCTTTATGAATCTTAATTACCTAAAGTTATCAGCTTCTTCCCTGAGCAGTCTCTCCCTCTTCTAGATAAATCAAAGACTGTTTCTCTAGATAGTCCATCTACAAATCTGTATTGAAACAAGAATGGTAACAGCAAAGAGCAAGCAGAAATCAATATGTACATTTCACTATTCTCATCATAAACTGTGACTATATTTACATAAAATGGAGGTCTCTGCTGGAGCAGGGAGGAGGTGCAAAAGGGAGCTGGTGATGAGCATTCTTTTTGGCTGCTCACTTTCAATGACAATGCCACGCTACACAGGAGAGAGACAGAGGATTTCTGATGCTGCCAATGCATGCGTCTGGATTTTTTTTGTCACACACATATAAATCTGGAGTAACTGCACTGCATTTTTTTAAGACACAGTGTGCAGATATTAGGACATTATTGTTTTCAGTGCTTTAGCAAAAAAAAGAAAAAATTATTGTGAATTCCCTCAGAGAGGGACACACAATACTCAGAACAATCAGAATGATTCCTAACTTATCTTTGCGGCTGAAGGTGTAGAAGAGCACACACTATGTAACATTTAACATCAAGAAGAGTTGCATGTATAAGTAGCTGGACAGATACTGTCAAGCTGTGGACCTGTGTTATGCTGGGTGAGACAAAAATGCACACACACACACCAAAAAAAAAGACAGGCCGTACCCAGAGATCCTTTAAGAAAAACAACCATGTTTGCATCATGGTTGTATTCACAGTAGCCGCAGCGTGGCATGTCCACACCCACAAACATGCAGCATATGTCTAACAAATACAGATATTACTATTAACCTGAAGTATGTAAAAATCAGTACTTTTTTTTTTTTTCTGAAGACTGGAATCTAGCTTAGGAATTTAAGATACAAAACTAGAAATAAATCAATTCTTCTAATTTAGCATCAGTCTTCTGAGTGTCCAGGGGTCAGAATAATGAACTGAAGTATACCTAAAAAATAATGTTTTGGGGGAAGTTTAAGTGGTCACAAGATTCCCAGAGATGGTAACTGAAGAGAGGTGGTGGGGAGGGAAGCAACTTGTGGTAAAACAGCGAGAGGTGCCAGTTCTGCACTGGAGAAGTATAAAGTAATCAAGTAAACAAGTGCCTGGGGCAGTGGAACAGAGATTTTATTGCAAGAGAGCACAGGCTGCTTGGGAAGCTTGTATAAGGAACAGTATGAAAGAGGCTTCCCTAACGACTGCAGAGCACCAAAAATAGAAGGCTCAGTCCTGCATAGCTCATGGAGCAAGTTCACCCTGTAGGCATTAAGCAGTGTTTCTGAAAGGACTTCCGCTGTCTAGTGAACAAACTCCGGGTATGTGTTGTGAACAAACTCTGATGGTTTCCCCAAAGGTGATTTATTCTCTCAAAATACACTGTGGAACACTTCCTGCCTTAAAAGAAGCTCATGCAAAATTAATCACAGAGCACTACATTCGTGAGAAAATACATTTTGCTGCAAGATACTTTGAAGAAAAAAATGCTGCACAATGAATGTTTTAACAGAAACAGAAACAGTTATGAGTTGCCTTAACAGCATTTATAAATCAAATCACTACACATTGATAACTTTAAAACTAACCTGCATTGGGCTTTTGGAAAAATGTACAAGTAAAACATTTTTTTTTGAGTAGCTATGTAACTTTCATAACTACTCACTGACAATGAAAAATGTGGATTATTTCTTAAAAAAACACAAAGAGGAATTACTTTTCATTTTTAAGGCTTGATGAATTTTGCATGTTCTCTCCTTCAAACAAAATTTTTCATGAAAATTACATGCACTCTCCTCTGTACAGATGGGAATTTCATCCATAGAGATTAATAAATTGTGAGGAAAAAAAATGGACTTGTGACCATCTAGATCCATCTGCTAATTTACACTGCCCTTTAAAAGAAAAATTCCCTTTGAATATTCCTTTTTTTCTTTTAGCAATACACTTATACAAGTCCTTTTTCAACTACATAATATCTTTAAAAAATGCAGTACCAAGTGATACAGGCTATCACGTATGAGTGTGGATGCATTTGCTCACGGGAGTGTAGTTCCCAGGGCACCCCCTCTGTGCATTCATACATTGCTTTGACAGACTGACAGGTGGGGATTAGCTTAAATTGAAGATTAAATTAGCTTTCCATTTAAGATTTAAGATTAATTTAAGATTAAATTTAAGATTAATTTAGCTAATTTAAGATTAAATCAGCTTTCCATCCTAATTTTTGAAAGCCTTTTCCTCATCTCTCAATGGTAACCTAAAAACAGCCAGTCTGCTCTCCTACTAAAGTTGTTTGGGGATATTTTGGAGAATTACTAGAGAAAAGCTTTGAGACAGATTTATGTTTCTTCTCATCCTCAAAATCTGATGACACTTTTTTGAGATATCTCACCTCAAAAGTTAACTTCTCTATCATAAACAAATCTGAGGGAAAATGCCTCCTGCTGCTTTTATTTCTCTTTTAAATTCTCTAAATAAGACATTGGAAAAGCTCATGTGCAACCACATGTTCATACCCATAGCAGAGAAAGTTTCCAGAGAACAAGTTGACAGTATTAAATAATGTTAGCTTTATAAAGAATTTTATGTCCCAAGTACACTTGTACAAAAAGAACTATTGTTAACTCCTGTGAATTCAATTCAAGCTTTGAAAGACTAGATAATTTTTTTCAAGCCCCAGCTCCTGGAGAAGAAGGCAGTGTGATTATATGTCTAGGTTTTCCTCTTTTACTATTTTCTTTTTTGTTTTTTCTTGCTTTCCTAACCATGGAAAAGCCTGGAGTGTGATATGAATGTATCTTACAATCATAAACAAAATGTTTAAGAAAAGAAACATGCTCCAATTTTCCTGGATAATATTTATATAACTCCTTTTCATCACTGTTTCTCAGTTTTCTCAGTTTTCTCAGTTAATTCAGTAGTACAAATACTGTCTTTAGAGCTAGTAGCAAAAGTCAGCATATTTGTTTGATCACTTTGTAGATGTTTCCCCTTTGATGATTCAAAAATCTCATATAATACTTTGCTCTATTAGGAATGAAAAAAAAAAAAAAAAAAAGAATACATTTACCATTAACCAGGCACACAGGTTACAAAACTCCCCTTTAAAAGATGAGGAGCACAAGAAATAAGTTAATAATACACATTGCATATTTCAAAGACATTAGACTAAAGATTTGGAGCAAAACAGTAAGTCTCAAAACTCTATTATTCTACAGAATTTTTCTATGGTCTAAAAAAAAAAAAAAAAAGATGTTCATTTTCATGGCCTGGCATGCAAGAGGGCGATGTTCCTCTTCTTTGGAGGGACAATGAACCACAAAAACCATGATGAAAATGCTTATGAAGCATTTTTTCGGCTATTGTAAAACTATGTTGTAAAACCTTACTAACCACGTCTCTCATCCTCCTTACAGGGTGTAGTTTATGTTTTTTGATTCACTTTAAAAAAAACCCTCTGTGTTCTTAGCCAAGCCCTTTTGTTTAACAAAAGAAGAGAAAAAGGTTGCTAGTCTCCTGCCCATTTCTTGTAAGTAAGTCTCAACTGAATATATTTGGGTTCTAACCAGAATTTACAACATTGCAGAGACATTAACCTTTGCAAATATATTTAAAAAAAAAAATGAATACCCATTCTCAAGGAGATCTTTAAGTATCATGCTCTGAAATAAACACTGCAATCTCATAAGCTTCAAGAGACAGGCAAAGGGTGTATTTTGAGTCCACAGTGCAACCATGAGGTCTAAATGAAATCAGTGTGAGTTTTATTCTACAGAAATCCTGGAAAAGCAGCCAAGCAAGCACCACGAGAAGTTCTGAGTATCTCTCAGTGGGAAGACTGAAAGGATTTCCATGATGGCACAAGATCACAGCAGAGAGAAAACAGAATATGACAATTTGCTAATTGGGCACATCCCAGGTGGGGTGAAAACAATACACACTCACCTTGTCCACAATGCAGATCTGCTTCTTACTTTGCACGTCAAGGATTTCTACTTCAAAGTAAGTAACTTTTGAATGTTTGAGAACTGGTGGTGTTTTGAGATGGCCAGCGGAAAGGACGAGCTGTGAGAAGTTGAAAAAAGAGCGCATTTCATTGTGAGACGCAGACAGAGATCCTCCCTGAGCTGCGAAATCCCTCTTGTGTTCTGAAGCACTGGGTTTATGCCTCCTGTGCATTGCGTGGCCCAGCAAGAGCGATGTTCATATCAACAAGGGACAGATCCAAGGGGAAAATGTTGCCTCCCTGCATTAGTTAAATACAATCACGAACTGATGAGACTTGAAAGGTCAAGTGGTGTTCCATTTTAAGAGTACTGTCTTATTTAGCAGGAGTGAAAACAATGACTCTGTAATCCTTATCTATATTTAACTTGCTATTGTGATGTGCTGAATTGCTGCTGCTTTTTTTTCCCTCCTTTTTTATTTATACCAGCATTTGAACCAACACTTCATACTTGCTCCATTTATCTAGATTCCCTAATGTAACAAGTCAGACCCCGAAATTCCACAGCCCAGAAGGAATCAGGAATGATTGCTGCGAATTCCATTGTTATCTGCTGAGATAGATGTTTAAAAGTGTCCATACACACACATACATAGGTTTAATAAATTTACATTTCAAAATGCCGTCTATAAAAAGATGTAATATATCATCTGCTCTCAAAATATTTGCTATTGTACATGGAGGACAGACAGAGTTAAAATAACAAAATGCTAGGAGTTCATTAGCAAAATATTAAGGTCGCTCACAAATATAGAGAGGATTTTGTATCTGGTTGTATTTAGTGCCAGGAATGCCCTGTTATTTATTGGAGGCTGATTTTTCCCCTCAGCTCCGCCAGGAAAACTCAACTGAAGTAAATGTGAAAGTCTGGCGCTTCAGAAAGTTCAGTACTGTGCAAGCCAAAAGAACTCTTAGTAGTCTTGAAGTTATGCACAAGGTATAGAACCTGACTGCAATAGGGCTTGGATTTTTTTTTTTTTCCTCTGCAGAATTAACTTCTAACAATGAAAGTCTGCAACAAAAATAGACTTAACTGTAAAAATAAGGATTTCTTTAAAATGACATTTATTCTTCTCCAAGTCTTGTTTACACTCCATTTTTTCCTTTTACAATTTTTTATAATTCATATAATATAACCTAGCAGCACTTTTTAGTCTTGAGATTCTACCCAAAATTCCTTGGACTATCTGGATTTACAGAGTAAGAATTGTGCCACAGATTTCTTTATCCAGATGTGCAGAAAGCTGTTTTCAGTGGCAGTGTGGAGGAAGTTCTAGATATATTCCTGTTTGTTAAAAGCTCAGTTAAACTATGATCACTATTACAAAAAAGATATATGTTCACTAAGGGATTTTAATTTCGTGAAAAATAAAAGTCAACAGACAAAGGGGACATCACAGCTATATTGTATCTCTTTTGGGATGTGTGGGGCAAAAGGAGAGAACAGAATACGTCAGGTATTACTTGCATAAAATATGCAAGTGGTCATCATATCATGTATAGCTGCACTATAAAAAAAAAAAAGAGAAAGCAAATTGTTGAAAGTAATAAGACACTGATAGGGACCCTCCAGGAAAAGCAATTTCCAAAGCAAAACTTTGGAAAGCTGACAAAATGCACACATGTACTTATCTTCATATGTGCAATTCCATCATAATTGATGGAGTAATCCATGCTATACCAAGTTGTTTATGTGCTTAAGTCCTGTCAAGATTAAATTAGCATAAATGAAACCTTTGTGATGCTTACAGACATATGGAGAAGATATATGAGAAGGAAATAAATGACTAGTAGACTTGAATCTGCAAGAGATACTCTGCCACTTGTTTATGATTCTTTAGCTAAAAGTTCTCACTACAGAGGCTAACTGATACCTCAGATGCTTTATGTGAAATAACAAACTTCTTTGTAGCTAAAAGTCTGAGAAAAAAAAGTCCCATTACTTGTTGATGCAATCAGACAGCCTTTGAAATACCTTCGCTGACTTTGTCAGTGGAAAGCCCTGATTGTGGAACTGCACAGATATAACAACAATGGTCACCTAATATAAATGAAGGATGAAATCTTGGCTATACTAAAATTCATTAATGTCTCACTAGTAATGCAAAACAAGCCAGGATCTTAAGAAAAAAAAAAAAATCTTCTTTATATTTAGACAGGATTATTTCGTAATCAAAGTACACTTGTCTCTCTGAGTTTAGATGAAAGATGCAAAAGGAACCACTAGCATGGACAAAGCAATATACAAGCGGAGTTAATTTGCAGAAATTTTGGTACAAACGGGTCAAAACATGGATATGAAATATTATAGGGTATCTGTAAAGGACTTAGTAAGAACATCTATGTGAACATCACAGAATATATAGTGAGGTTGCAATTCTATGTGTAATAGGCTTATTTTTTACATACTATTATAAGAAAGCCGTATAAACTGCTGTATACAATCTATATACAAGAGATGAGAAAAACTGATGTAGCATTCCCCTTTAGCCTGAAAATCTATGAATCAGTGAAATGTAGGAATATATATTAATATATTTCTATATTGATTTCAATTTAAATGCAGTGAAGAATAACTATAGCTAATTTCTATGCATGGAAGGTGCTGGTGTTGCAATCATTGTAAATGGCTATATTTAAAAC
>VZSV01000165.1:33799-81135 GCA_013398735.1 Nothocercus julius | reverse complement strand
GCAGACATTTAAATGGCCACAATGTAATTACTGACCAGTGAGTAGTAGAAATCAGAATTTATTTCAGCAAAATGTTTACAGAAATGTATTCTTATATTTTCAATATAAGCTAATGACAAGCAATTTCAGTATTTTGATAAAAAATAACATTTACAGAGCTCCATCCACAACTAACATAGACTAGCATAGCTTACTTGAAGGCAACTGTCACTTTCTTCATAATATTAAGTTGTAGTTCTAGGGCTGGATTCTAACACCATTTCTACACACAGTGAGTGGGGACTGACTGAAGGCAAACAGATTACTTGCATGTAAGATGGGTGAGAACTACTCTACTAAAAATAATCAGAGCTAGAACTACTACTGATAGCCTAACCTCTAAAATGGATATGTATAGAAGCAATGGAGATTTTTCTATTAATGTTACAAATGCTGCACTAGCTTAAAATGTTAGCAAAATTAAAAAAATTTTTTTTTGTATTTTATTTTTTTCTGGCTTGATACAAAATAATCCAGCCCTTTCTATGTAAAAGTACATGGAATGAAACATTAATTACTGGACAAAAGACACCTCTTCACTTTTGGTGTAATGTCTGCACACTGTCTTGATCTAGCAGGTGGGAAGTCCCAACACAGTGGAGATAAGAGATCAGTCCTATGGTGAGGTTAATGCAGCACATTACATGAGTATGAGCTGTTGATTAGGCAGTTTCCCAGAGCTGTGGCAGGGCTAGTAGCCAACAGGCACCAAAGCCCTGACCTCAGCTTCGTTCTGGGACTCTCAATGGTGTCAAAGGGTACTCAGCAAGAAATAGATCATCTCTGGCAGCTTCAGCTTGCACTGAATTTCCTGCCATATATGGGGGCAAAATTTTTAATGGTCATGCAGATGGTCATAACGTTTCTCAGGCTGCGGCTCTAACACCCCTCCTCACTTGGTACTTGGTGACAGGAGCTGTTTTGTAGTTTGACAGACATTTTGTTAAGCCGTCCCCCTGAAAGAAGCTTTCTCCATGAAGGAGAAGCCATGTAGCAGGGCCATCATTTCTGTCCTACCGAACTGTCGATATTTTTGCAACAAAAGGGAGAATGGTAGTTGACTTTTTGTAGCTTTCTAATACGCTGCCTTAAACAAACACTGACCAGTGCATGCCATGACAAATGGCGTGACAGAGGCAGGTATGGACATGTGCTGATGAGGTTTTGAAATCATTTTCTGGTTATTATGCTGACCTCTTGTGCAGTTTGAGGGAATTATCTTTTCTCCTGCTTTTTCCTTCCCATTCCATGTGCCTTCTCTGTGTGAGGCTCCCTCTCACTGTGCATTGTCAGGCAGCCTGGCGTAAAGAGGCTTCAAAAGACCTCGACTGAGACCCGAAGGCATTACTGAAGTACCTTTTCATCCCTGGTCATGCTTTGTACTCCTTCAATAGAGAACTGGTCAGCTTCTTTTACACTGCAGAATGTCAGCAGTTAAGTCAGCATCACTCATCTCTGACACTCCAGATGCTTGTTGGCAGCCCCTCACATGCTGCGTTTTTATCGCACATACTCCAAACGTTCAGTGGAAGCAGGATTATTCCTTTCCCACCAGCTTTGATATGCCAAAGAGCACCTGAAAAAAAACCCCGACACACAGATTCCAGAGGCCCGAGTATGTGCAGTTCAGTACATGCAGGTGCATGCAGTCTGCAGAAAGGCAGATATCCAAGGTCTGATACACTCAATTTAGTGCCTTGGTTTTGAAGATTCTGCCATTCATTTTGCTGGGGGAGGAGGAGCTGGGAGCAAGTTCTCAATTATGCTGCAAGCAAGTAGTGAGTTGAGATCTCCATGCTAAAGGAGATATAGAACTACAAGGTCCCAATAGTATGGTACCACACATGCTCTTTTAGTGTTGGGTTTAATGTGTTTGGAGCCAAGTAGTGCACTGTGGCTATGCTTTTGGTTTCATCTTACTGAGTTGTCTAAGGAAGGATTTAAGAATTTGACACAAAGCACTAGTTTGTAAAAACAGTGACAATAATTTGTCTGGCTCCTTGCTTCATGTGGTTGAGAACATAGGAATGAGCTTAAAATGGGGGGCTAATGCCTTTAAACGTTGTATTGATTCTGTTATCCATATCACATTAATAACAAGTAGAATGCACTTCTGAAGCACAGTAGGAACTTAAGCAGTTAAGCCAGGCTTCAATGAAATGGAAAATGCAGAGCTAAGAGTGCAGCGTGTAGTATATGAAATCTGACACCACTATTCCCAAGTAACATTTGCTCATATAATTAAGGGTGGCATGGTAAAAGGAAACCTGCACAAAGGTCTGGGATTTTGTTGCCTGCACGTGTTGTTTAGCCTCAATATCACTTCAAAATTTCCAAGAATCTGCCATAGCAGTGTCAACATCCACTTAAAATTTTCTAGCCACAGGAAAAACAAACAAACAAAAAGTGCCACTTCACATAAGCTCTGAAGTATCACTATTAAAACCATTTGGCACTTAACTTACAATTTTAATCTTTAAACAACATCTTTCAACAAGTAATTAATAGATAGGAAAGAAGGGCACAGAGAGCGCACTCACCCTGTAATACAAAACAACTCTATGGCTATTTTAAATAATGCTGAAGTCTGAACTAAACCTCATCAATGCTAGGGAGCTGCAAAAGTGATACCCTGCCATGTCCCTCCCTGTCAGTCCTCCTCAACACAGGCCAAGGACCTTTCTGACCCTGCGAGCTGTGCTGCAGAAACATCACTAGGGAAGGCACCGCAAGGCCGTACTGCATCTCCCAGAGGCTGTGGGAAGGTTGAGCCCAGGATCCAGACATCCAGACATCCCCAGGGCCCACTTTTTCCCTGCAGCAGGATGGGGATAAGCCCAGCTCTAGCTACATTTCGGCCACCGCAGCAGCCACCCAGCGTGCCCTTGATGCCAGCTCCAGGCAAGTCAGCACTCAGCAGGGATTGCTTATCTCAACTAAGGAGTCAAGGGGGGCTTTCCTGAGTGCTTCTATTTAACTTTACACGGTTCCTTGGAGTTGGATGGCTAAGGTGCACCAAGAGGCGGCAGACCAGTGCGTGCACCAAAAAATCCAAGCTGTTGAAAAATAATGAATTGTGTGAGCTTCAAATTGTGGCATTGTTGATGTGACTTTGCTAATGCTATTTGTCTTAGGAGGAAATATGCAAGAAAGGCCTCAGCTGATGAGAAAAGTTGTGGCAAACTGTAAACAGAGGATAGCGAAACAGAAAGATCCTCCTCTTAAATTTTAATTCCCCTTCTTATGATATTTTTTCATGACTCTGTGAAACTATAGGACAGCTGGAATGTGGCTGAACATTTAATTGTAGCTGAATGCGACTGCAACCAGTGCCAGTCTTCAGGAATGCATAGCAGATCATATTACACTTGGCACTTTCTCTTGAATGAAAAGAATTACTACGTGGTTGTATCCATTTTGCAATGGAGTAGCACTAGCTGCTCCTGATGGGTACTGCCTGGGTACACAGTTGTTATGGGCTGAGATAAAACATGCTCCAACTTTGCTCAACATTCATGGCAATATGTCCTGCCTTCCTCCCCCCGCCTCCACTCCCCTCCTTCAGAGAAAAGTTTCTGATTGATAAAATAATAGGTTTGCAACTGTTTGTGTGTATGCACACACACGCAGTGCATAGAACACCTACAGCTGAAGCAAGCTGGTGAGGACAGGCAATAGTCAAGTGCCTAAGGAAATCCAGTTTCTGTATAATTCTGGCATATGTCATTCCAGTGTCCTGTATCCCTGCCTGTCCTTTGTCCATTTAGATTATGAACTCTTAGGATTTGTGTGCATGATGAAACTCCTGCAATGACAGTAGAAGATTGTCTGAGGTTTTTAACATTACTCTTAACATTAATGAAGGTCATAATCGTGACTATCGGACGGTCTGGAAAGTCCTTTTGCCTTAGTAGAGGCAGTATCTCTGAGGTACATCAGAAAGAGAGGCTTAAGATCGTGACATAATGCTCCTTGTAATTTCATATCTGGTAAATGTGGAGACTGACTGATTTCCAAGGTTTTTATGCATGGCTATTATGGAGTCAAACACTGTCATGCCCTCAGGAACCGGTGTTTTGAAGATCCCTTTATCATCTGCTAAAGAAATAAAGAGTCAGAATGAGGAAAACCACCTCCCAAATAATGCTATTTGTCTTACAAGCAACCATTTTTTTTTTTTTTTTTTTTTTTTTTTGTCTTTGACTAACAGGAAACAAATCCTCCTCCAGGTATACCTTGCAAACATGGATGGGTAATTCAATCACACTTACAATGAAACCAGTGCATTGTAAACTTGGCAACACACAGCTTGCATTTTGTCAAGAATTTGAAGCAGAAGTCACATTTGTTTGGCTGTTAAATCCATGTCTGGATAAAGGGGTAGATTGGCACAGGACTGTGAAATAATTATATCTGCCTTTTAAGTTTACTGGCATAAGCAAGCTCTTAACTGAAAACTTGCCTATATACCCCTCAGGTGTACCCCCCATTCAATCCTTGCCTACAGGGCTTCCTAGGAAGCCAGAGAAAATGTAACAAATAACTCATCCTGCAGCTCCACCAGTGTCCTCTGAAGGTTCAAGAGTTTAGAGGATTATGCTTCTTTGTAAGGATACCCAACTCAGTCATTCTACACTGACTTAATCTTGCTCACACTGATACTATCAGAAGCTTTTACTGCTATCACACCAACAGAGTTTTGACAGTTGTTTAAAATCCCACTCTGGTAGCCTGGGGATGTGGGTGGTGCTGATTCTAAGAAAATTCATTGTATAAATCAAATCCAAAGTCAGTACTTATTATATCCACGGTTAATATCCATGAAAGACATGGCAGAAATAAGACAAAATAACATGCCAGCACAGTAATTCAACCTGCAAGAAGTACAAAGTGAACCCCCACCACTCCATCCTCTGATACACATACCTAAATACACACCTGCCTCTCTAACAAAATATGCACACCATTATACAAAGGCTAAATCTGGAGATAATCAAGATGTATTGCAAAAGATAACTGCTGCACTGGGGCTTAGAGGAAGCCTGGGGAGATGGCTCTGGGTGATGAAGAAGCTGAAAGGAATCTTGTAGGTGATCTGCTAGATCTCTTGATGTTATTGAGGATGAGCGGTATATTTAGAACTACGCAGAGAATTTGCAGTCTGTTTTGAAATGAAATAAATCTGTGAAAATTGTAGTCTTCCTGATGTTAGTAACTGTCATTATTTGAGGCATATGCTTGTCATTTTCCTTAAATTCACAGCATTTGGTATTACGTTATTATGTGGAATAATCTGATATTTTGAAATGTTTTGAAATGTTACCAGTTATTTCTTCTCAAACAAGAAGCCAAATTGTTCTCAGTCTTTTTCATTTCAGGGCTCCATTAATTAAGCTTCTGAAACATCTGTCAGTATAACCTCCTTCTTTCACAAGTTTCCAAGTTTTCAGAATAGTTACCATTTAGTACAACATTTTTGATATTCCGTCTTAGCCTGTACATTAATTTAGAAGTAAAATATAGATAATAATCCATCCTTTATTTCTACATTATTTTTCCAATTAAAAAATATTCTGGTGATATTTTCCTCTCAAAGCAGAATGTTTTTGAGAAACAGCAAAATTCCTGAAACCTTGGAACATGGCATTCGATCAAAAGGTTTTATGTATTTCATGAGAACTGTCATTCAGTGCCAGTATTTTTCACGACTGAAATATTTGGAAAAATGTTTCCATGTATCAAAATAAAAAACAAAGCCCAGCATGCTCACAAAATTGAAATACTGTTTCTCTTTCTTGTTTCATTCTTCTGCCGATTAAATCAGTTGCTCCTAGAATTGCACCCTTCTCAGTGTGAGCAGCATGCTTTTCACCTTAGTGTGTCTTTAGGCCAAGATTAGAGAACAGTATTAGGAGACAAAGAAATCTCAGCCAAACTTTAAGGGAAAAAAGAATGTTCCTCTTGACATCTTCATAGTTCCTGGAACCACCACAAACCCCCAAATAAAAACCACCCTTTGCCAGGAAATGCAGCTGGGCTGTAAGATGCTGGCAGAATAATGGTAAGGAGCAGCTGTGCTGGGGACACCACACTGAACTGAGAGCTGTCTCTCTTTCAAGCTAGCCAGAGTGACCTGGCCCTTTCTCTCATGCCTAAACAGGATGAGGATTCAGAAACCTGGCACAGAAGGACCTGCCTCCTGGTTAGGGAATACATGGATGGCCAGGCTTTTGAGTCCCTGTGCAAGAGAGGATGAGATCCAGCAAAGTTCCCCATGCGGAGGCACCTGCCTCCCATACACAAGGCACTGGGTACCTGGGTAGCTCAATGCTATGCTCTGGATACCACTCCTGGAGCCTATTGGCTGCTTGCCTTTTGGGATTTTGGGCCCACACAGTCTGTATGCTCAGGAGAAGGAACAACTGACCGTGGCTGCCCACAGCCACAAAGCAGGTGAATCCCCTGCAGATGGCATCAAAGATGGACCTTGTGAGAGCCCCAGGCCTCCTCTCACTTCTGTTGCTAATGACCAGAAAAAAAAACGCAGACACAAAAAAATGTACATTTCATCTATATAATGGTCCTATACCACACACAAGCCTGGAACAAGGTGAAAGGTTTTAAATTTGGGCTCTGTGAAGAAAAGAATTCTTTTAGCTCCAGAAATGCTTTAGTGGCTCCTCTTGTACTCTCAGTGAAGGAAGCATTTTGCGCTTGGCTCTCTGTTTCTGTAACATCCTAGTTTAATTGTGCTTTATTTGATTGTAACTAACACCTACACAGAAGCATCTTAAAACATAAAAAACATGCTTCTATACAGCAAAGTTGGCAGGCAAGAGTGGACTAATTTGTTAAAATGTGCAATACACAGACTTCCCTTTTCCAGTGGCAAACCAGAAAGCTAAGAGGCTTGCTGCCTGTACTAGTTAGCATGTGACAACTCAGCAGTAAGCAGTTTGGCTCTGAGGACGAACAAAACTAAAACAGATGGTTGCCATAGTAGACTCTTCAAACCTTGACAGAAGCCAATATATAAGCTCAGTCTGTCTAAAGACAGCACTTTTTGCTTGACACATTAGAACAACAGCATGTCACTCAACACCTCTGGAGTCTGAGTTTCATTTCAGGGCTCAGGAATGACTGTGAGCACCTTGCAAATAATTTCAGGACAGATAGATCCAGCTGCCAGAATTATATTCACTTTAAAAAAAAAAAGGATCTGATGATGCTTTTCAGTTGACAGCTATCTCTCTAAAGCATACCTGCAGTGTTTGTCACTTTCCTGGGGGTCAGGGTCTTACAGATAGGTAGGATAAGGAAAGCCATGGCATTTAGCAGTCTGGGAAGCATCACGGGCAGGCTACAGATAAGACAGCAGCATGTCTCACCAGAACTTGCCATTGCCCAAAGCAACTCAAATTCACAAGCAGCTTCAGAAATGTCATACAGCTCAACGCCTTGGTAGAAACAATGTCTTCCCCCTATATCCAAATGTGGGAAGTCTTCTAAAAGGCTGAAAATGCTCCATATGTGCAAGGCTGGACCAAAGACTTGACATTGCTTTTGCAGCCTCTCAGGTCTTAAAATGGGAGTAATTTACCAGTGGGAAGGGGAAATCCTCAGCTGCCTAGTGAGTCCTGGATTTGTCTTAAAAGCAATGAGATAGAGCTTAGCTTTTTCTTTTCTGAACATCAGCTATTTTTCCGTATACCCAGCACTGAGGCTATGAAGCATTTGGCAAACCATGTACTGCCATAGATGTACCAGAAATAATCCACATGCACTCTCCTACTGTGCTGATTGGGAGGGAAAAATTGACCAGCCTTTCTCAATGTGCATGCATGATGGAGACAGTCTGCACATTCATGGTCTCCCTCTCCCTCTCTCTCTTTCCTCAGCATTGTGGACAACCATGGCTAGCAGGCCTTGCTCTGATCTAATTTCTTCTGTGACTTTCCACTGAGAGCAAACCTCTTGCAAGAACCACAAACACTGCATTTGAATCCGTCTGGTTTACCAGCCTTTGTGTCAGAACACTTGGTGTTGTGTCAGCCTCATGGGGAATGGGGCTGTGGCTGGCAGTCTCTTTATAGATAAAGAACCTGCGTTGCAATTACTTCTGTCAATACAAAGGAATTGGGAATTTCATTCTAAACTCATAAAGCTGATTTTGCATTGCAAAAGCAGAATGGGAACAACAGACTGGGAAAATAACTACTGGAGAGACTCAATCAGTGTCCACTGGAGTTGTTATTTATATGTAGGTTTAGATACTATATAGTGTCAAGATGAAAAGTGGACTGTTAGTGTATACAGTTTGGCAATATAAAGGAACATATTGCAAAGTGCTAGGTTCCTCATGAATCTCTGAATTCACAGCCTTTCTCTGAATTCATAGCATTTAGATAAAAGCAGATTGTGCACTGGTACACCAATTTCTGGCAAGCGCAATACGGGACTACTTAAATGCAGGGAAATATAAGCTCCACATTTAAGACTATTTCCTTTTAGAGCATTTCCTTGGCAGACTAAGATACATTTAAAACGAAATACCTGGTTTTTGAGCCAAAATAAAAATAAAACTTTGAATAGGTCCAAAAAAATATCTCTCACAAAATTTTTGACAGAACAAAAATCCTGTTTTCAGCTGCTGTAACATTGAGGTAATACAAGATTTGCCCAAGGATAAAATAATCTGTGGCAGAACAGGAAATCAGAAAAACTATTCAACATCGCTTTTGTATCTTTTACAAAGACACAAGGTGAAGTCACCACTTCTGTTATTAAATGATAACTACTCAGCACACTTTTTTAAAACACACCTAAATTAAATGACTGGTTTTCTTAAGAGTACTAGAGATGTCAGGAATCCTGTGTAGAAGCACAGCACATTCTCTCCCATAGGTGACACGTGGACTGGATTCATCATCAGTGGGACACAGCACTGATCTGTGAACTTCTAGAGTTGGGAGAGAGGCTGCGTTCCTTAGACCAATGCCTTAAGTTAGCACTGTTGAAATGCTGGTAAGTAGATATCCTCATCAGCAAAATACTTAAATGTTGTTTTAATGATGTTCCATATATTTCTAAAAGGCATTTCTGAGCCAAAAGTTGATCATTTCATCCTTGATGCTTTTTAGACATTATGAAAGTTGCATACCATTACTGATAAATCAATCCTTACTCAAAAATATCTGAAGATTTCCAGGTATATGTTGGGAAATGCTATCCATGAAGGCAAAATCTTCAGCAGCAGGATATATCTCATTTTCAATAGCTTTGTAAGTGTTGCCCCAAAGGAGCTGGATTACGGTTTACATCTCTTTCTCCTGAATTGCAATGACGGATAGCAACAATCCAGAGCAATATAAAACTGGTGATTAGGCAGCTTTCCACAAAAAAATTGGAAAGTACTTAATAAGACTATTAAATGTTCCAAATGAAATTCCATATTTCTCCATGACTAAATGGAAGATTGAAGAGTGCAAAATAAAAAAAAAAAAAAAAGGAAAATGGAAAAAAAAAAAAAAACATGTGGGCAGCATTTTGAAAATCACAGCAAGTGAATGGGTATAGACTGAGTGTTTGACCAGGGGGACCTCATCAAAAATTCAGGTGCTCAGGGGATTCAGCAGCATTGGACCTGGAAAATGACCTGAGCTGGGTCTGTTTAGCCTGGAGAAGAGAAGATTGAGGTGGGACCTGATCAATATGTATAAATACCTAAGGGGAGAATGTAAAGAGGATGGGGCAAAACCCTTCTCGGCAGTGACCAGAGACAGGACAAGGGGTACAAGGGGTACTCATTGGTACAAATTGAAACACAGGAAGTTCCATCTCTTTGTGAGGAAGAACTTCTTCACTGTGAAGGTGACAGAGCCCTGAAACAGGCTGCCTGGAGAGGTTGTGGAGGCTCCTTCTTTGGAGATCTTCAAGAGCTGCCTGGATGCCACCCTGTGCCACATGCTCTAGGTGTCCCTGTTGGAGCAGGGTGGTTGGACTAGGTGATCTTTAGAGGTCCCTTCCAACCTTAACCATTCTGTGATCCTGTGATTCTGTGAAAAATTAGAAAACTTAGTAATGTTTTAGAGGATAAGAGGTTTTGAGAGATTTACGTTCATTTTTTAAATGACTCATTCAGATTTTTTATTCTTGGAATGAATGAACACAGTCCAGCACAGAAGATGTTTTTTTATGGCTTTCCTATATCATTAATGGATAGAAGGCAAATCAAAGTATGAAGTCTGTCATCTTCTCTGTATCAGCCTGGAAAAGAAACTCAAAAATCTCTGTTTCTGACAACTGGAGTTGGTTGCCTAAAGTTCTGCTCTGTGAATATCTCTTTAAATGTCCGGCATCCAAAATTTACAGGGGAGAAAAAGAAAAAAAAACTTCCTCCAAGAAAAACCTTCAATAACATGTGATTCTCACCAGAGATAAAGCCAGGGAAACACTGTGAAAGAAATTTCCAGTTGATAATTTTATTAATACTACCCTATTTTAAGAGAACTGCATGTGCACATTTGCCGCCACAAAGCCAAGGACACGGCCACCATTCCAAAGGTAACACTTTCAGGCAAGTTTTTTATAATGACAGCACCCATATAAATCTCCATCATCACCAGCACATTTACTGTCATTCCTTAGTGGCTAACCAAGATCAAAATCTGCTCTTCTACTTTCAGCATATACTTCAATTGACAATAAATACATACATAAAATAAATAGCAGTTTGAAGGGCTGATTTCTTTTAAGACAAACAGCATTTTGTTTGCATAATGAATGGTTAGGTTATGTTTAACTCATGTTTATTAAAGTCCATGAGAGTTGCTCTATGGAAGAAATAAATACAATTATCTTTACTCTAGCAATAAGTGTATAATGAAATCCTTGCATTTCCACTCTTGAAAATAACACGATCCACGTAAGTATAGATTTTGACAAAGCAACTTTCCCCTGCCACACAGCACTTGTTTAATGAAGTTGCTCCTCACCTGTTTGTTGATGAACTGAAGTGAGCCCAAATGAGATGAGCTAACTGAGTTTGTAAGCAGTCATAGTCCATTAAAGTCAAAAAACCTCCACTGAAGGAAAACTGGTTTCCAGTTTCAATCTAGAAAGTGTGACGGCTTATCAAAAAGGATAATCACTTTGTCTTTTCACAAAGCAAATACAGCAGAAAGAAAGTGATGAAAGGAATGGTCAGATCACTTGGACCAGATGGATTCAGAGAAATTGAGGATCTTTCCCTTTGCCTTGTCCACACCCAACCATCAAGAGCTTTGGCATAAATATGCTTAAAGAAAGGCAATGGCTCTTGTATGCACTGCAATTAATAAGCGAGCTTTTAATTTACCTGCAGTAAAAATTACTTTCTATGAAGTAGATGAAAAGCCATAAATGAAGTATTTTATTTGGGCTGTATAAATGACTCCAAAGTTACACAGCCCACCTGAACTCAGAAAAGAAGTTTTTCAGTACAAAAATCTTAGTTTTTGTATCGAAAAACATGTAATTGGAACAGTATGTGTTGAAAAATGAAGTTTAAGACAGAAAAGACAGTGCTTGTTATCTTGCAGCTATTGTTATCTAATCATGGAATTCATCTGTCACACTCCACTTAGCATACCTATATCACTTCACCAAGTAATGCCACCATCAGGTATTTATTTTAAGTGAAAGGGTAAATGAATAGTGTTAAGGGCAATAGAATGGGGAAAAAAAAAGATAAAACAATTAAATCAAGATTTGATATCCCTTTTTTTTTTCCTTTCCTCTGACACTGAAGAATGAAGATTCCTCTTGTCTTTCAATAGTGGGGAATATAAGGAGACTTATTAAGCAATGTGATTTAACACTGGAGAAATCTTCAAAACATTTTAGCATCTTCAAGGCAGATCTCTAGCGCTGCTTGTACTTCTCGATGATAAGTGGTAGGTATGGAGGACTTTACAGCATGGATAAATGATTTGCATAAAGGAATCAGTCATCAAAAATTAAGAATGACCTGAAAATTCAAAACCTAAATATTTACAGTTTTTGCTCTCCATGGCAGATTGCAAGCTGTGGTCTTTGGGCAGGTTGTTTCCAAGGTCCCCCTCTTGCTCATGCAAATACTTATTTCAAGACAGTGGGAGGAAGAGACATATTCCTTGAAGGTAAGTGGGGATTCAACATGCAGGAAGATGCTTCTCAAGTGTGTTTCATCTCTTTTCTTGATGACTAGCTTGCAAAAGCAGCACATGCTACTGCTTAGTACTTCCTTAGTGCATCCTGCTTAGTGCCACAAGGAGGTACATCAACTTCCCCATTCTCATAGCAAGGGGCAAAGCACACAGGTTGGCACCACTCCAGGAACCGGACATCTGTGGAGATGTGGGCTGCATCATCCACATTGCATCAACTGAAACCCATAGGAGGTGAGATTTCAGTTACAACCGGGTTTTGCTCTGAAGAGGGGGAAGATTCCCACTCTCCTTCAGTTTTAGCAGTAATGTTGACCAGAGGAGCAGTGCAAAATACTGCTGCAGCCTGAAAGATCAAAGCTGCAACATTTCATGTTTGTTTTTAACCTTCTGCTATTTCAGGTGATCATTCTCATACCATGAAACTTGCAAAAGACTAATTGGGGGAGATGGGGGAAAGACACAAAGAAAGAAAAGTTTTTCTTAATGCAAGAGGATATTTATTAATAGCATCCCTAGCATCCATTCATCTGTGTAGCCCATATGTAAAATCTGTCTCCTTAAATATTGATCATGTATACATAGTGACATGCTATCCTCCAGCCCACTAGAGAAGAATCTTGTATCTTCAAATCCTCCTATTCCTCTTCATTAAAAAATTACCTATAGCAGAAAAGATTATCTCTGAATTATTCTAAGATCTTTTGTTCATTATTTAATAGAACAAAATACCATACATTCATGGAATACGAAAATCCTTTATTGACTATCTTCAGCGGACTCATTATTTTTACGCTATCCCAGTAATAGGGTTAAAACATTTGTATGCATTCTCAACACAGTAGTACATATTCCACCAGCAGATACATCTTTTTGTCTTTGAATTATCTATGAAATGTATTAAATAATCAGTTAGCCATCTTTTGTTGATAATGTTATCATTTCAATTCCCTGAATTATTCATACAAAATATACATATATACATACATATTATTACAGGAAAGTAATTAGGCTAGACTCTGTGATCTGAAGAAAATGGAAAACCCTCTCTTCTGTTGCACAGAACACACTGTTTCTGTTCTATTTACATCAGCATCAGAAAATATTAGTCCCAAGTTTGATGGAGGGAGGAGGTTACTAGTGTTACCGATTGCACAGGGTAATAAACAGGTGATCTTTTTTCTTAGCCCTATTGCCTAGCTGTAATGGAGTTCTTCGCACCAAACCATGTATAAAGGAGTGAATATTATTTTCCCCAGCTGGAATTACGGAAATTGAGGCAAAGCACAGTCTGCCTGAAGTTACACATAGAGCTACTGACTACTGCAAGGTGCCCACAGTACCCAGCTGCCAGTGCAGACCTACAAATAGTCATCCCCAACCACATAAGAGGACAAAATCACAGGTGCCATATATGTAACAATGGCAGCAACGAATGGCAAGGGCCACTTTTAAAAATGTAGCCATGAACAGCTTAACAGCTGGGTAGTGTTTTCATGGATCTATAAATATTATTGATCCCTTGACAGTGTCCTGTCAAGGCTACCTTCTCATTTACTTTATGGAAGAATCTGAATTAATGTGATCTGGGTGAGGGGATTGAGCACACCCTCAGCAAACTGGCAGGTGATACCAAGCTAGGAGGAAGAGGTGATCTGCTTGAAGGTAGGAGGGCCCTACAGAGGAATCTGGACAGGCTGGATCAATGGGTTGAGACCAGCGGTAGGAGGTTCAATAAGGCCAAGGGCCAGGTCTTGCACTTCAGTCACAACAGCCCGATGCAGCTCTACAGGCTTGGGGCAGAGTGGCTGGAGAGCTACGTGGTAGAAAAGAATCTGGGGTATTGGTTGACAGCCGGCTGAACATGAGTCAGCCATGTGCCCAGGTGGCCAAGAAGGCCAACGGCATCCTGGCTTGTATGAGGAACAGTGTAGCCAGCAGGACCAGGGAAGTGATTGTCCCCCTTTACTCGTCACTGGTGAGGCTGCACCTCAAATACTGTATTCAATTTTGGACCCCTCATTACAAGAAAGACATTGAGGTGCTGGAGTGTTCTTGGAGGAGCACAACAGTCCTGTAGTTCCCTGGATTCTCCATCCAACCTTTCTTTTAGATGAGTGTCACAGGCATCATCTGGGACCTTCCTTGTTGATGAGGACTGCTGATAGATGATGGAGAGTAGCTTGGCAAGCACTTCTACCAGCTCCCTCAGAACCCTCGGGTGGATCCCATCTGACCCCATAGACCTGTGAGTGTCCAAGGGGAGTAACAAGTCACTGACTGTTTCCTCCTGGATTATGGGGGGTGTATTCTGCCCTCTCTAGGTGTCTTCCAGCTCTGGGGGCCAAGTACCTTGAGGATTATTGATCTGAGTGTTAAAGACTGAGGCAAAGAAGGCATTAAGTACCTCATCCTTGGTGAACAATATTCCCCGTTGCATCTAATAAAGGATGGAGATTCTCCTTGGCCCTCCTCTTCTTGTTAATGTATTTGTAGAAGCATTTTTGTTGCCTTTTTCAGCACTGGCCAGACTGCGTTCCATCCGAGCTTTTGCCTTTCTGATTTCCTCCCTGCATACCCTTGAGACTTCCTTGTACTCTTCCTGAGTTACCTGCCCCTTCTTCCAAAGGTAGTAAACTCTCTTTTTTTCATGGAGTTTCAGCAACAGGTCCCTATTCAGCCAGGCTGGTCTTTTTCCCCTCCAGCTTGTCTTTCATGGGGACCGGCCTTTGAGATTTCCTTCTTGAGAAAAGCCCAGCCTTCCTGGACCCCTTTGCTCTTCAGGACTATCTCCCAAGGGATTCTGCCAATCAATGTCCTAAACAGTCCAAAATCTGCCCTCTGGAAGTCCAAGGTAGCAGTTTTGCTGACACCCCTTCTGACTTCACCAAAAAATAATAACTATAATTTCATGGTCACTATGCCCAAGACGGCCTCCAACTACCACATCTCCCACCAGTCCTTGCAACTGTCCTGCTGGCAAAGAGCAGGTCCATCAGGGCACCTCCCCTGGTAGGCTCACTTACCATCTGTGATAGGATATTATCTTCCACACATGCCATAAACCTCCTAGACTGTTTCCTCTCTGCCATGTTGTATTCCCAACAAGCATCTGGTTGAAAATTCTTGAAGTCCTCAATGAGAACAAGCGCTGATGATCATGAGACTTCTGGCAGCTGCTTGTAGAATGCCTCATCTGTCTCTTCATCCTGGCTGGATCATCTATAGCAGACTCCCAGCAGGATATCAGACTTGTTGGCCTTCCCGCTGATCCTAACCCATAAACACTCGGCATTTCCATCATCCACTTGGAGTTCCATGCAGTAGAAGCACTCCTTAACATACATCACTACCCTACCTGCTTTCCTTCCCTGTCTGCCCTTCTGAAGGGCCTGTGGCCATCCATGGCAGCACTCCAGTGCTCCCACCACATTTCAATGATGGTGACAATGTCACAGTTTTGATGACACACTGCAGCCTCTAGGTCCTCCTATTTGTCACCCATGCTGTGTGCATTGGTGTAGATGCGCTTCAGCTGGGCTACTGAGCTCTCCCTCAACCCTGGCATGCTGCCCCTAGGCTCCTCCCTAGTGAACCCAGTTTTATCCCCCTCCCCCTTCATACCTCGTTTAAAGCCCTCTCAATGAGCCCTGCCAACTCCTGGGCCAGGATTCTTTTCCCCCTGCAGGACAGGTGAGCCCTGTCTACCACCAGGAGGCCCGGTGCTGTATGGGCTGCCCCAAGGTCAAAAAAAACCCAAAATTCAACAGATGATACCAGCCTCTTAGCCATCATTTGAGCAGGTGGTCTTTCCTGTTCCTCTCAGGGTCCTTCCCTGACACTGAAGGAACTGAGGAAAACACCACCTGCGTTCCTGCTCCCTCAACTGATCTCTCCAATGCTCTGAAGTCCCTTCTGATGGACTTCAGGCTCCGCTTGGCAACATCACTGCTGCCAACCTGGAAGAGCAGTAGTGAGTAGTAGTCAGAGGGCCCTACAAGACTTGGGAGCCTTTTTTTGATGTCCCTTATCGGGGCCCCAGGGAGAAAACAGACCTCTCTGTGGGAAGGGCCCAGTCAGGCTATGTCGGGTCCTCTGTTCCCCTCAGAAGGGAGTCACCCACAACCATTACCCTTCTTTTCTTCTTAGTACAGACAGTCTTAAGGCATGGGCTTGACTGCCTCACCCTAGACAACCCCCTAAATGGACTGTGGTCCGTGACCTCATTTGTCTGGCCCTCAAGTTCCAGGGCCTCATCCTTATTACATATGGTCATCTGGAGGGGTGAGGTGGGCCAGGAGGAAATTCTCCTGCCGCCACGATCAGAGACCTGTTTTCCCTCTTGCTCATCTCTTAATTCTGCCCCCTCTATCCTACAGCAAAAGGGTAGCGGATCCCCAGGTGGATTTGGGGTATTCCTCCGGTGCACTTCTTGGGACGACTGCAGGGTGCAGCTCCACCAATATATCTCTTTCTCACACTCTGATGGCCCTCAGCCTTTCTACCTCCTCCTTCAGTTCCACCACTAGGCTAAGCAGTTTATCCACCTGCTCACACCTAAGGTGGGGGTTGTCTCTGCTACTCCCTGGTAACATGCAGATGCTCAGACACTACCCACAGCTGGAGACCTGGACTGCTTCATGTACATGTGCTATCTCAGTCTGTCTCCCCACAGTCTTCCTGGTGCTGGCTCTCTGCCAAGTAGAAACCAAGGCTTTGGCTGATTCCTCACTGAGGGAAAAGACCGTGGGAAGAGCTCTTCCTTCCTGAGCTGGGAGGAGGCTCCCTGCACTAACTGGGAGAGACTGCTGCGCTAACAGTCTCACTACACCCTGGCTGTCACTCATGCTCCCTGGAAGTTGCTCTTGCTGATGTGGGGCTTGGGCGGCCTTCTCTGCTGATGCCGCCCATGCTGCGTCAGAGCTACCTCTCCCTTAGCAGAGTTATTCCCTTCCCTTCCCCCGACTTCCAAAAAAAAAAAAAAAAAAATCACAAATGGAAGCTAAAGCATCTCTCCCTTCCAACTCTGTGAAGTAGCCAGATGAAATCCCAGCTCAAAGTGAGTAATTTAACAAAAAGGCTGGGCCTGTGCCCCTCATGTCCACAAGGTCTGAAACAAATCTCAAGCATGTTTGAAAAGTCTGTCCACTGGATTGTGGGATTTAATGGACAGAGAGGGACTGACCCTGTGGACACCAATTAGGAAAGGAGACCCTCCTGCCCTTAAATAGCTCTATCTTTCTGCTAATGTGCCCTTTCTTATCAGCTGGAATAGCCTTTAGTGATACAGACTACAGAAAATCATCTCTAAATTTGCAAGACCACTTTAGGGTCGATGGAAAGCAGAAAAGCTCTCCCAAGTCACTGTCCATGTCATTTGCACATAGAAACAACAGTCAAATAAGCACTGTTTGCTTATCCACATTCCACAACTCGGAACATAAAACAAACCAGGGATCTAGCAGGTTAGCTGAACATAACATGCAGGGTAGTTTATTATACACAGCTCCTTAATTAGCTGTGAAATAAATTCAGATTTCATCATTTTAGTAAATTCAGAATAATCTCCTTCTCTCAAATATCTGAGCTAGTGATTTACAATTGGTTCACAAATGGAACTACCCCTCACCCCATCTGTTGCTACTGGTTTTAAAGTAGAGGGTAAAATAATGATTTTATAGCTCTTCTTTGCATTGTAGACATAACTTAAATACTCCAGCTGAGCTCTAGCTTCTCTTTAGCCAGGGACTGCACAGGTACTTTGCAAGTGCCTTCATTACTGGGTGGATATTTTCAAAAAATTGAGAGACAGACTGGAAAAGTAGTTTGACCAGAAGGTTTGTACTGGTTAACCTTCCACATATTTAGCATCACTTTTCTACTTGTAATTACAAAACAGGACATCACTTTTCCTGTATTTCATCATAAAATATGTCCTCTGCTAAGCATGCCGTATTAGCTGTTTTTTTTTTTCAGACCTGAGAGGAGCAAATATGCGTCAAAATGAGCAAAAATATACATCAGGTACACGTTTATGACTCTAAGATATACCTCATATCATGCACCTGGTAAGAAGCTTGTATGCTTGCATTATTTGGCTTAAAGATTAGGGTGCATAAGATATGATGAGTCCAAAGCTTCAAAGAGTTTAGCTATCTTAATCCCGTAGAAAATCTAAATGCATATGACCTAAAGAGTCCCTCTTGACCTGCAGGACATTTGTATTCCATCATACCTCGTTTTAAAAATTTCAAGCAAATGTAATTCTACAGACTATCATATGAGATATGAGAGAGAAGCTTTCTCGATATTCATTTACAAACTTCTTTAATTAAGTCCAACTACTTTCAGTTTTACCTTTGTGTCCTTCTTTAAACATTGCTCATTCTGAGTCACTGATTGCAGTCAATTTGTCTATTTCAGCTTTACCCTCTCCCTACCAATAATACAATACCCAGACTCAGCATAGCATTCAAGAAACAACTGCACCAGAGTACTTCTGTACATGCAAGCCAGAATAGCTTTTTCTAAACTTGGTTACTAACCAATGTCTAATTCTGCTCTACTATCAGCTTTTTGTCTCCTTCAAGTTTTTGCTCTCATGCTGTATATACATATATTTGTTTTCAATAAAATCATTGGAAAAAAATATGATTTAATACAACTTAACTTATTTCTACCTACAGTTATGTAGCTTTTTCTTGATCTCATGAATTTGTCTCTTCTGTTGAATCTCAGGTCAGTTCACATAATCGAACAAAACTCAAGTGCCAAAACAATTTCATTGTAGTGTTAAGTATTCCATTTAAGTGGAAGTGATTAGCTACTTTTGAAATGCAGTGACATAATATATATTTAGACCTGCTCACCTGGAGACACGTGGGGATCATTTGTGAAGCATGCAGATGTCTACAGTACAGAGCCAGAAAAAGAAAGTGCTGTCCTCTGTGTTGCAAGTCTAAACTGCTGATAACACTGATGGACCAGAAAGTCAGTGCTAGAACTGCTGTACAAATAAAAAAAAATGGTCCTTGTCTACACTGCTTGCACATAAGTAAGCTCAACAGCATTGCAGGCATTCCTGTGCATAACAACTTATACTACTTGCTGTTGAAGGACTTTGCATACAGTGTAGTGATGTCATGCTGTAGTGAACTGTACTGTATCTCTCTAATTAAACATACTCAGTAGTTCCCAGTGGCTTCGGGTGAATAACTGACAAAAGGAGTTGGGTTCAGGCTTCAGTACCTCTGAGGATTCAGCTTCCTTCCCAGACCAAGACAGATGTTGCGGTTTCTGCTGAATGGGAAATAGTGATGCTGAGTTTTGCTTCTAAGTGTAAACACAGTTGCATAGCCCATTGTGTTTGTTGCAATGAGAATAAAGGTTAAAGGAACAGGGTCATTCTGTGTTTCAGAAACAACCCCACTAACAGTCTATGGACAAGAAGGATAACAAATCGGCATGCTATGAACAGCAGTGATTTCTCACAACAGAGACCGCTGGGGGCACAGTGCAGATAAAAGACATGAAGGACATTTAACACACAGGTTTTCAATGGCCTAAGCAGAGAGGTTATTTCCTGCAAGAAAGAAAACAACCATAGCAGGGGTTCTGTAAAATACTGTACTCTGAACACAAATGCCAGGAGATGAGCTAGTGTTTAGCAAACAGTTCAGCAGGACTATCCCTGAGCGCTGCTGATGTCAACATGGCCAACTAGTTTCTGTGTGTGATGAAGTGAATTATATCCTACCCATTTTCTTAGAGCAGCAAGATAAAGGCCAGCTAGCTGATTTTGCCAGTTTCTCGAATGAGGACTGTAGTCTGCTTCTATCCCTTCCGCACTGAAGCCAAATACCTTTTGTGGGGAATCCTTCTGAACAGGTTATATACCCCACAGAGACAGAATATGCTGGAGATCTGAGAGTTACCTGTGTGCTGGTTAACAGAATAAAAACTGACTGCTCAACAATGCCCTAGCAACAAAACTGTCCTTCATGCTTGCCAGAGATCAGGCAGGAGATCAGATGTCCAGTATTGGACAATTATTATCAGACAATCTTTGCTAATTGGACAACCCTTCACTATGTCTCTTTAAATAACCAACAGCAACCATAACTGCTTTAGGAAATGCTATTCTTTACCTTCAAGTACAGAAGACCGAACACTGACAACTTCTTGAGGAAGACTAATTACCATGTTAGAAAGTGAAGAATATTAGAAAATTGTTCCTAATGCCATGACTCTCAAGATAAGAACCAGTGGTGTTCTCATTTCACAGAATCACAGAACAATTAAGATTGGAAGGGACCCTTGGAGTTCATCTAATCCAACAACCTTGCACAAGTAGGGTTGCACATGATTATATCCAGGCAGATTCTGAGTATCTCCAGAGAAGGGATTGCACAACCTCTCTGGGAAATCTGTTCCAGTGGTCTATCACCCTCACAGTCAAAAAGTTCTCCTCAAAATCAAGCAGAAGTTCCTGTGCTTCAGTTTGTGGCTGCTACTTCTTGTCCTGTCACTGGCCACCTCTGAAAGAGTCTAGCCGCATCCTCTTGATACCCTTCATTAAGGTCCTCGTACACATTGATAAGATCGGCTCTCAGTCTTCTCCAGGCTAAACAGGCCCAGGTCTCTCATCCTCTCACCACAGGAGATGCTCTGGTCCCCTAATCATCTTTTTAGCCCTATGCTGAACTCCCCCCAGTAGTTCCATGTTCCTCTTGTACTGGGGAGGCTAAAACTGGGCACGCTATTCTAGATGTGGCCTCATCAGGACTGTGTATAGAGGGAGTATCACCTCCCTTGACCTTCTGGCAACACTGCCTAATGTACCTAAGGATACCATTGCTCTTCTTGGTGCCAAGGCGCATTGCTGCCTCATGGTCAGTCTATAATCCATCAAGACTCTTAGGTCCTTCTCTGCAGAGCTACTTTCCAGCAGGTCAGCAGTTTGTACTAGTGCATAGGGTTATTCCTTTGTAGATATAGGACTTGCATTTGTTGAACTTCATTTAAAGTTATTTTGCGACTGTTCTAAGCTACTTCATTTATATAAAGATCCTAATATAGGCAGCACCAAAAGATGAAAACCATCAGGTCCCAGACAAATTAGGTCTTATACCCTTCTTCCATACAGACTGTTTATTTTTCTCTACATTATTATTAGATGCCAATAAGACTCAAATAGGTGCTGATATTTGTCCCACAAACGATCTCCAAGATCAGTTCTGCTCTGAGCCACAGGAGGCTGGCCCTGATCTAGGCCAAATGAGGTGACAGTCCCAGAGCTCCAAAATAGCTATAAATAACTCTCGATCTGAACCTGTCCTATCCTCAGATAGCTTCCTTTTTCCCAAGCTGAAAAGTTCACAAGACCTTTGTGTGCCCTTCCAACCAAAGAATAATCTACACAGCATTTGTGACTGGAATTCAGGCCCTTTGAGTAGCACAAAGGACATAGCAGTCAGTTACCAACCAAGTTCTCAATGTGCATGAAGATATTTCAGAGAGTGTTATCAACGGTCTCCTCTAATGTCTATTTTAATTAAGCTGTGTTGAGGCAATGGCACTTTGAGCTTCTTATGCCTTTGCTAGATATAAATCATCTTCATCATTTACACTTTCATTCTTCTGCTGATGGAAATGATAGCACAAAAGGATTCCTCTGGATTGATTTACTAAGCCCTCACTCAATTACCCTTGGTAAGTTAAAGAGAGCTGGAGGTTATAATCATCTTCATCACTGCATGTTGCACAGCTGTGTAGAAATCCCTGTTTCATTTTATTACATCATAGCTTTGCACATACAGCACTACTCAGTTCTGCTAAAGCAGAACCCTTCCTTCTCTCCTCAACTGTTAGTCTCCAAGAAAGCTCTGGTTAGCTGCAGTAAGTTGTGAATCTCCCTTCAGTAAGCATGGTTTGATAAGAGTGCTTATTTTGGTCTAGAGAACATGAGTAATTATACAAGCTTCAAATCTGTGCTTCACCCTGCCCTTCCTGTGTAACTTGGTACAGTTCAGGTTGGGTTAAAGGCACAGTAGAACCATGCCTGGTCTGAAGGCCTGCAAAATACTTCACAGACCAGATTTTGTCCTTCTCACAAACTTATGAGCCTTAAAATGGTCTTCAGAGACATCAGTAGAGCCAGATGAAAACATGAGGAAAAGAATGAAGCAGAGTATTTCAGGACAAACAGAAAAGGGGACCACAGAAGAGTTTCATGAGGCACGCACGCTCTGCCCATAGTCCAGGAACCCTGTATAAGTTCAGGCATGGAGCCCTTCCCTCTTCCTAGAACCATACTGTGGTAGTTTTGTGCTCAGGCCCCGTCCCACACTGAGCCTGACTTGCTTACCAGTCTGGGGCTTGTTGCTTCTACTCACTGTCCCTGCTCTGCTTATCCTGCTTGGGACTGTGCCCTTGTTGCTGAGGCTGCTGCCCTGCCTGTGGTGCTGTTGCCCTTGTTTCCTGGTTCATCTTCCCCTGTGGACCAGTGCTGCTCTTTTTGCCACCTGCTGCGTCTCTCCCAGCTCCACCTTAAGTGGAATACAGTTAAGTATCTTGTGTTCTAGGGACTGATTAGAGAGCCAAAGCACCCTGTGTGGGGTTTGCTCTGCCATGAGCATGAGATCTGTTCTGATGTTGGTGACTTAACATCCCCAAAGATCATGTGTAGTGTAGGAGTCCCGACAGTGTGCTCATGGCACATCTGGCGTAGAGTGACAGCAAAGTACAGGTCCCTGTTTAGAGCTTCTGATTAACTTGTTAGTGGTAGAGAGACTTGTGCCATACTGTAGTCCAAACCGGGGGATCTGATGGACTTGGAAGGTGGCCAAGCTGTAAATATAAAGAAAAAAATTATGAAAAGTTCTATAATAGCGACAGATTCTGTTGAGGCCTGAAGGCTTATTGAATGAAGGTCTCATTTATGTTATGTGCTGATCACTCTTGTGAAGGCGACTGACCGGAAAAGACTTTCTGAAACACTTAAGGACCTCTGTTTTTGTGTTCTTCTTTCTGTTTTGCTTGCTTCATTTTTATGCTAATGAGATGGCCTAGTGATCACATGGAGCATTGACTGCATCCCAGCTCTCATAAAGCAAGTCTGACTTAGTAAAATTTTTCATGACCATGAGGCTCACTAAGCCTAGTTCTTCTAAGCATTAAAGCAGCACATAAAGCAATAATAAAGAACAAACACATGAATTGAGCTTTCTTAGAGCTTAAAGGTGAAGTTGTACAAATATCAGAAACTAATTAAGAAATTAAGATATCAGAAACTAACTGTGTGATATTGAGTAATCTTAGATCCTAGGAGAAAAACTGATTTCTGTTGCACTGGATAAAACCACAATTTCATACTGATTGACACAAGAAGATTTCTACTCGCCTTGCAAAAGTAACTATTATTTAACTTCCACTCTTGAAACTATGCTGATGAACCTCTCTAGTGATTTTATTTTAGTGCTATATTGATCATCAAACACTTTGTATGGGACTAACATTGAGCTTAAAGACCTTATCACTATTTCAACTAATTGCAGTTTTCAAAAGCACACTACTTTTTCTCAAGCAAAAGAGTTCTTTACTCTGCACAAAGGTGTTCTGCTGTTATCAGCTTCCAACTGCAGAAGTTTCTTGCGAGGGGGTGAATGCAAGCAGTACAAACTTGTCTTCTCTCCCTTACCAATAACTTCAGTTAGCTCTGATAAAAACAAAACAAAACAAAACAAAACAAAACAAAACAAAACAAAACAAAACAAAATATCTCTGACAAAGCAAAATTGCTACTTGGAAACCAAGCACTTGCACTCTGGGTAGTCAGCTGGGACTCTTCAGAACAGCTTGTTTGGGATACTGTTGTTGTAGGCTGTAGGTACTGGTCAAAACGCACAGTGGTGCCTATTCTTGCTTCACTGAGAAGCCTGGGCTCAGGGCTGGCCTGATCTATCTTTTATTATAAGCCAGATGTATCCACTTTCCTTAGCTAGGTCAGTTCATCCTCAAATAAATGTCTTGAAGTTTCCTAGCTTCCCAGCATTTCCCAACATTCTCTGTCTATACTGGCTAAAGTTACATAGAATCAGAATCATTATGGCTGGAGAAGACCTTCAAGATCATTGAGTTCAACTGTAAACCCTTCAACACCATGCTTGTTAAACCATGTCCTTAAGCATCTTAAACCCTAATTTTTGGAGTATAAGCCTAATTCTCTTAGATGGACTCACATCCGCTGCCACAAGGGTGCTGAATTACAAGACCCCGTGGATAGCAAAATGCAGAGTGCATGTAGGGAGCCCAGCTGCTTTAGCCTGCTGACTGCTATGTTTCTTCCCCAAGATGTGTTCTTTCATAATCTGTTCCACTACAGGCCTGGTGAAAATGTGACTTTGTTTTATGAATGCACAGTGTCTTGCATCTTGCTCTATGTCTTGCAATTAATCTTACTTCAATGTCTTACATCTAAGAGAAACTCCAAGTGCAGGGATAGATGTCTGATACTGTTTGACATCGGTGTCACAACATAAGTATTTAATGTAAATCATTATTCATGGTTCTACCTTAGAGAGAAGAAAAGGAGTGTTTAGCTGACAGAAAGTCCTCTTAGCTGCTGAGTTTGTTAATTCCTATATGTGATCTTCCTGCATTGTAGTGTGGCATCTGATAATTCTTTTGCCCAAAGATTGCTGACTCAGATTTCTGTTAAACTTCCCAATACATTATTGAGGATAGCTGGAATTCTTAGACACAATCTCTAACTCTACCAACTGTCTGTATTCTGACTACAGCACAGAGGGAGAGGTTGCTTTTACATGTGGATAAAAGCTGTCTGTTTGGAGGACAGAAAAGCGGGATGTAGTATACTGTTCTTAAGTGCACATCAAAGAGGGTCATAACCAAGTGGAAGAGCACTAAAACATTTTGGGGTGAAATTAAAATTGTCTTCCTATTATGAGAGTAATTTTCCTCTTTTGACTTGAATATAGGGAGGGCAATCTAAAAATTTTATCTTGCTATCTTGATGTGTGTTGCAGTGGATTTTTTTTCTCTGAACCTTGTAATGCAATTCAGAGAAACCCCTTGATTCTAATTGGTCCAGGTAGGATAGCAACTGAAACAGTGCAAGGGTTTCTGATCTGAGAAATTTTTCTGCACGCCTGGCTCCTTGGACTCATTCAAGCTTCTCATAGATTCCTAGTGATCTCCAAAGAAAATTGCATGTGATGTGTCTTTCACACTCATGGACTTATCAAGGTAAAGTTGACAAGCATGATTTACCCAGCATTTGACTCTGCAAGGTGACCTGTAGTAAGTCTTAGCCACTTTCAGGCAGATGATTTCTCCTACTTCCCACAAGTTCAGAGATAATATGTTATATAGATAAAGTGCCTATCACAGATTGCTTGGGTTAAGTGTTGCTCAAAATAAACCAAAAGTAATGAGCAATTGGCAGAAGAAACAACCACAGAAGTGAGAAAGGAAATCTGAGGTAGACGTATGCATTGCAGAAGCTTGATTACCTTAAGGGAACACTGCACAAATTCAGCTCAGGTAATGAGCCTTGAACAGTAGACAAATTTGGATTCATACAGTTTTCATGAATTACACCTATGAGCTGTGCCTACCTATTTTGCAAAGGTTTATATAGATTTTTCCAAGTACTGCAAACAACTTGGATACAGCAATATCTGCCCAAATGCTTCAGATAAGGACTGCCATGTATTACTTGAGGATTGCCTGTCCTGACTTCTGAGAAAGTAGGGCTACGCCCCCATTTTTTCCTTTGTTCTGAGCTGTGGAGATGCCTATAACCACAAAATTCTATGCTTCTTTGATGGAATAGAGAAATAATACCACCTCCCTGCAAATTTAGGATAAATTCCTGAGTGTCCACTGAGAGCAGAGCCTCTGTGTACCTAAGGGCAAGAACCCGCAAACAGCAAGGAAATGGAAGGGAAGACTTATCTTCTTTTCACTAGGACCAGCTGGAGTTCCATTTTCCCTGGAGTTTCACCTGAATCAGTCTTGTCTCGAGACTGTTGAGCAGACTTTCCATAAGGTAGGATAGGACTGTCTATCCTACCAGCTAACATGTGACTGTTAACACAGATTTCTCCCAAGGCATTTGCAATGATGCAGGTCACCTCAGACTCTAAATACAACTTCACATTACTTTACATATGCTACAGGCAAGTTGCCACCTCTTAGATGTAGGAAATCACATTTCAGTGGCAATGGAAAAGACATTACATTCATCTAACCCCTTTTCATTTGTATTGTTTTTGTTTAAGAGACAATAAGGTGCAAATACCACTTTGAGACAAAACTTATTATGAAAAGCTTGGCTAGCAGTCTTTTTGTTCATTTAGATTAGTACTTCTTGGCACTGCAGAAGCATTAAAAGGCTGGATCAATTCTGTTCCCTTCCCCCCCAAAAAATGTCCTTTCTATTCTGTCTTTACCCCAAATAATGTTCACTAGGGCAGGGTTCTCTTTCCTTTATAAGGCTGATGTAAATGCTGTCATATATCACTTGAAGACAATAATCTCTAAAATTCACTAAGCATTATGACCAATGACTTCCTAGTTTCTTGTTCACTTCATCCTTTCACTTTACATGGCTTACACAAAACCGCTGTAAGGACATTTCCTATGTTACTGAAAATGACTTCAGTTTCCCCTCACACAGAAATGCATAAAAATGCATAAAAAAGTTGAACTATTGTAAGATTAAGCCCCATTTTTATTTACAAAGTGTTAACAGGCAATGCTGATAAAGAACACAAGTACCAGGACAAGACAAATATTTAAATAAAGAAGGGAGAGGAAAAGTTAACAATACCACAATGGCCCTTAAACCTCAAGACACTGAGAAAGGTGAATCATGGTGAAAGTGGAAGCTGATAATGCAAAATTAGAAGAGAAATAATAGATATGGAGAGAACAAAGAATTTCTCCTAAATTCACCAGCTGGTGGCCTCTGTAACAGGAGATCCAACTTAGCATGTGCTGCTTTTACTATCATGGCGGTATTTAATATATGGCAGAAGTGAGTTCCAGCATCTCGGGGCATGGTGACAAGTTTGGTCAGAGAAAAACTTTCAGCCTCATTCTCCTGTCCTAGGCAAACCCTACCCACAAAAGCACTTGCTTTATTTCTCTCAGTTTTGGAATCACAGTATCACAGAATGGTGAAGGTTGGAAGGGACCTCTAAAGATCACCTGGTCCGAACCCACTGCTCCAGCAGTGACACCTAGAGCATGTGGCACAGGGTGGCATCCAGGCAGCTTTTGAAGATCTCCAAAGAAGGAGACTCCACAGCCCCTCTGGGCAGCCTGTTAGCCTCATAGTAAAAAAATTCTTCCCTACATGGAGATGGAACTTCCTGTGTTTCAACTTGTACTCAGTACCCCTTGTCTTGTCAATGGACACCACCAAGAAGAGTTTGGCCCCATCTTCCCTACATTCACCCCTCAGGTACTTCTACACGTTGATCAGATCTCCTCTCAATATTCTCTTCTCCAGGCTAAACAGGACCAGCTCTCTTAGTCTTTCCTCATACGATAGATTCTCCAGTCCCTCAATCATCTTTGTGGCCCTACTCTGGACCCTCTCTAGAAGCTCCATGTCCCTCTTGTATGGTGGGGCCCAGATACAGCCTCACCAGAGCTGAGTAGAGGGGCAGGATCCCCTCCCTCCATCTGCTGGCAACATTCCTCCTAATGCAGGCCAGGAGCCTTCTTGGCCACAAGGGCACATTGCTGGCTCATGGTTAACTTGTAGTCAGCCAGGACTCCCAAATCCCTCTCTGCAGAGCTGCTTTCCAGCGGGTCATCCCCTAATCTGTAGTATTGTCTGGGGTTATTTCTCCTCAGGTGCAGGACCCTGCACTTGTCCTTGTTGAACCTCATGAGGTTCCTCTCTGCCCAACTCAATGGAAGGAGTATTCGAGGACTGAATTTCCATCCAAAGCAATTGAGGAAGGCTGCTACCATTATTTAGTAGTCTTTCTTTTTTTTTTTCCTAAAGCTGCAATTATCACAATTATCACTAAAATTGAAATTCACTGTCTAATAGAGGAAGTCAGGAAAGCATATTCTTCAAAAACTATCAGCTGCTACCTATTGACACAGTTGTCTCTGGGGCTACTACTCTGCCCTTCCATTGTGCTGGATAGAATAAGGAGCACCAGCTTTCCAGTGCTTTATCTCTTAGCTCATCTTTTAGCTGCCCATTTGAAGGGTGGGGGAAGGAATGCTGAAGGGGAAAAATGTCAAAGGTAATTTCAAAGCAGAGCCAAAAAAAATCTGCAATTGAATTACTAAATGTTTAATACTCTGGGAAGTATCAAAAGAGGGGATAAAACAGTGATGATCAGAAAGGCTTATTTTAGCAGCTGCATTTTGGACCAGGTAAAGTTAAAACAAATATTTTTGGAACTGAGGCCTCAGTAAATTCAAACATCTTTTGGCACTCAATTGCTTATGCTGATATACATTTTGAAATTTAAGTTTGTCATTTCAGATCTTTGATCCAAGCTCTAGAGTGGAAGATGATGTTAAGACAGTCACTCTCTGAAGATTTCATTCCAGTCCTTGAAATGTTTAATCTTCTGATTCTAGTTTTCCCTTGGGATTCCCTGTAAAAGAGCTAATAAATGTTTTAATACATGAAGTCATGAAATCCAGCACACAAGAAAGTTTTTTCTATCCATGGCCTGTAACCACCTGCAGCATTTACTGTTGTATTTATAATTGGTTAGAGATAAGTGACTTGACTTAAGTCATAATATCTCATACTCATTTATTAATTTCAAATAAGCCATTGGAAAATATTCCTTTGACATAAAGTTAAATTAAAAATTTATTTTCTCAGAGAACATGAACTAAATTCTGCTTTTGTCTAGTTAAATGGAAGGTGTCTTTGTTTAGTTTCATCAGCAATTTATTGTTTTGCTGTTTTTGAATCAAATTGACAAAAGAAAACCCTAAACCATACATGAACACATGCACTAAACAAATCTGCTATAAATCTTTTCATGAAGAGAAAATGCTGGGCAAGGACAACTAGACCCTTGGAAAAGGCTCAATAAGGCAAAGGCAGGTTGTTATCAAACTTACTGTAGGGGAATTAATATGCAATGAATTATCCAGACCATATCTGAGATTAAATTTGCAAAATACATGGCTTTCTTGCTGTAATTATTTTGTATGCCCTGTTTATTCCCACTCAATACTAGAGTGTTATATTCCTTTAATCAATTAAACAGGTACATTCATGATGCAACACAAATTAAGTGGAACAACTTTGGATGAGATTTGTTCCTTAATCCTGAGTTCAGCCTGCAGTGTGCTAATGCAAGTGTGCCATCAAGTGGTATAGCAAGGAAGGACCCGACAAAGAACTGATCCTCTACTTTATGCCCATTAGAGGAAACTTAAAGTCTCCTGTTAAGTCTCCTAAAGTCACCTGTCTCCTTAAAGTCTCCTAAATGCTAAATAGCGTTTTTGTGGCCTATAAGAACTCTATATTTGGAGTTACTGAGCTATAGCCGTGTGGGGAATTTTCTAGTAAATTATCAGGTTTGGAGAAAAGGGATGAAAATATAGTCTTTTTAAAGCCTGCCCAAGTACAAAATTATTAAACAGCATGCTGTGTGTTCCACATGATGAAAAGCAGCTGCTGAATCACCCTTTTAAAGAACTGATGAGCAGTATGCTTTTGTTCAGCTGGGGATTGCTGACTTAGAGTTAGTTCAGTTTACCTCAGAACTTGTTGGTAGTGTAGGTGCTGTGAATCGGTCTGCTCTGTCAAAGAGCTGCATGCCTATTTGGCCACCTGGAATTGCTGGTGTGGGAATCATGCTATCTGGTCATTAAAGGAGTCAATAAAACAATCCAGAGGGACAACAACCACTGGGCTTTAGTTAGTTGATTTTATTCACCAGCGCAAGATCTTTGTGATAACAACATCCACCATTAACAGGCGTAATATTTCCCTTTTCAGGTCTCTGAGAGTGCAATTAAGCAGCAGCATCATTAACTCTTTACTCGCCCATCAGTAGGGAGGAGGGTGATTTGAAGATCCTCCATGCTCCTCTTCGTGTTCCTTCCAGCCTTACTGAACCTGAGGAGTTAGGCACAGAATCCTCAGTTTAGCAGAGTGATTAATTTAGCAACTGAATTCCCATCAGCGATTTACCAGGGACAAATACCTTGCCATCAGCAAACTATCCAAGTTTCTCAGCAACTTTCTTGTATCAATCCATATGTTATTAAAGGGAGTGTTTTACTTTTCTTTTTACATGCAGGTGACTGGAGCACATACAGGGTAATGGTCATATTTTAAAAGCTATTAAAGCATTTGCACGCGATAAAGTTATTGGAGATTAACTGCTCTTAAATATCCTTAGAAATATGGTCCTAGGTGATCTGCTGAAGAGGACCAGAGTAAGAAAGTGTGGTTTCCTTAGTACTGGTTCAGTGGACTATGAGACCAATAGCATCATAAAGGTGGTCTGGCAGTTTTCAGACTAGGCTGGTGTATTGGCATTTACCTCAAAGCTAGGACGCTTTGACGTGGTAACTCCTTTTTCAATTCTGGCACAGCAGGTTTAACTCTATGCAGAACCATTTCTACTGGTAATTACTCTTCCAGATTTTTACAGTGTTTGCTTGATGCCGCTGAGATGAACACATCACAATGTTCATTGATTACTTCACCCATCTTAACTAGAACTTTCCAGTATTTGCTGAATGAATCAGAAAAACTCTAAGAAAGAGTCCAGGATTCTTAATAAAACCCTCATGTAAAGATTCTTTAACATAATTGTGACACAGTTATTTTTCAAACATGTGCTGAATTTCTGTTTCGGTAACCTTGAATTTCATTCTCAAATTTTACCTGATGCCAAAAATGTCAACTCTCCCTGATTCCCTTGATGAAATAGGGTAATGCAATTACAGAGTGTAACTCCATTAGACAAATAGTGTGTGTTTATTGAGTAATCACAGCCATGTTGAAGAGTATATTTGATATAAAAACCAGGAAAATGTTGAGGAAAGAACAATGAGCAATGACTGAAGGACTGCTTGGAGAGCATCATTAATTTGTGGTCAGTGAAACAAATGCCTTGAATCAGGACCACAATACTTTGTCCTAAAAATCTCACTAAGCAAATTTCTTAAGTAGCTTATTCTTGCTGTCAAAAACACTAAAATATCAATATTTATTTCACTAATTTAAAGACTTAGGATTCTTAACAGCTACCTGTGGTCAGCTGAGCCAAAATAGGGCTGTATCTGTTCTCAACCATAAGCAATCTCTGGAAAAATCACAGGAACCAGCAGGGCCCCTCATTTATTACTTGGGTATTTCAGGATGTCAGTATTATGAATACTCTCCAAGACATGTGTTATCACTTCTTTCTCCCCACCTCCACCCTCTCTCTTCTATCTTCAGATCCCAGTAAACACTGATAATACTAATATGTCAAATGGAAAACTCCACTTCTGAGAATTAGATAAGTAGAGAGGAAAAAATGCTATGACGGGGTTGTAAAAAGTCAGTACTTGTATGTCATAATTTTTCGTCCAGGAAAATTGAAATCAAAATGAGAGGACTTTCACTAGTTGCATAATAAAACAGTAAGTTAAGTTATCTACTAGCAAACATTGTTAACTACTAAGAAAATATGAGTAACAAAAAAAAAGATCGTCGTGAGACAATGGTAAAGAATGAAAGTTAATTCAAGGGGAGATGTGTACCAAATTACCCAAGAAATCAAGGAAAGCAGAGAGGAACAGACTGTTCACTATAATGCAGATCTGAAAGCATTCATTATTAAAATTGCAGTTATTTTCTCCTTTTCAATTCAAAAGCTGTTGGAAGAGTAAACCTGTTCCTTTTCAAAGGCAGAGCTCAGAAGGCATGGAAGTACTGGAAAGCAATCTGTGAAAAGTAGAGGCTGTGCTTTAAAGAGGTCAAAAACTGAACATGGAAACTTCTCAGCCTCTAAGATGCTGCCCCCTTCCTACTGTGCTTAGCTTTCTCACTCTTCTGTCTTGCCTTTCAGTGACTGAAATGCTGTTTTCACAGAATTGATTTACTCTCTAGTCTCCAGCTCTTCTATTCTAACATCTTTATTCCTCTCCCCCTATACCCTGTTGAAAAAACAAACCTTGGATGACTTTTCAAGTTTACCCAAAAGCAGACAGTGTAGAGCAGGCTGAGTTCTGCTCTCCTAAACACTCAGTTCAATCCAGATTTTAGCATCAAGTATGAGTTCCAGTCTAAAGTTTTGTGTCAAAGGAGGGTCATTAAAGCTGGCAACAGTTCTGCAGAGAGCATAAAAGAGGTGCTTTTGGTTTATAAATATTTGCTATGAACTCTATGTAGAGCCTGAAAAAAAAAAAAAAAAAAAAAAAGGAAGAATTCCAATTCAGAGAAACCCATTTCCTGTTTTTTGTTGTTGTTTGTTTGTTTGTTTGTTTTTTGTTAAATATCAGAGCTTTCAGGCATCTCTGTGGCTTTTTGTGTCCCAGAAAGTTCAGAGAACCTAGCTCTCTATCTAATAGCTAAACTATTGGGCAAAGTTTTAGAGGATCAGGGCTGATATTACTAGAATTCTGAAAATTCTGAATGGCAGAAGAGTGGTGTCTAACCAACAGCAGTAGGATGGAAGTTATCTGCTCCTCCTAAGAATGGCTTAAAAATGATGAATTTGGATTTAGAAAGATAACGTTTTAATTGAATTTACCTTTTTGTTTTCATCTGCTCTTCAGTGTTTTCATTGTAACTTGTAAGGCTTCTCAGATTTCTAAATTGATTTTTGTCATAATTAATTGGACAATTAACATAACTTGGTAATTATTCAGTATCATAATTATGCAAGTTTATGCAGAACTAAAATATATTCACACACTCAATTAAATTAATAGTAAGGCTTTGCTGTGGATAATACAGGACTGTTCTTTATTTGCACCAAATATTTGAAAGGCAAATGACAAGATTATATTTCCTCTCACTGACCTCAGTCTTTTCGACTGAAACATAATGAACAAAATTAACGCATTGGATTGAAGACAAAAATACAAGCTCTTGGTTTTAAAAACATAGGTGGAAAATGCGTCTGAAAATTGCATTAATTTGTATTAATTAATTTACATTAATTAATCTTCCAGATTAATGCAGTTGTCTCTTGGTGTCTATATGAATATTCAGCTTAAGTGAACTGAAGTAAACATCAGAGCCAGCAATCCAGACTTCCTGGGACAATGATCATCACTGTAATAAGTTCTGTGCAGTGTGCTATAGGTGTAACCCTAATTCTGTATATGTCCATTTTCCAAGCCTTTTTTTTTTCCCCTTTGTGTCACATTAGTTCTGCTGCCAGTTAAGTTTGTGCTCAGAGTCTTAACAGACTATAGGCTACGTCAACTGCTGAGAACAAGGATAAGGAGAGGCCACCTTTGAGCATTGACTCTTGTTATGTCATCCCAGGCAAATGTGCAGCTGCCTATTAATACTCGAGGGTCTTCATAATACAGGCGATCTCTTTCACTCTTACCGAACACCCCAAAACTTAAGATGGTGGCTCCTGGTCTTTAGAAATAGCCAAAATTACAGCAGATATCAGAGAAGGAAGAAGCCTTTATAGGGTTTTGGAAACTTGCAGTAAGCTAACTGTTCTTTCTGTTATTTACCCCTTTAAGCAACTTTCTAGTGCAGAAACTCAGATCCCCTTTTTCTACACGTTAATACACATACTAAAACGCTCCTAGAATGGAATAAAAATAAAAGTATCTGTTCATCAGACTAATAGCTTACCAGGTTGGCTACAGGAAAGAAGCTAACACCTCTATACAAGTTTAGTTACCCATCTGGAGCATCTTTGAGACCCAGTCATGTTTTGGATTCTCCCGGTCTTGCTTTTTGATGGGACTGATGCTTAAGTTGATGCAAAACACCATGCCAATTTGATGGATTGTTTTAATGGCAATAGCTAATATTCTGAATGAAAAAATAAAAGAGAAGGTACAATTATGCCTTAACTAGTTTGACCTGGGTTATTCTATTGGCTTTTGTTATGCTCAATAGTCTTCATCTTCTTGTCTTGCTTCTTTATTTCTAGCATCAATATTGACCCAGAATACACTCATGTTTCATACACAGAAAATGTGCCACCTTTCATGTCACCTGAAGATTCTTTCTATGTCTGTGGTAAAGAGCATTACAGACAGTTTTGCCCTTCTAACTTTTTTTGTTCTCATTTTCAGATCTTTATCATGAGTCACTCAGAGGAAGGTGAAGACACTGAACTGAAAAAAATATTTCGAGTTCTGAGGGGGATGTATTTTGGGACTGGCTATCTTCATTTTGGCCTGCTGAAGGAAGACAAATGTTTAGAAATAATTTGCCTGCAGTTATATAAGTAATGTTAAAATATCCTGATTTGTTCAAAACCTCTGATGGAGATATTTCCTTTTCGAGTTTGGAAAAGAACTTGCATTGACACTTTCTTTAAGAACAGAAATCCTCTTCCTGACACATATACTGGCAGATCTCAAAAGTATTTTCCTTACAACCCTCAGCCAAAGATACTATTCTCCCCTTCTTGGCCCTATTTTAGCATTGATTAATGAATGGATTTACTAGACAGAAAAGAGAAAAGTGAACAAGTATAAGGTACTCCCTAAGGAGTTAATGACTGGCTGGTTGAGTCTCAGCAGGTTTTGATGGGGATTTAAGTCTAACTGTTCAGCCAAATTTTGTTGTCTTTAGCACCTATTAAGTCTGCAGTCCTCTGCTGCAGGTACTCCAGATCTATTTTTTTATGTACAAGATCAAAATCTGACCTCTAATTTCTAAAACTGCAAGACACTTAGTTCAGTTGCTTTATTCTCATATGCCAAGTATATTATATCTTAATCATATCAAGACGAGATATAATGACAGTTGAAGAGTACTTGATTAGACTACTTGTCCAAAGAACTCTCTGGAGATGGGGAATTGTTAAAGGATCAATCTTTTTAATTTTTGTATCCTTTCATTTTACAATCCACATTTAAACAAGTGTCTGTCAGATAATGCAAAAAGCAGGAGCTGACACAGAAACTGGTGGGGTATACTGGGTAACTGTTGATAGTCACAAGAAATGCACTGAATTGTCAGGTCACAGATAGACCTTGTACAGAGGAACAACACCACCTTTAACCCGTAAGCTCAGACGTGAGCGCCTCGCTCAGCTTAGTGCTGAGAAGATATCAGCAATCTAAAGCAACTTAACTAAGCTGTGGTGCAGAACTGCTACTTAGGTGTGATTCCCACCACACAGATAATCAGGCCATAACGAAATTCATTAAAGCAACAGAATAGAGACAGTTATTTCGAAATCTCTTCCTGTGCCTCATGAAGTCCAAAACCCAGAGACCTGGTAATATATTGCATAGATTAAGATGGCAAATGTTCTTCTTGTCTAAGGTCATTGCCACACTGTGTCATCCTTCTAGCTCTGTTTACAGGCAGTGATGAAGAGGCTTCAAGCAGAGGCAATATTACTCTGAACACAGCATAGATTTCAGACATCACAGAAATATTCACTGGCACAGTGCTTTCTGACTGGATCTACTGTGAGGACAACTGAAATAGTCAACTGCTGCCTGTGAGATTTCCAAGTCAGTTCAGCCTGCAAAGGCACGCTTCTCAGTCACAAACACGAGTGCAGAGTTACAGTTGAAGTGTGCTGTGCACGTGTGCCAAATCTTCCTCTCTTGTAGGTGACAACAGAAATCAAAATAGAAATTTTGAGAATTTCCAAAGCAGCTGGATGTTGAACTTGGAAGCAGCTTTCCAATAACTACTTTAACTTTTTTTTTTTTTTTTTTTTTTTTTTTTTTTTTTTTTTTTTGGAACCTCACAAAACCAGCATTTCTCTTACTAGAGGTTTCCTTGACAGACCCTTTTCAAAATAGTCCTCTGTTGTTTATGAGGATAATTTTTGAAGAGTTGTGAAGAAGCCAAAAAATAGCTCCTAACACTATGTCTCTTCCCACCCCCCACCTGCCTCCCTGAGGTAAGGATCACACAGTGGCTCTTCCTCTCTGCTACAGCACTTTCCAAAGATTCCTCAACTCACCCTTGGCCAGACTTCCTCAGCCCAACTGTCTCAGCTTCCTCTTCTTGCCTGTACTTCACAACCATCTTGGGGCTTACCACTGTGTCCTCTAGAGGCCTAAAACTGCAGCTGCCTCCTTGCCCAGCCTCTCACAGTTCGATCAGTTTCTCAACTTGGGCTGCAGGCTAAGAGCCTTTTCACAGAGCAGTAGTGTCCTCTAGCGTCCACAAACGTTATTTGGATAAATTACAAAAAATCAGATCTGACATTTAATGCAATTCTAGGTGTAAACAGACCAGGTGTAATATTTGTGGAACAAAGGAAAAGGGTGGGGTGACTTGCAGAGGGTACTTCCCAACAAGCCTGTGTGTGCAGAGAGCCTCCAGGTTCAAATCAGACCCAAAAGGCTTTGGGAGGATTGGTTGTTTTCTGAGAGCTAACAAGCTGTGTGGTTCGTGGGGGTAAGATTTAAACAGGTATTCATTGTGGGGGTGAGGGGCCTTTACTTCTTTTTGTGTGTGTGTGTGAAAAAAAAAAAAAAAAAAAAAAAGTGTAATTTAGTTCCCCATGATATTCATGGTGTGAATTAAGTAAATATATTTATCACTCAAATGGAGAATGATTTGTTTGTCTGTGGAAGGCTGTTGGAATAAAACAATATTTTACTCAAAGGAGCTCCAAATTGCTCTTTCTGTCCCTGATAATGTATTTGTTCATAGACAAATCACCCAACTGCTTTTGGCCTTTATATTTCTCCATAAGGGAAATCTGTAGAATGCAGAGATAGTTTAACTAATGAATGTAAAAACAGCACAAATCTCCCCAGGAAAGCATCATAGTCTTGACATTTTTTTTGCAAATACTCTGCCTTTAATAATTAGGGAAATGATTATCAACATCTAGGGGATAAAAGACTGAAATGTCATCACATTCTTTCCTCAGAGATTCTTCCTGCCTTTATCTCAACAAATGCTGCCATTCATGCTCATTCTGGATTATAATAATATGTAGTAGGCTGATGTGACATCAAAAAAAAAAAAAAAATCAGATAGGGTTTTCAAAAATGAAATCCAAAGGAAAAAAAGTCCAACTGATTTAAAAATTAAATGTCTGTTCCCAGTTTGCTTAGCATCCATTGATTGCAACAAATATAACTTCAGCAGAAAAAAATGGCATTTCAGTCAGGTAAAAAGGACAAATTGAAGCAGAAAGAATGTGTTACCCTATAGAATAAGGCGATGTATAGGTTACTATATAGGCAGGTCTCTCGGCACAAAGCAACACGTGTGCCAAATAGTATCTTAATGCATTACAATATCACCTCCCAAGGAGACTTTTCTGCGCATAGCAATTGCTGAATAAAGGTGTGACTGTTTTGTCATTTTTGAGCTTCTTTCTGCAACTTTCAATGCCAGGAAGAGAGACTTGTTTTAAAGAAAGCTTGATTTTTTGGCATGTTATAGGATGGAGCACATCTGTTGAAGTGTTTATCTTTCCGGTTATGATGAGAACTAGCCACCTAAATATATTAATATCAAAATGTCAAGTGTCTTCAGGAAAAAAAGAAAAAAAAAAAAAGAAGAAGAAGAAGAAGAAGAAGAAACCACTGTACTGGTGATACATAGGTCTTTCTGCAGGTAGAATTAACCTCTTGATCTAACAAGAAGCAATTAGCATGCAGCTATGTGTCTTGCTGGGTTACTGCCTCAACTGGCAATACTGTTGCTGCTAGTTTCCCAAAATGAAATGAAACCTGCTTGCACTGAAGGCTTGTAGTGCTAGAAAATAAAGCTGTGATGTAAAGTGTGAAGTTTAAATCTCCGTTCCTAGTGCATCTCACAGGAGTGTGTAAGAGACCACCCTCAAAACAGATTGGTGCACTTACCTGTGTCCTGTGACATAGTAAATTGTAGCATTGGACTAAGATTTGCAAAATAGTAGCTTTTATTCTATCTCAACTTTTGACCTTTTGCGTGACCTTGTTTTTCTGTGCTTCTGACTACAGTGTATCTGGCTGCAGTCACAGTTGTAACTATTTACTGCTACTTGCAGAGAGTGAGAAAATTCCTGTGACCACGTTCATGTTTGTCTGGTTCAGAAGCGTCTAGAGCTAGACTTTGAGCTTTGTCTATTTTTAATAAGAGTGGACCTAGCTTTATTTAGTTAAACAGTGCATCAGTTCTAAAACTAACTGCAGGCAGGAAACAACTGATTTTTGAGAAGGAAGCAAGAAAAGCCTTTAAATTCCACCAGTAATACCCAAATGACCTGCCAGTACAGTTATTGTTTAGAGACAGGGAGGTTAATGTGGTAAGGCCTCAGTATATTTGACATGACAGACCAAGAGCTGCAGAAAAACTGCCTAATTTGGGCTGCAAAATTACAGTCACTGTGAAAGGATCTTATTTTGCAGGGACTCTTTCAGAAATTAGGGTCCCTTTAAGCCTTTTGGGCAGGAATTTTTATGATCAGTATCACAAGGTACTGGATATCTTCACTTGTGACCAATGCAAATAATTAACTATAACATTTAAAGCTGCATAGAAAAATATTGTTTCTTAAATAAGTCTGGAAGCTTTGGATTAAAATGCATTTATACAAGAAGCTTTATTTTCACCGTTGTCCTTTCACAGTTTCTTAAGCTATTTATAACTATGCCAAGTCAGTGGTAAATTGCCATCAAAGGAGACTGATGGCATTCCAGCATAGCCCTTCCAAGGGATAAGTGGAGCTCAGGTTGTCGTTCTCTAAAAGGAAGCAATCATCTCTGTGGATAGCACAGAGCTGACTTTGTTTTCTGCTTCTCACTGAGCACTTGAGTTCAACAAGTGCATCTATGCTGAAGATGTAAAATGAAGATACCTGTTGGCTTAGATACTACAGTGACAGAATTACTTCTGCTCTCAGCACCACACTGTGAGCAGTGGTGTTAAATGGTCTATAGAATCATTTGGAAAACCATAGGAACACAGGTCTAGCATATTTTTGTTCTGAGAAAACAAGGTTATTACTGTTCTAGTGATTTTAAAATACTCCAAAGCTTCAGTTTTGGAGACTTTCAGAAGTTTTGAGGATGCTAAAATTGTTCATTGACTCATTTCTGAGCTTACTTTAAGCAAGAGATCCAAAGGTCTGTTCCTTTCCATGACAGTCCACTTCAAAGGCTAAAAGAAATCAACAATGCCTCTGGAAAGATGCGCACTGAAATTGCTACTGAACTGCTTGTATAGCTTTTGTTTTGAGAGAACTCTTTTTCTACCGTGTGTTGAAATGAACTGGTTTGTGTACAAGCAAGAAAAGCACACCTCACATCTCTGTGCAACCATACATGGTTGGCTACTTGTTCATGACTTAGGTTTCTAGACCTATTCTCAGAGCAATGTTTCTGCTGCTTTGGAGTACCAACACTCCTCCAAAAGTTGGCAGCTGTGGAAAAGTGTGGTAGAAAGGGAGACTGCGACACCAGTTGGTCATCAGCAGAACTCATTTTATTAGTCACTTAGCTCTTCATTTATACACTTCTTAATTAGGTTCATGCATATTACAAAACCTAAGCTCATGATTGGTTATTTACTATCTGCTAGAATCAGTACTTGGGACATCCTGTCTTCAAGCACCTCCACATTCCTGCGATTCAAGATCCGGCTCCATCTTGTATATGTTTGTGAAGCTGCAGGAGCTTCCTTATCTCAGCACCAGCCATCTTCTAGTCATTCCTTATCTTGGCGCCATTAACTAAGTCGTTTACATCTTAACTACAACTTCCTTATCTCGAGGACACTGTCCTGCTATGTCCTTTCTCTATCAACCAAGTTTGAACAATGCTCTCCACAGAAAAGAAATTGCTGCCTGTATACAGAAAATGCAGATTGTTAGTCCTTGAACAGTGACAGTAATTGGAGGAGCTGGGGGCATTCAGCCTCTCAGTAAATATATATGCATATTCAGTGTGAAGAGGCTATGCAAGTTCCCATCACTGGGTCTGAACAGAAGTGAAGACCAATGTGTTCTTGCCTAGGTGCCATACGTATATTCACACAGATCTTGATTATGAAGATGACTACTTAAAATCACTTGTATGCTTTGAATGTCTTTGAAAACCAAATTATTTGTGACTATGTCTAACAAAGATCCTCAGATCTGAAAATGTTTGGTGATATTCTGATGCCATTAAAATATTATTACTGCATACAAAAATGTATTACAAGAATCCTGCATATGTCAGAAATACTGTGACAAATATGTTTAAAAAATATAGGTCTACTGGAAGATTTGTGTATGATGCAGATAAAGATGTGATAAATCTTTTATTCAATTTAATTTATACATGAACCTGGTGCTTATGAAAGAGTTTTAATTCAACAAAATTTACTTTCAATGATGGTAAGACTTTTATTCATATTTTTCACGACTGATGTGGAATTTTTCATGTCTGCCACAAAGTTGCAAAGCACAGTAATAAAGGCTTTGTTTTTTGTATTCATGCAGTCACACCAGAAGTTCATGTTGCAGGATGTGACAGACAGTAAAGCATGTCTGGGAGTTCATCTTCAAGACAAATCCAACTAATACTGAGATAAAAAACTGTACCCAGTTTCTGTATCTTCGAGTATAAGTATCAGAGCATTTTTGAGAGCTTTGATGTAAAATTACAGTAGCTGTCAGGCTCACTAAGGCTGTATTGACACAAAATGTTAACAAGTAATAGTATTTTTGTATATTATGACTTTATCCAGAGGACCTTTAAGTGAGAGTGTGAAGGAATGCAATTTATTCAGCCAGAAACAACACTGTTGGAGATATGATTTGCAATAGTATAAAAATATCTGCTCTAGAAGGGGGGGGAGGGGGAAGAAAAAGAAAACAAAAGAAAAAAAAGGCACTTTAGAAATGTAAATGAAATAAAAATCTGCTGTTAATAGTGAGGTCAATTAACAACTGAAAATGTAAGAGAACGTGTACTGTATCTGGAGAGGACTGCTCAATTATTTGATGTGCTCAGATCAAATCTGCATATATCTAAGCATTAAATTTTAGAATATTGGGAAAATTTAATCTCTTTCCCATTATCTGAGGGAAATTCTGTCCTCAACTTTACAAACCAGGTAGAACAACTTAATTGTAGTTGATGGCTTTAACATCCCTGGAATTTTCCTCTGGCATGCTCTACTGCTTTCACAAGAGCTCTGCCAGCAGAAAGTCTGTCTTGAAGTGCTCATCTTGTTCCAGTGAGCAAGAGAGGTAAGTATTAAGTGAGAAAGCTTTAGAAATCAGACTCTGGAGCTCAGAGTAGAACTAAGGACATCCTCTTGTCATTGCAGACTTAATCTAGCCATTTATACCACCACAAGAAAGTTGCATGGATCTGCCAGTGTGGAGTATATGTTTCACATAAGCATCCATGTGGTCGTGTGAATACAGGTGAAAAAAGGATGATATAATAGCAAGAAAATGTCCACATTCAAGTGGCAAAGGAGAAAAAGGAAGACATCTCAAAGGACATGAGCGTGAATGTTAAAATTGAAGATGTCCAAACTCCAACAACTTTCAGTATCATTATGAAAGACTAATTTACTAATCACCTTTTGTTTTGATGGTGGTTCTGTCCAGACCTTCATAATGAAGTGTGGGAGGAGGTTACCTTTAAAATATGTTTGGCCAATAAAGATGTTTTCAAGATAATTTATAGAACAGATGAAGATGGCCCTAAAAACTTGGCATTTAATTGAGGCCTTCTACCATTAACAAGCGTATTACTTTGCAATGGAGCTTAGCAAACAAAGTAGATGAAAGTCATCTCAGGCGCATGAGTCATCTCAGTAGAAGCTGGCCTCAAGATGGATCCTTCTGGTATTAGTGTAATGAAGGCTTTCAGATAAACCTTCAATTAGTTTGAAACACAGCAATGAAATGGCTTTGTATCATAAGAAAAGCAGAGCAGTATTAATGTCTGTATTTGTATTTGCTGGAAGATCCTAAAAGGTCTGTTCAATTTTTTAATTTAATTTTTAATAATGTCCTCAGTGAAAAGCAAATAGCATATGAAATCCTTAGTGTATTTGCGAGTTAATAATAAAAAGAATTCATTTAAAGCCTGGAAAAGCTTTGCCTTTTTAAAGGTCAGACCCATAGAAATCAAGACTGGAAATGACCAAGTATGATTGCCTGTAAAGTGATAACCAAAAAAATTCACCTCACCCACCTATTCAGGCCCAATTACCTGTGGCTTGCCTGAGGTAATAGCATTTTCATTTTTATGGTTGCAGGTGGGAGAATGCCTAATATTAACTGCTAATGGTATTAGGTGACTGGCCATCAGAGAGGTTAGACAAAGAAAAAGAAATGTGTCTCTTCATAACCCCAAATACAATGAAAAAGCTAATGTGCCTCTTTACTAAGTGGATGTAGACTCCCAAAGTGCACCTATCAGCTCATATCACTCAGCAACTTATGGCTTTAAGTGAGATCTCTTTTTGAGAAGAGTAGTAAGATTGGGCTGTGAGAAGACATTTCTGCTGGCATATAACTCCCTTCCCCTTCTCACTGACATCCAACACTATTTGACACAAAATTAAAATCACTGTGAAATTACCAATGGTTGTGTTTAGGATGAATGGATTCACTCCTCCCTCTGATTATGTAAACAAAATCCTGTCACAACTAGAAAAATATTTGGTTATGCAAATCTGTTCTTTCTCTTGATAGATTTTAATACTGATACCCTGAATCAGAATTACAGAATTTTCATTCAGAGATTTTGATGTATCTTTCAAGCCTTAGCAAAATAAAAGTCTGGAAACAATCTGGCAATGCAATTAAGAATTGCCTCCATTTTACTAAAGGGCAAACTGAGAGGGACAAATTTCTAAGTTACTTATGAAGTGACTAACTTGTAATTTGCAGCACAGAAATTAGAGCTTGTATTTGCTGTGTCCCACTTGTAATAAAACATCCCCGCCTCTCTTAACATGCTGCTGTCCCCACTGAAGCTCATTTGCATTATAGGTGTGAATCCCTGGGCCAAATTAAGTTAGTGATCTTTTCCATTTTAATTCAAGTATGGGTTCATATTTTCACCTTCTGGACTCAATTCCAATTTGTCTCTTTGCATAGTCAAATATGTATGAAGACATTGCTCCCTCCATAGAAGGAGCTGGTTTTCTATGGCTTTCCTGAATGGCTTGGAGAGTTCTAGAGGTATTTCTAGAGGATTTCATAGAAAAGTGTGGAGAATGATCAGTTTCTATTTTCTAGAAAGTATTTTACAGGGAAATATAAAGCATCCTTTTTGATCGGAAATGGAATTATTTTGGATTCCCAAAAAACACATGTGTTAATGTCCTTAATCCTCTCCATTGCCTCCTGTTCTCTCCATTTCAGCTGCATTGTCTTGTGACCTATCAGCTCTGTACAATCCACATCTGATTATCACCACAAATGTGATGCAAATGCCCTTGATATACTGATATATGATGTCAGAGAAAAAGCTGTTTAAGCATTGTGACTCCTGAGAAAATGCTGTCTCTTACGATATCTATAAGTGGCTTGCCCACTCCCCTCACCCCCATTCAGACATGTGGCATCCTCAGTCTCTTTCAGGATTCACTTTTGCTTCAGGTAGGAGAGAGGAGCTGCAGAAGCCTGTCGCCATCACTAGGTGGTGTGCACGGTCCACTAACTTGAGTGCAGCTTTCCCAAGCAGGGTGAATACACAGCTCCAGGGTCTCAGCTCTGGAGCAGGATGACTCAGGGTGAGAAGCACAAGCCCAGTTCTTCCTGCAAAAGTCTAGGTAGTCAAAGGTGAAATTTTTACAAATTAAAAGGAAGAGTTACCTAGTTGTGTACATTGTAACTTAACATAAAACATACTTTATTCTAAGGATACATTTTAAATCGCATTAAAAAGTTTCTGCATTTCTGATCTTCTGATCAGTTTTATCTCAGTAAAACAGTCTGTAAGGGAATATTTTGGTTAGCTCTGAAGAACGTGGTACCAGATGAAAAGATGCACACTGGAGTTTCATAATAATTTTATTGACCTGCAAAAATATTTTGTGGTCTATTAAAATGTCCACTCAGCCAACATCACCATTAGGAATAGGTTTTGAAGTGGAATCCTTCTTAGGCATGTAAATAAGAATTGATATGCTCCCAAATGTTTGAAATAACGGTGTTGAAAGGTACACGGTACTAAACTTGCCCATGAAACTAGAATCTGGATTACTGGACACTTGCCAGCATGACACCCATGTACAAGAAGGGTTGGATGGAGGACCTAGGGAACTACAGGCCTGTCAGCCTGACCTTGGTATTGGGAAAGGCTATGGAACAGATCATCTTGAGGGCGATCACACAGCATGTGCAGGACAACCAGTGGATCAGGCCCAGCCAACGTGGGTTTATAAAGGGCAGGTCTTTTCTGACCAACGTGATCTCCTTCTACCAACAGGTGACCCACCTAGTGGATGAGGGAAAGGCTGTGGACGTGGTTCTACCAAGACTTTAGTAAGGTCCTTGACAGAGTCTCCCACTGCCTTCTCCTGGAGAAACTGGCAGTTCATGGCTTAGACAGGTGTACTCTTTGCCGAGTGAAAAACTGGATGGATGGATGGATGGATGGAACCAGAGAGTGATAGTGGTCCCCCGTGGTCAGCATTTGGCCCAGTACTCTTTAATATCTTTATTGATGATCTGGATGAGCGTGTTGAGTGCACCCTCAGCAAATTGGCAGATGACACCAAGCTGGGAGGAAGAGGTGATCTACTTGAGGGTAGGAAGGTTCCACAGAGGGATCTGGACAGGCTGGTTTGATGGGCTGAAGCCAACTGTAGGAGGTTCAATAAGGCCAAAGGCCGGGTCCTGCACTGCAGTCCCAACAACCCCATGCAGCGCTGCAGGTTTGGGGCAGAGTGGCTGGAGAGCTGGGTGGCAAAAAATCATCTGGGGCATTGTTTGACAGCCGGCTGAACATGAGTCAGCCGTGTGCCCAGGTGGCCAAGAAGGCCAAGGGCATCCTGGCTTATATGAGGAACAGTGTAGCCTGCAGGACCAGGGAAATGATCATTCCCTTGTGCTTGGCACTGGTGAGGCCGCACCTCAAATACTGTATTCAGTTTTGGGCTCCTCACTACAAGGAAGACATTGAGGTGCTGGAGCGTGCCCAAAGGGCAACGAAGCTGATGAAGGCCCTGGCGCCTTATGAGGAGCGGCTGAGGGAGCTGGGGTTATTTAGTCTGGAGAAGAGAAAGTTCACAGGAGATCTTATCGCTCTCTACAGCTACCTGAAAAGAGGTTGTGATGAGGTGGGAGTAGGTCTCTTCTCCAAAAGAACTACCAAAAACAGGACAAAAGGAAGTGACCTCAAGCCGCATCAGGGGAGGTTCCGGTTAGATATTAGGAAAAATTTCTACATGGAAAGAGTAGTCAAGCATTGAAACAGGCTGCCCAAGGCAGTGGTGGAGTCACCATCTCCGGCAGTGTTCAAGAAATGTGTAGATGAGGCACTTAGGGACATGGTTTAGCAGGCACCATGGTCATGGGTTTATGGTTGGACTTGATCTTAAAGGTCTTTTGGAACCATAATAATTCCATGATTCTGTGATAATTGCATTATTGGAAAAATTCTTTTCTATTTCCTCCTGTGAGACTGGCCTCTCACCAAGAAAAAAACTAGTGTGTGACAAGCATGATTTTCATACCGGACTTTCAAGAACCTGCAAAATTTTGCATATAAAAGGGAGCTGCTTTTATAGAAATACCAACACTTCTAGTAGAACAATTGTGTTTTTTATGTGATACTGAACGGGTTCAGCAAATAACCTACTCTCTTACACCATAGTGAAAAGTCAGAACACTGTACAGGAAAAGTGGGATGGTTCATTTATTGATGGTGTCAGTTCCAGTTTGTATTTGCATTTAGTCTGAAAAGCAAATGAATGCAACATCAAAAAGATTTATTATCTGCACTTCCTCTGAATAATATTCTTCTGAATAATATTCTACATCCTAGGAAACAAGAAGCTATCAGGGCCACAAGCAAAATGACACCTTAGTTTGTTCTGAAGCATTGGGTTTGCTTTTGTTTCATGGGAATTTGGCTGTTAAAAGAAAAGCTTAGGCCGGAAGGTCAAATTAAGTATACAGATGAGCAAAATCTGATCTTTTTTCTCCTATTCAATCTTTGAATATTTGTCTTTGTCCTAAATTAGGATTTGAAGGTGATGCAAATTTTTGAATTGGCAACAAAAATATTTAATTTAGATTTTATAAAGACCTTTTTTAACTCTCTAAAAATAACCTGATATATTTTTGCACATATTTGATGAGTATATTGTTGATTCAAGGGAGCATTAGGCAATAATCCACCTGGGTGCTGCCTCCTGGGAATGCCTCTTGTCTCATGCTAGCTTACTTCTTTGAAGCACTGTATCTCTCAGACTGCAGCATGAATTCTCTGACCAATCTTGTTGCATTACTAAATGGAGTTTGAGTACTAATTTAAGATGAAATTATTTTAGTCTGTAGGTAAAAAATAAATTCCTCTGTGTGCATCAAAATGACATAATTAGGTAATTTCTTCCATTCTCCCCACTGTGGAGCTGAAATCTTTATTGTAAAGATGGAATTTGGGTTTTTGTGGAAGTTATGTTTTCCATCAAGGAATCTTCCTGGTGGAGAATTCCCAGTTGGTCCTCAGTGGGATTTTTTGTGCACTGCTTTTGTTCATTTTTTCCCTTTTTGGGGACCATATATTTGTATTCCCATAGTTTTTGTAGGCATCAAATACAAGATGTATGCAGATTTCAAAGAACAGACAGATGAGAGTCTTTAATATGTAATACCTTTGCCTTAACAGTAATCAGGCAAATGAAGGATTGCAGTATGCTAAGCCAGGACTGGCCAAATTTCTTCACTGAACTATTCCTATGTGATGTTTTTCATGTTTTTCAGGTTAGAGGAAAAAAAAAAAAAAAAAAAAAAAAAA
>VZSV01000165.1:0-32813 GCA_013398735.1 Nothocercus julius | reverse complement strand
GTCTATAAGTACCTCAAGGGAGGCAGCGAGGAGGATGGGGCTGGCCTCTTTTCATTGGTGGCCACCGACAGAACTAGAGGAAACAGCCACAAACTGAAGCACCAAAAGTTCCACAGGAACTTTAGGAAAAATTTCTTGACCGTGAGGGTGACAGAGCACTGGAACAGGCTGCCCAGAGAGGTTGTGGAGTCTCCTTCTCTGGAGAACTTCAAGACCCGCTTGGACACAGTCCTGAGCCACATGCTGTAGGTGACCCTGCGTGTGTAGGGGGGTTGCACTAGATGATCTCTAGAGGTCCCTTCCAACCTTAAGCATTCTATGATTCTATGATTCTATGACTTGTCCTGTTAAGTTATAGTGAAAGATAAATGAGTGAAAAAAAAAAACCAAAGTTGAAGGCTGCACAAATTTCATGGTCTTTGGAATTTTATGTGTGAGTTCATTTCCCAACATTGTCAGAGGGATTAATTTAGTCAATTTAGGTTAGATGTGCTGGTGCAGGGATGATTTATTCCAACAGCTGAGATGAGAACAATGGGAGAATCTGCATCTTTGCATAAAATAAGCTGTAAAAGATAAGCAAGTTTTTCTGAGAGTGGAAGGGCATTTATTTTAAATTGCTTGTACAGGTCTGCTTTTCTGTCTTCTTAAAAAAAATCCAAAATAAGGCTGGAATTTTCGCATTCCATTTCCTTTTATATTTTATTCTGGGATTTAAGAAGCAAATTAAGAGTTTTCATGGAAAATGGAAATTCAGCTTATAAGCAGACTTTTTGCCTGGTTTAGAAATGTTATCAAAGCGTGTCAAATCTTCTATGTTGTGAAATGTCTATGTTGTGAAACAAAAAGTCTTTTGGAATTTCAACCAACTAGCCTACTCAAAAGGAAACATGTCTCTCCATGTAGATCACTAATTTCAGTCTCACCCAAGAAGCTGTTGATGTTATATTTAAATCAAATCTCTTTTTTTATATAAAAAATAAAAATAAATGAATTGAGACTTTTTAGTGCTACAAATGAAACCCTGAGTTATAGACAGAATACATGAAGTTCAGTATTCAGAACATCTAATTTATGCCAGAGTAGTAAGTCTGTTTGAAATATGTCAGCAATGAAGGATATATTTACTAGCTCTGTAATTTTGGCAGCCCTAGCTTCTGCCAACTAGCAGCAGAAAGGATATGAAGAGGGTATTTCCTCAGGTACAGCCTGGAATGTGATACAGACCTTCATACTATCTATATTCTTCCAGAACTTGATCTCTCTCTTCCCCTATGATGCAAGACAGGCCTGTATTTGCAAGTACTGTGCATGTGCAGTGTGACTGCTTTGATGTGCAGTTCAACAGACAGTAAAGTAACTGGCCAGTGCCAAGGTTTAATAATTGGGCTCTTTTTCTGTCCTAGAATAAAGAGAAGCATCAAAGAAGAAAGGCACAACTCCTGGTATTCTCTGGCTTTTCTCATATACCACCATGCACAGAAGCTGGTTATTCTTTTCAGACCTTTTCCTTTTCCTAGTAAAAAGCTTCATTTCCAGGAAAGCTGGACTGTAAATTATCTACTCTGTTCAATTACAGAATCTGATTACTGCCTACTTTTTTTTTCACCACCAATAAGAGCAGTTGAAGTAAAGCACTCATCTTTCATTACGGAAAAACAGTCAGCAAGTCACCTTGAGGTTAAAATATATATACTAAACCCTTTCTTAGGAATTAGTGCACTAATTGCTTAAGACAACAATGACTGAAGGGAACATTCAGTTTCTGTGGAATGTCTTGAGGGATAAGGGACCAAATCCCCTACTGGTTTAAACCAGAAATAAAGCTCCTCCAAGCCATTCTGGCTGATGTAAATGGGCATACCTTTGAGATCAGTCAGATCTTCAGCTCTTATAACTTGCAATATTTCCCTGTACTATAAACTATAATCCAGTCATTAGGTGGTAGTAGACCAGAACCTCATATCTCAGGCTGTGTACTGCAGTATGCTCTTGTACCAGATAGGACAGGATGGGAATTCTGCCTGGCCTTTTTTACACATGTGCAGGTTCAGGAATAGATAAGCAAAGATGTGCCATGGCTCCAGGCTTTCTTGCTGTGCCTCAATGGCAGTGGAAATGGCAAACATCAGACAGCAGGTTACTGCACCTGTATTTCACCGGAAAAAAAAAACAAAAAGGGGGGAATGAGGATTAAGAGCAGTTGGGTCTTAATTCACCAAGCTATTCTAGTTCTAATTCACCATGCTATTCTAGTATGTTTTATATTTTGTTGTTTTAATGTTATTTTGCGAGAACTCAAGGGTCTTAGAATTCATAAAAGCAGCTCCTATGTTGTGCTACTAAAGATTTGGGGGATAAAGTGGGGAGACTACTTGCTGAAACAGAAAGAAGATCATGGATTGATTCATACTAATTGAAAACAGAGGTCAAGAACAGGTTAGGGATAAAGTGTTGCAAACAGTTGATATTTGAAAATTCAATAGAGTGCTCTTCAACGTTCAGTTTGTCTTATATATAAAGTGTCTATGGAAATATTTCAAAGACACAAAAGTTCAAAGTAATGGTCAAATGCTTAACCCTTAGCTTTACAAGGTTCTACCTGAGCCTTTGGAAGGCAGATAGAAAACACAAACTAGTGCTTCTCACAAGAAAAGTTAATTTTTTTTTATTATTACTTTTTTTAAAATCTGCATTCATGCAGATTTTTGCAGTTTTTTAAATGTGAAATGCACATTCTATTACAACACCATATGATTTTCATTGTCACAAAGAAATTCAAAGAAATCTTAGCATTTGTACCTTACAGAAAAGAAACAGGAGTGAATTGGCTAATTTTTGTTCTGACAGCACAGATATACCTTTAATTAATTCGGATTAAATCCTGAGATCAAACACTCTGGATTCATATTCAGCCCTCATATATTGTCATGAATTAACCTTGTCCATGTAATGAGTGACAGCATAGTGGTAACAGTCTGCTTTTCTGTCTTCACAGTAATTTTATGACAAGTCCTCCTAGCAGTCTTCTAAAGATTGAGGAGATCAAGTATAAAATTTAAAATAATGCCCCTCAAGCCTTTATGTGGAACATGTGTAGGGAGAGTGAACTTAAGAACAAATATTTAGGTTATGTTTGCATGGCCTTGCCCTTTGGGGCCAAAAATTAGGAAGTGTAAGGAGGCAGAAGAGAATTTAACTCAAGGATTGTCAGAGTATTTCCTTGTTAGTTGGGACACTCTGTGACAGGTTCTTTTAATATCTATCCAGTATAATATTAGAAAGTCATATTTGGATCTTCGACATCTGCCTTGAAACGCCCTAGAAAGACAAAATCTCTTTGCAGAGGTCCAGTTTTTAGACTTCCACATAGGGTGAAAGGCAGTTTAGGCCCATTTGAGCTCCCACGTAGGTCATGTTATCATGGGTTCTCATTCTGAGGTGGCTAGTTTCTCAGAGTGAACTTGAGTTTCATACATTCTCTACTGGCACTAGTGCTTAAAGCAAGGTGGGTGAGACCATTTGCTCTGTCCTGTGTGTATGTTCTTTAGAAATAGCTGTGCTGTACAAGCTGTCTTCTCTGCTGAGATTTGTAATACTTAGGATGAGTAAGGAATAGTGCAGTTAGCATTAGCACTGGTTCCTTTGGTGCTATTGTGGAGATCAATAGCAATTTGAGACTACAGCCAAGGTTTTGCCCAACTTGAGAGAGAAAACATCAGCCTCTCCTTTCTCTTTTTTTGTCTTGGCTCTGCCATTCCAGCTTTTTTTTTTTCAGGTCTGTTAGCTCCAGCTCAGATAAAGTGCTTTCTTTTAGCTGGCAAGGTATAAATAGATATGGTGTGGGAGTACATCTCCAATGCCTTCTCAGCCCTACAAAACTGTTTGTCAGTTAGAGTTTGTTTTCCATGCATCTCCTCCTTTCCTCCGAAAAGAGTACATGGTTTATTCTATAACTCAAAGCAGTTTATGTAATCCTGTGGCCCCTACAGCCTGAATGGGGTTGGTTGCTCTTTGAGTTCTGTTTTTTTGTTTTGTTTTGTTTTGTTTTGTTTTTCTATTTCTTCTATTCTACTTCCACTCTGCAGATGAATACTATCAGGAGAGTGCATTCATTTCTAAAAAAGCAAATGCTGCTGTGGGTTTGACAAATTTTGAAGTTTGTCTGCTATACCAGTGATTCTGGATGCAAGTGCACCAGGGCTAATATTAGCATGTCAAGGAACCCGCCCAAATTTTCGTTGTGAAAACTCTATTTGAAGTCTTGTATCTAATGATGTGGGATTTTATAGGCCCTAAACTGCATGCTGTTCTTCCATATGTTCATTGTCTCTACAGAAATGCAATTTCACAGTCATTAAACATTTTAAGTTTATCAAGTGATAATCACAGCAGAAAGCATGACAAAAGAGTTTTCAAAGCTCTGGTGGACAGAAATTCTATTGATCATCAAATTGATTTTTATTACCTAAATATTGAGTAGTAGAGATGCCTGCTGTTAAATAATCTGTTTTTTTGTTGTTGTTGTTGTTTTTCTAGTCCTTATACTCTACTCATAAAAGAGGTTCCACTGCTCCAATGCAGTGGATCATTTGATTGCATATCAGGTACTGCAGTGTACTATGTTATCGCAGCTCTCCAAAATTCCTGCCACATGCCACTTCCTGTAGAGCCTGCCCCCTGAAGTATTGGGTTGGAGCATCTGATCGTTTCAGTTGTTGAAATGTGCCAGCTTCTAGCTTCTGCTGTGCTGCTGTCAGTTCACAGTAGCTCCATGGACTTAGTGAGTTTCCAGTGTAGAAAGTGTTTGATACTGTGCTCAGAGACAGTTGCTCTTTTCTATTTTGACATCACAGATAGGATTTACTCCACATGATCTGGCTATTGACTCGTTAAGAGCATTGTTCAGTCACAATATCAAGGCCCTTAACTTTTCAATAGAAAATAAATTGAGAAATAGGATTTTCTGTACTAGCTGCTGGAAAGTTTCTAGCAAGATTCTGGGGAACCAAAAAAAAAAAAAAAAAAAAAAAAAAAAAAAGAAGGCAAGAGGTTCCGTTATGCTTCTAAGATACTTTCTATTGTGAATTGTTAGTGCTGATCTCTCCCCTCATCTACTCTCTTTTTTCTATCCTATTTTCATCAGCGGCTTTTTGCAGTGGAAAGACAAGTGTAGATAGCTGCAAAATCTGCTGTTTGAAGATGGAAGTGTACAATGATGTGGTTTTTTTTTCTGCTAATGAGTCACTCTTAGAATGACAGATACTCTGAAATGGTTATTTGGGGGTGATATAACAGGATCTGTTGGAGTAATTGGAAAGATTTCCACTAACTTCAGGAAGCTCTGGTTCCCTCCCTGATGTGGAGTCTCCTTCTCTGGAGATACTCAAAACCTGCCTGGACATGATCCTGTGCCATGTGCTCTGGGTGTCCCTGCTTGAGCAGTGGGGTTGGACTAAATGTTCTCCAGAGGTCCCTTTCAAACTCAGCCTTTCTGTGATTCTGTGATCACACTGTGCAGTGCTTCTGGGGAGAATGAATGCAGGAAGCTGGATATACTATGCTGTATCATCCACAGATTGCTGATGTTCTTAAGATGCCAATGATCTGACAAAACAGGCTGTATTTCCAGCTGTACTTTGGTCTTCTGGTATATTGGTTAAACACCTCTGGACCTCAATTTCCTCTGTAAAGATAATGAAAGCTGCTTCTCTTAAAAATGTTTAAGAACTTACTTATTAACCTTTGTTGAATGAGCTGATTGCTTCTGCTGTTAAAAATGCGTACCTGATCCGGGAGAAGAGCAGAACCAAAACAAAAGATGTATCTGATATAAAGAGCCTAGGTCCCTTCCCATGTTCAGCCTATTTTGGGATTAGATGAACTCCTGCCGTCTTTTAGCTTGAAGACAAACTTGTCTAGATGAGCTGGAAATGCCTACAAAAACTGTTTAGAATGTAAAGAATCTGTGTCAAACATCACCCATGGCAACACGAACCGAATGCCTCTAATCAGGGTTGAGGCCTGCCGGATTTCTGGTTTACCTGCTGATGATTTCCCAGCATTTTTTTCTTTTTGGGTAGGCTTATTTTGAGCCACGAAGCAAACTGAGTGTAATTTAACAACCTCATAAAGGCAGATATGCTATTTATTATTTCTGACACTGTACCTTGTTTGTGCCAGGATCTGGCATATACCACAAGTACACTGTGCTTCGTTCAGGCTCCCAGCAATAGCAGAGAGCTCTGGCATGTGAACAGACTTGGTACTTCCCTTCTTTGTGATGAGGATCTCTTTTTTCCTCTTGCACCCTTGCTGGAGCGTGTTGCACAGAGCAGCAGTGGGGAGGCAGCATTTCCCCCATGTCGTGCCAGACAAAGATGGGAACACTGCTTTAGGTCAGAAACAGTTAGGAAAGCTTAACTGACTTTGCTATAACACCCTATTTTTAGAATAAAACCTTTGGAACCTCTCAGCATTGATCAAGGGTGATCACATTAAAATCAAGTTCTGAAACTAAACCGCATTAGGTAGAATCGGAGTCAGGCTGTTGCAAACCTTTGTGGTAAAGAAAATCATGAATATACAGTTGCATTTTTGTTCTAACGATATTTCTCCCACCTCCCTCTCCTTGGTGTTCTCTTTAAGAATTCATAGGAAAGGAAAAGAAAAAAAAAGAAAAGAAAATGCATTTAAGATGCAAAGACACAAAGATATGTTGAATTTCATTTACAGAGATGAATTGGAATCAGGTGCTTTACATAGTGAGATGCCATTCTGTACGAGAGCCCTTGAGAATAAAGAGAAAGGAATTACAAAGAGCAACAGTATATTCATAGGGATAGCTGTAATCAAGCCCTTTCCATGTCTTTTAGGGGAAAAGATAACCATAAATGCAATGGTGAGATTAAAATTGACTTTGTAAAAGACTTTTGTGTGTGTGTGTGTGTGCCTATGAAATGATTTCAAAATGGAAAGCAGGAATAATTGAAACACTTACAGAATATGTCAATAATACCTCGTTACAAAGCTTTGCTTCAGTGCACTGATTTCCATTTTCTTTTGAACAAGTGGTGTTTTGAACAAGTCATGTCTCAGAATATCAAATAGCCATTGAGGTTAATTGTTTCTTAAATGCTTTATAAACTTTATCTTATGTGTTGACCCTAATCAAAGCAATTAATTTCATAATGAATTCTTTTTACAAATTCCCTATCTTATTGTATCCATAGTCTAAATTAATAACATCATGATAATAATTAGCAGATATGAAATTGTCTCTTCTACTTATCATAGCATGTGGGTTTGATATAAAAGAACAAACACGACAATTAGAGGAAAACATATCAGCTGTCTTTATTGCTGTGCACCTTACCTTAACATCTGCAAAATAGACTCTATTTATGAGAATGTCTTTGATATTCTCCCTTTTTCTCTCCTCTTATTTTTTCAGCTGTTTCACTCTTTGCAAGAGGCAATCTGCTGTCATCCAAACCACAGTACAAAAAGACCAGAGTAAAATTTTAGAGTGTGATCCAAAGCCCACTGATGTCAGGTTTTGGGGCAAAAGTGCAGGAAGTACTCACAACTATGGAGTCATTCGGTATCCAGTAATCTTTTAATCTCTAATCCAGTATTGAGATTTAAGCTTTCCAGAAGCCTGGGAAAACTGGGCAGCTTGATTTCTCAGACTTGGTTTTACAGCAGCCTTAAATCAAATTAAGATTGTGGTGCTGCTGTCACAAAACATTCACTGAAAAGGAAGTTAAATTTCAGGTAGATTTCCCTGATATACAAGGGTTATATCACCAGCCAGCCTTGGGAAGGTGATCTGAGATGGTGTCTGCATTTAGATTAGCACAAGGCAGCCACCAAACTACAGCCTCAGATCTTTTATCACTATATCTTCACCAAATATACTATCATATATCAATTAATTACTGAAATGATAAAAACTTCTTCTTTTATATGAAGGGAAAATCTCCTCTGGGTATGGCTAGGAGATGATATAGTCCCTGCTAACCCACAGCCCACATAAGCTAAATTAACTAGCTGAATCAGGATTTCCCCTAATATAAAATATAGAAGTGGCAGGAAAATTGCCAGAACTGGTTAAGATATGGTCTGCCTTTAAAATTGCATCGAGTAGTACATTATTTCAATCTTTTAGTATGGAGGATCAGCTAAGGTAGTATATTGTCTACCTGTTCAGTGAGCTCATAGAAGTTTCCAAAATGGAGTTTAAAAACAAAACAAAACAAAAATCTTAAACTAAATATTTCTGCAAAGGAAAAGAAAACAGGTGCTTAAATACTGACAGTTTCTATTAAAGAGACATCTACCATCCAACATAGTTGGTCGTCTTTTTTGGGACTTGGTTTTTACAAATGGTGAATCATCTGTTCAGGTAGTGTTTTTGTTTTTGTCTTCTGTCAAACAAACTATGCTTCCTCCCTTCTACAAATAGAATTGCGTCAGGAATATTTTTCCCTATAAAATTAGTATTTCACTGAAATCCTCTGATTTAAGCATCTAAATTCTTCAGAGCATTGCTAAACATGTGCTGTGTACTGTGTTTTTGAAATTATTAAATTTCTCCTCTGAAAAATATATTGTATAATCTGGCCTGATGAGGCCTGTTTCACAGAACAGTGAAGGCAGTAGAGTCTCTCTTCCTGCCTTATGTATCTAGCCCTTTCACCTCTTATATCCTCTTTCTGTATTACAATATACTCATGAGAAGTTCTTTAGGAAGAAACATGAAGTTACACAGAAATTCTCTACACAGAAGATAGCTGCAATTCCATAACATGCAAGCACAATAAAAATAAAAACTGACGTGGTAAATAAAGGGAAAGAACTAATAACTTCAAGCGAAGAAATTCACAGCTGATACAACCACAGAATATAATGTGAACAGAAGTTGGTGGATAAGAAACATTCATCCATCTATAGAGATTTCAAGGTTTCTATTCGTTTCACATTAACCTGTTAAGATATTCGAACAGCTGTCAATTAATGCTGAAAAAAAGTATCAATATTTTTCATTGTTATGACAGGCTTTGATAAAAAATGAGCCTACAATTTAATTCCCCTATATCTTTAATTAGCTCTAAAATGTTACAGTTTGTAAGTTTCCTATGAAATAGCAGTAATTATGAAAGTGCTTGTAAAGGTGATAATGGAAATGATTTTTCAGCTGCCCCTACTAGGAAGTATTAGCTTTGTGTCAGTAGTAACTACAGCTGGCCAATAATTTTGCTACTAGTGTATTTTTTTATGTACTGTATTTTTCACAAAAAAATCAGATTCTCATTTCCATTATTTTTATATAGTAAAGACTCCTTAATATCAGGATATTCAGAAGGACAAAACAGGAAAATTCGTATTCAGTGAACCACTTCCCCCTTCCTTTTGCCATGCTCCCTGCCTTGTGATAGATGGTCTCCAAAACAGGCATGTGGCCTGCTAGCCAGAAAACAGGATTATTAATAACTGGCTTAAAGTTTAGTGATAACCCCACTAAATGTGAATAATGTGCTTCTTCAGAAGCCATACTATAAAACCATGTTTTTAAATTTCATATGCAATTAGTGAACACAGGATTAGTTTTGCCGACTATTTCACAGAGAGCGGAGTGAGGCCTAACTGAGCACTTTTTAATATAGCACTTTACAGTTTTTACAAATCTTACACTTTTACAATTTCAAAGAATCTTGGAACAGCTTTAAGTTATTCAGTAAGTCAGAAAATCTTCCAAAGTATTTCCTATGTAGCGAATGTAGCATGAGCTGCTCAAAGAATTATTATGTCTTGGTCACTTCAAGATATTATCTCAGCTGACTATGAACATGTAGGCCTACTGCTCACAGTTTCCTCTTAAAAAAATAAACACCTCTGAAAGCTGGTAGGTGAGTCCCAGGTAGTTGGAGAAAGGAATATCCTGAAGTCTTTGTTTAACAAAGGACATTCAAAAAACTCAAACAGAACAAATGAAAGCAAAATCTGCTTCTTTTATATGTAATAGCTTTTCTTATACCTTATGATGAGGTCTTGCTCTCATCAAGAAAATATTTGCAAGTGTGACATTCATCTACCTCAGACATATCACTGCTTTGTGTAGTTTGTGTACTGAATTAAATCTAGAATGGCTTATAGATCACTTACAGCTGCTTTCCACAATTTGAAACCTCTTAACATTTTTTATGTGACTGTTAAATGATACAGAAACACATCCAAGGGAGAAGCAGAGAGGAATAAATGGCTAGAGAAAGGTCGTAGTAATACCACTTGGCTGCTTCCTGGCGATAGAAGGATTCTGCTCCTCTTGAACAGCTCTTTTTCTGTTCTTTTTTAGCAAAAATAATTTATGGATTGAAATTTTAGATTTCCTTTTATTGGTTCAAAAGGGTAAAAATACAAGCATACAAGCAGAGTAAGAAAGTAGAAATATTAATGTAGACATTCTCTTCTAAAATTGCCAGCAATTTGCTGTCATACAGATAGTATTGTTTCTCTTTGTGCTTTGTGCGGCTGACAGTCCAAGACTGGGGCAAAATACTTAAGCATATTCTCTGTATTTCAGGAACATCTGCTTGTATACCATCTGAGAATAAATTTGCCAATCCTCATTAGAAGTGCCACTAATACAGGTTTATATCAAGGATATAGGATAGGAATACAACAAGAAATCAGCCTTCCTTTGAATCTGATTTGGTTTTTTATGGTATGTCAGGCTCTCAAATACAGCACGCAGGAAAAGGTCTACAATCTGATCAGTAATGTGGAACAGCTTCTGTAAACAGAGTTAAACAGATGAGTATATTCAAAGCAAATGTAAAGAAACTCTCATGCAATATGCAGTTAATGTATGGAAATCCTCATCACAGATTGGTATGTATATTGGAAGTTTACCAGTGCTTGAAAAATGACAGAGTAAGTTCAGGAAAAGCGGAAAAATTGCAGAGGAATGTTTAATCCCTGTCTCTGTATCCAGTTCCAAGGGCCTTATGTTTTGGCCTACTGCAAGCTGAGGAGCATATCTGGAAACCAGCACTATATGCTGACTTTTGTGTTAAACATAGGCAGCTGCTACTGTCAAAACACTTTCCCAAAAATATCCTAGAAATGTTTGTATTGCAGAGAGCAAAAAATCTCACAGATGTTTATTATCCTTTTGCAGTTAGATTCTTAAAACAGAACAAAACAGCCACTCATGCCACTTTAGCATCATATTACCCTCAGTCAGGATATTTTCCTTTAAACTGCAAAGATTACTAAGCAGCTGACACAGGGTAATGGTCTTGATTTTTTTTCAGTGTAACAGTTTTTTTCAGTGTAACAGTTTCAGGGTTTTTTCAGCTGTTCCATTTAAAATCAAACCCACTAAAAAGTGAAAGATTTTCTTTAGGTTTGCTCAGCTGAAATTCAAAAACATGTCAACAACACAGGAGTTTTATGATCTGTGGAAATTTTCCCCTCAAAATATCATCCCTGCCCTGAAGGACTTTAGTCTTTAACTCACCAGCTCTTCAGAGCTGGCGGTCTACAAAAATGTTTCTTGTACAGTTTTAGCTGGAAGCACCTTCTCTGCAGAGAAATAACTTACAGGAGAATGTTTCTTCTACCAAGCTGTTGGTATGTTTGTTCTCAGTTGATAACGTAAAAGTGGAGACTATAACAGGAGCACTTCCTTTTTAAGAAGGCCTTCCTTAAAACAGTACAGCGAGCAAAAACTATTATAGGTCTTTCCAGAGAAAGACAAGAAACATGACAAAATAATTTACTGAAGGGCAAAATAAGAACATAAAGAAAGTGGTGGGGGACAGGAGAGAGTGAAGGGAAGAAAAAGAGTTCAGACAGGGTGAGAGGTGTGCTTAAAAAATGGAAACCAACACAATAAAAATCATACCGTGAAGAAAAGGTCAATGGCCTTGCTGAGGGATTGATGTTTTGCAGGGTAGAGGCAGCACTATATTACACTTCACAACCCTGTCTTGGCCTAGGCTAACTGACAGGCCTTCTTTCCAATTTCCCAACCATTAATATCTTAATTTGGTTTATGATGCCTTTATTTTTTCCTGAGTGTTATTTCTTCCCGTTTAGCAAAATGTCATTATCTCCTGCAGGATATTACAGATAAGTATATTGTGTGAATTTTCAGCATAGAACAAAAAGTAATAACAGTTTCTGACTGTCCATCTCCTTTTTTTTCTAATCTGTACAATAGTTGCAACTTTTTCAAAAGCGAACTTTATCATAAAAGTAGATGCAAGTCATAAAATAGCTTTGAAAATTTTGAATATTTTGTGTTGTCTGTACCTAGAAAAGGCATATCATGTAAGCCAAATGCAATTTGTAAATGTTGTGCTTAGATTTTTACGTTATTGATAAGATAAGAGTATGTATTTCATGCTTTGGTGCCTCTCAAATATTCTGATCCAAAAGAGGGCTTCACTGAGTTAAACTGTATAAGGGAGAAAACATCCTTGATATAATTCTGCTTCTAGACAATATTTAGACTTTAGCAAGAATTGTGTAAGGCTGACACAGAGTCCAAATTCTTCAAATGTAATCACATTGTTAATTGGCTTTAAAGTCTCATGGAAATGTGTCTATTACTATCAGCTGATATCCATGGATTTTTATGTCAGGACTTAAGAATGCAAACAAGGAAAGCAAAGCATTGGAACTCATGTTTAAATTGATGCATGCTGTAAAACAAACCAAAACACAAAGAAAAACAGCAAAACAACAGAGCCTTAAAATGAAAACTAGGGAACCACTCATGTCCTCTGCTGGGATTTTCCAAGTCATTCCTCTTTGGCATAGTATTTCTGCAATTCATGTCAACAAAATTAATACCAACTTCCGTGGAGCTGATATCTCAGCGCTGAGCAGATATAACCCCTGCTGCACAGATGAGCAGGCACTGCGGGTTGCATTTGACCTGAGCAATGGTGCACACAAGTTGGGGTCTTCCAGCAGGAATTATCTTGATGGGTGTAGCTGTCAGTCTTCTTTCCCTAGACTAACAATCTATCTTAAATCTTAGATGGCTGCAGGAGAAAAAAAAAAAAAAAAACAGTCTTAAGTCGTTAAGAAAGTTGGATGGCTCACTACTATCACCAGAGTTTTATTAATAATTTTAAGCACAGATGCTGGTGTAGGATTTATACACCAGCATGTACTTCTGAAGACATAATAATCTGAAGGTGCAATGGCAATATTTGTTAGGAATTCTCATGTCAGAGAGTTGGTAATGTGACACTCCAAACTCACTCTGCATGTGGTCCCTTCAGCCTTTTTCCCAGTAATTTAACAGTGCCATAGAAGTAATACACATATTACAGTACCATCCAGAAGGAAGAACCTACCATATGGAATACTGCGAACATGTAAGAAAACACTGGTGACTGTATGATACATGATGAAATATCCCTACTCAGAGAAGAAGCCTTTGGCCTGGGCTTAACATACCAGTTACCTCACAATCTTTGAAGTCTACGCTTCACATAATAGAAGAGACTTGTAAAGAGAGATTTGAAGCACGACAATGAAGTAGCTTACTGGATATTCATATGGTGTGACTTCTTACATAGAAGGAGTATTTAGGCATTAAGTTGGTCATAAAAGACTGAGCAGGTACTTCTGAACTTCAGCTTGGATCATGCTGCTTACATAAGATATTCCCTGAAGAAGCTTTTAAGTAGGTCCCTTTCACTGAACTATGCATCGCTGGGAAGCAGGGTCATTCCTGTGACAGTCACGTCATATATGCACTGCAAGTAAGATGATCTCATTGCATTCCCTTCCACTTCTTTTCTCATCAGCTACCATCTACTTGGCATGCCCAGCTAACCATGGGGGAAGCTGTGTGTTTCTTGACACTAGGATCTTGCTATGCTTTGGGGGAAGCACAAATGATTTTTCCTTTGCCTCCAGACCTGCCTTCCCACTGGGACTCCCTAAGTATCCATGTGACCATAATCATTTGGCCTCCAGGAGATTCATAGGCATCCAGGGCTGCAGCTCAATCAAGAGATTTTCTCCCATAGTAAAATTTTGCCCTCCCTGACTAGGAAAGTTTTTAGTGGACTCAGTCCTGAGTCTACCAAGACAGCTAAGAAGTATCTCACTTTTCCTGAGGTCTAGTGCCAATTAATAACAGATACTATTGTCTAACTCCCAAGTTGAGGTCTACGTTATAGGGCAAGAACACTGATTCTGAAAGATTTGAGTGTTATAAAGAAAACTATTTCTAGGTGCCATGTTCCGAACATGGAGGACATTTGTCCAGTGATTGTACATTGAAGCTACTGAGAGAGTATTATAATACAACAGCTATTTTGTCCAGCTAAATGCTTTACGTTGTGAATAGTTTTATTCAGGACTGATCTGACCACGGAAGTGATGTGATATATTGCTAAGAGGATAAAGCTCTGGGCTGAGCACGGAAGATGTGTTCTAGTCCTTGCTGTAGAAAGTGAGGGAGACCTTGGAAAAGACACTTAATGTAATCCTTCTGTAATGCACTTTGAAATCTCTTGTGAAAACCACTGGATATTCCTCTTATTAAATAATGTTCAAAGCTTTCATCTCTTTCTTGTTTACAATTGCTTGAGCAGTAATATGTTAATCTAATGGGAAACTCACCTGTGGTTTTCCCTGCAGGAAACTTATATTACGTTCTCTCGGGTGGATTCATAAAACATTCCTTACAACACCAATTTATTTCAAGCCTTTTTGCTGCTCTCAATAGCACAGTACCTCATAAAGAACATCTCTTTTGATTCAAAAAACTTTTGTATTTTATATGTGTCTCACAAAAGGAACAATCCAAACTGATTACAATTTGCAGAAACTGCACATAATAAAAAATTAATTGCATCAGTCTTTTCACTGTAGTGGTCTTAACTCATTTGCAACTGGTCATTCCTCCACTTTCTCACCCAGGCCAAAATAGCTGAAGCAAACTCATCTCTGTCACTGACTGAATACCAATGAAGCTGAGGTCACCTAAATAACCAATGAGTGGGAGAATAGCACCCGCAAGGAGATGCCAGTATTTTGGTCTAGCAGGACTTATTATGTGAAGAAAAGAAAGTAAATAACTGGAACAGGAATTTTAGTAATCACAAATTTTCTCACACACACACATGTGCATGATCATTCCAAAGGAAAGTTTCAGGGGTAGGGAGTGTCTAAATCATCATAGAAAACAAAGGCTGTCCTGATTCCCTTCATCAGAGCCTCCCCTTGACAAATATTGATGGTCATAAATCAAGATCTTCATGCTGATTCATTTTCATCCTGTGCCTGCACTGGGAATGTTATTTCAGTGTAATTTCAGTGGTGCTGAATCGAAGGACACTTTATTTGCAGGGAAGGTTAGAATATTACATGCTGAACCATGAAAAATACTGCAACTTGCAAGAAAATGCAACTGCTTGAGACTAGTTAAAATGGCTTGAATTTTCCAAATTCCCTCACGATATGACCATAACCCTCAGATAGTTCTGAGAATGTACAGTATGAGTATGAAGTGCTATAGATCAGAAAGTCCAAGTTTTCTGTCACAGTATTTTTATATAAGAAACAAGTTTTGATTATGAGTTCTTTCAAAACTGCATCTTCCCACACAAAGTTTAATTTTTTGCTTAAAAAAATAAAATGCCAGAGAACAACATTTTTGCTCCTGGAATCTAACTTCTCTTCTAGAAAGCTGCCATATGGGAACCAGAGCTGAGGTTACTTATATTCTGTTTTCATCACTGAGACAGGGTCTTTCACTAGGATCACAAGGGCATTTGCAGTGACAGTTGCCTTGCCTTCTCTGCTGCACTTACACAAAATTCAGTATAAACAAGCACTGGAGCATGAGGTGTCCAAATTGCAAACATTTCTTAGAGAGTTTAGTCATCACAATTTCAACATCTTCAAAATGTTGAGAAGAGTCCCATAGAAAAAGTCTTTCTTTTTCTATTTGTGGGTATGCATATTCTCCAAAATAAGCAAAACTATGTTTTGAAGAATAGTATTTTATCTACAGGAGGTTTTACATTACACATGGGAACCTAAAAGCAAGACAACATTCTTGCAAGTATGCTGTGGCTTCCTCTATAGCAGCAAAAATTAAATTCATTTTTTTAATTGAGTGTAATCATTACTTTTAATTTTCTTCTACAAAGTGTTTGCTACAGTTTGATAGTAGAGGGAGGAAGCAGCTGGTCTGCACATTTGTGAGTGAGCAGCATTTAATAAGGTAATAAATTCATTTTCTAAGTGTCAAGAATTATGAATTCGTGCCAGGCCAAATTAATGCACATGTTTTCACATGGTACAATGAAATGTTGCATAAGTTTAGGATGCTTGTAAAACAATGGTTCCTGCTAGAAAGAGAGGAGAGCCTCTTTGTTATGGAGATACAGCCTTTTATAACAGAAGAGGAAGTTCTCATCTAATGCACACCTTAGTTGTCCCCCCACAAAAAAACAAAACCGATGAGATAAAGCTGCTGGATGTAAGAAATGTGGCTGTATGTGGCATGCAAACACCAGGCTCCTATCCTTCTCCTACCCCATAGCATTTCAGAAAGAAAATCCCATAGTATTTCAGAAGTATGAATAAAAACTAATTTTCCTTTCTCTGCCAAGGCAGGGACATGATCTTGTGTTTGTGGTGTAGATGAAAAACAGATATCAAACTCTATTAAACTTTGAGATAGGATTTTTGTTCCTTCCCAAAACCAAATAGTAAATATTGACTAAAGCAGATTTATCATTATTTATTTTGAGAGGAAAAGAAATATTCCTGTTTACAAAGCTATAAAGCCAATTTTATATCTAGGGAGAGATGACTCAAATGGTATGTTTCCCAGTAATAATAACATCAGTGCCTTCCAGTGAACCAAGATCATTAAGGGAATGATTATCTAGGGAACATCCAGAACTAATAGCCAAAGGCAGCCTGGTGCTGAAGTCTGTAAGCGGTCCAACAAACACATCCTTTGGCTTTTAGACACAAAGCCATTTCAGGTCAGAGTTCAGAGATATTCCCTTAACTCCCTACGTGGAAGGTAACAATGCACTTCTCTATGTCGGGAAACAGGAACTGCATGGCATAAGCACTTGCTGCCCAGCCAGCACAGAGGAGGAACCTCTGGTGCAGTGTTTGATAACACTCACCCCTGGGAGAAATCTCTTAGGGTGACCATCATCAAAGCTATGTGGATGTTTTTTGCCTAGCTATGGCAAGGAGATCACAGATTTGCATAGGAAAGGGAGGAAAGGAAAGGGAGAACTGATTTAGATGATGAATGATATTGACTTTGCAGCACAAAGAGAGTGAAGTGGAACAAAGAAACACAAGACAGGAACAGAAACAAACACACAGTCTGTAGAGCTGTTTAACTGGAGAAGAAGCAACAGTTCTGCTAGTGCAGCTAATGACACAATCCTTCTGCAAGCACAGGCGGAGCAATGATGCTTGCAGTACCAGGCTGTCACTAAAAACGGGAATAAACCTCTTAACACGAATACAGTATTGAGAAGCAGGCATTCATTTCATTCACATATTCACTCTATTTCCTAGGACTAATTACAATATACTCCAACCTTGCATGCGTGCACCTTCTGTCCCTTTGGTGGTCCCTGATGGTCTTTCGAGACCCCTGGTGGTCATCTTTCTGTGTCCTTTCGCTGAACTCTGGTAGCTCACTTCCATATGTGGTCTCATTTTGGCCCAGAGAGCCCTGTTTTGGCCCTGTTGGCCCTGCTCCCTGTGGCCCTGTTCAGCTGATTCCTTGAAGATATGGTGGTCCTTGTCTTCATCTTCGATTGTTGTTTGCTGTTTTGTCCATAGTCTCTCATGATGTACCGGCAACACCTGATGTTTTTTTCATACTCTCTCCTGATGCACCATCAAAAGCAGCAAAAATTATGTCCTTGGGTGCATTCTTGTTTGGGACTTCTCATAACAAGGCCATCCTGACAGGAGCAGCAGAGCAGACACAGTGGTGGAGAGACACAGGCTGGAATTTCCCAGGCATGCTAAGGGCGGTGAACAAGACTTCCTTGGCCTGACATGCTAGAGACAGTGAACAAGACGGTCAGAAAGCAGTACCAGCCCCTGATTCACTTCTTATTTTTCTTTCTTTTCTGCATGGGCCTGCCCATTATCTCTGCCAATGTTCAAAGGCTAAATGCTTTGATACACCTAAGGGAGTCTGATACACCTAAGGTCTGAGTCATCCCTGAAGTGATGGTGTTTGTTTGTGTTGGTATTTCATCACACTGGTTGGATTCTTGGCTAGAGGATGTCAATTGCAGCACTGATCTAGATACACATAGTGTGCCTTACACCCACTGAGGTTTGGGCCAGCATTTTGCAACCACAAATTTTTGAGAGTCCATTCACCCAGCAGCACTGAACAACCCAGAACAAAGGCTTAACAAGCAGACACCTCATCTGCCCCTTAAAGGGAAAAATGCTTGCTGCACAATGTACACATCTGCTGGAGGTTTCCTGGGGAGAGAGAGCAATATATTTTTTTTTTTACTGAGGTTTCTAAAATCTATTCCTCCTTTGTTCACTTTCACAAGAAATAAACACACCGAAGAGGGAAAAAAAGATCCAACAGGCTTTACCCTACACAGTTCCTTTGTGGATTGTGAAAGTTTTGGATTACGTCAGAGTCTTTTAAGAATGATCTTGACCCTTCCTGCAAAACCTACCTCTTCTAATTCATGTACTCTTGTGTGAAGAGACTTTCCTGCCTTTGATCTCTTGTCCTGAACTCAACCTGTTGAGCTTGAGAAATATTGTTTCTTAAATAGAACTAAGAAAAAGCTTGGAGAAAGACATAAAGTGGTATAATAGGAATATTCATGTTGTTATTGGTATTTTTAAGAACTTTAAGTGGGAATTTTCTTCCACTGTGTTCAGAACGTTTGGCCACATTAATAGAGCAACTACCTGCATACAAGTGCTAGCAGTCATTTTAAAGCTCATACAAAGATGACAAGGCCTTAATCCATGCCAGACTCAGCCTTTGGTGATGAAGAGAAACTGAGTTGCTGCCAAATCTCAAAAGTCATCATAATAATAATGTATTATGGGGAAATTGGACAAATTGAAAGGCAAATTGACAACATAAATTGGGGAGCAGACAGGAGAGTCTTTCTTTTTTTTTTTTTTTTTTTTTTGTCTATGACACGTATATCCAATCTGACATAGCAGTGTTAGCAGGTTGAAAATCTAGTGCTCACAAGGCAAGAAAAAATTTTATTAATCCTAAAAGCTTACAATAGGCAAATACTTAGATGTTCCTCCTAATATTGAATTTCTTATCCATTTGCCTGAAACAATATCTTCACCTGAAAAAAGTTGGAGGAACTGCACTGTAGAAAAACAAGACAGCTTAAAGGTAGAAGAGAAAGTAAGGAAAGGAATTTAGAAGAAGGCTGAACTGTTTTGCTCACAAGCTAAGGGAAATAGTCTGAGCCTCATGGTTTTTAGCTAGTATTCTAAGCGCTGGACAAAACTTGTTTTTACTGTAGAGAACTGTAATGTCTGAGTGTGGAAGAATCATACGGAAAAGGTAGCAGAAGGTCTGTAGAAATGGCACGTGTTGACAGCACCTCAATTAACAAGTCATTGAGATCCTGCACCCATCTGTTTGCAGCTTCCTAGGACATTCAGACTGCGAAAGAAAGGACAGAATAAATTCTGATGATTCACACTTCGGAGGGAAGGACTGATCACTGCCAGATTCTGAAGTGTGCAAGAAAGCATATCCCAAATCAACACGTAGTTGTGATACTAAGAGACATTAGGTGGATTGGATAAGTGGTGTCCTTTTTCCTCTGTGTTGTCACAAGGAATCCTGAACAGACCATGTGAATTCAAGTCTCTTTATGTCTGAATGCTTGACGTACTATTTTAACACATACATCTGGGTATTTGTGTGTATCTAGGAAGTGACTATGAGTATGAAATCCTCCTCTAAGATTTCATACTAACCTTTCCCTCGTTGATGCTGCAGTGTTGCAGCATCCTGCATGTCTTATGCATGTGTTTTTGCATGTGTGGCATATGAATGATATGAGAAAAGAAGTTTGCAGCTGTAATGCAAATTGGTGTCAGGTGCTATGATAGTGCAGATTGATTGCAGTAATCTTTCTGACTCTACTGACAGGAGAGGCTCTTTGTCTAAGATATTTGGTTCTGGCTCCCCTTCTCTTTCTGCAGCATTTTTTTAGCTAAAACAGCTGGCCTGGCTTTCTCCCTGTAAGATGGTGAATTACAGATAATGGTTTTTCTCATTGTCCCTGAGTACTAGCTCAATTTCCACACTTATAAATCACACTGACTTCTCCTAAATACTTCCATTTATAAAACTCTGGATCTTATGCTGTGGTCTAAGAAGGATATCCAGATTCTTGGTCTAAGAAGGATATCCAACCCTTAAACGATGTGTTAGAGATGTCTTCTTGATTTCTAAAGAAAAAGAAAGAAATGTGATCCAACTGTTTGTGTGTCTACATGAAGAAGAGTGAACTGTCAGGATCTGCATTAATTGCTGTTGAGGAGAAGACATAAAGACAGTAGAAGAGGAAGGACATATGAGAATAATGAGAAATGAGAAAATATGAGAATAAATATTATGGTGGACAAGGTACTAACTGAAGGGGAAGAGTATTTAAAACCAATACTGTACAGTGCAGTACAAGGCTAAGGCAGCTTGTTGTACAGAAGGTATACCAAAATAACATTTATCTCTATGAGTGAGTGGAGGGACAATTGCCAAGACAAATAGACACAGGTGAGTTATTCTGTATTTCTGTGCTAACAGCAACAAGTGGCAGAAGGGCAATACTTTCTGGGTTAGCTGTCTGGGTTTGAAGACATTTTATGGAGCAAGCTAGGGGGACAAAAAGTGGTTGGAATGATGAACAAGGAAAGATGCCTTGTTGGTGGCTTTCCAAAATGGAGGGGCCTGTTGAACAGCAAAGCTAGAACTTCTTGAAGGTCCAGATTGCTAAGCCTCTTATCTAGGTGCCTAATGTGCTGCTGAAGAAAAAAAAAACATGGACTTTTTTTTTGAAAAAGTTTTTTTTGTATGTTCAGTGCAACAATGCAGGAATAGAGTATCATAAAAGAAGAGAAGGTTATTTTGATGCCCGGGATCCTTTACGAGAAGAATTCTAAAAGTCTTTTTCTGGTTAAACACGGGATGCCTAAGGGACCTCAGATGAATCTCCAGCAAAGAGTACCTTGGAATATAAAAAAAATGACTTCTCTTATAACCATACTTGCATACCTTATGCAGAGCTGCAGTGTCATGTATGACATCTGTTGTCAAAGTCAATGCCAGGCTGGCTTAAGTTGTGCTAGATGACAGCAAGATGCTAATACAGAGGAAAAAGATCTTTTTGAGAGAAGAACAAGGATGGTGGTGGGAATATTGTACAGAAAAAGCTCTGGAGATTTATTTAATGTAGATAAAAGGTTTTAATAAAAATAAAAAAGAGCAGAAAAGAAGATTGTGTGCATGTTGATGATATATGAATATGCCTACTTCAGTACTTCTGGGATGGATTAAGCTATTGAAAAAAGCATTCAACATTGGCTAAAGAACTGTAATAAATGTAGAATTCCACAGTTAATGCATCATTAAATAATTTGCTGCAACTGATTTATAGGTGCAATATGCTACATTGTGTCTGAGTATGTGGGATAATAAATGGTATCACAAAAAAATATACTATTGAAACTTTTGTTCTAATCAGTCTTTGAATTTTAGTGGAGCATAATTCTGCAGAATGGGATTGTCCTATTGATCTTCACAGAGTAATAGGTAAAAGCTTCATGCTAGGTATATTTTAGGCTTTTTAAGTGAGTGAGGTTGTGGTCCAGTGAACCAGGCTTGTGGTATGCATCCTCTCTTCCTTGTTCTGTCATTGACACTTTTAGCTGATCACCTAAGTTCCTGCAGGCCAAGCACTGTAACATTCACTCAGAGATTTGTGCTCAGTGTTCCCATGAGTGCAGTCCTGGAAACAGTTAGCTGCCTGCAAGTGTCATATACAGAGGGCCAAGGATGTCAGAATAGGAAATGCATGTAGATCCAGTCTTCACAGGGATTGAGTGATTTAATTCTTCCAGGTGACATCTTCCCACTCTCCAGATTCACTCTTCAAAAGAGAAGTGCTTGTCATCTCTCTTCCAAAAGGGATTCAGGGGAAAAAAACATGTCCTCTCCTCTCCTCTAGCACGCCAATTCAGTCAGGGCTTAAAGCCTTTACCGAAGAAGTAAAATTGCCCAATTATGTTACTTCCTTGCCCAAAATTTCCTCCCCCTTGCCCTTCCCCAAGGCTTTCCAGTCTGCCTAACCTTGGCGTTGCCTGCTAAGCAGCATTGTCCGCCACTCTTGCTGAATGAATATTCTCTCATGCAGAAAAGAAGAAACTGCTGAGTCAGGTAAAGAGAAGGCAAGTTCAGCCTCAGTAGATTGGTGATAGGACATTCAAGTGGAAGAGGTCCCTCTCTCCTAGTGCCTAGAGGACTGCCTACATACTTTGCACAAGTTCCTTTGACAACTAATGAAAAGAGCCCTGCTGCTAGCTCATGCATTTAGATGATACCATAATAACACTAATGGGTGAGTTAATTGTAGTAAATAATTTATTTGATTAATTTAACTCTTTTTCTATGTAGAAAAACTTTTTTATGGCATTGTTTGCAGACAAGACTGAATATTTTCATCATTCTAAATCTTTAAACAAGTGTAAATCTGCAGTTCTATTTCAGTCTACAGGAAGTATTTGCTAGAATTTTTCTGCATGTATGCTGTACATACTGTGTGCATAGTAATACAATAATTTCAGTCTGCATTCCTTCACGTTTTGCCAGAGTCCTGCATGCACCTATATGCTCTAAGTGCCCTGAGGAGACGTGTCTTGGGTCTCCACCCACACTCTCTGTCCATGAGTCAGAAGCTGCACTTAAGGTTGAAGCTGGTCCTTCAGTGCTGGTTCCAGTCTTGTTCTCAGAGTGTTGTTTGTGTTGCCCCTACCAGAGTTGTTATCCTCGGATCTTAGCTTGCCTTTCCTGGTGGAGTGACTCAACTCTTCATGACACATATAGCTCTTACTGGGGTAATTCTGAGTTTGTTTGTTTTTAATATAAAACTTTAAAAATATATATTTCTATAGCTTCATATAAATACATCATTTTTAAAAGTACTAGTATGATTAGAATCATGAGATTCCTTTTAGTAGTGATTTAAGCATTTCAGAGCAGCGATAGCAGGTGATCTGAATGAAAGTTAGTATTTCTAAATGCCAAACTGCAGCAATGTCTGTTAACAGTGACCAGTGAGATCTCTTGAGTTTGTAAACAAGAGGAATCATTAGTATAACTACAGCTTCAGTAGGAAGGAGAAAGATCCATATCTCTTGGTTGGCTTGTTAATTGAAAGCAGACTCTTTTTGGTTGTGCAATTTTCCCAAAATCACCTTTAAGGATTGTCATCTTTTGAAGTGGAGATACAACTCTTCTAGCATTTGGGTGCTTCAAAGATTTTTGTTTAGAAGTCAAGTTTTTTTTTGTTTTTTTTTGTAATATAATGGCAAAGTTTCTAAGAGCATCACACATACATAATACACAAATGCCTTCAAGAATCAATGAAATGAATGCCATCAACAGGTGCTACTTCACTGGAAAGATGGAAAATGTCTGTAGCTCTTCCAGATATTTGCTCCACAGGTGTTGATATGACAACAGATGTTGATATGACACTCACTTTGATTTCATTGGGACCAAGAAGTACCAAGTACCCTAGTAAAATCTAGAGCACATAAGGCTGGTTAGAAAACTTCTATAAAGAGATTTTCCAGATTTTTCAGTGTAAACAAGTTTTTCTTACAGAAGTCCATGATCTCAGTTGCAGTAATTGCTAAAGCAAAATCAGCTTAGAGGGAAGTATACTACTTTACTCTAAATGAGAAGCTCTCCTAGGGTATTAGCTACCTTCCCAAATTTGTAACATGTTTCCAAGATCAAATACCAATCCATCAGCAGCATGAGCTTTATTATATCAATGTTTACAGTATCACATGGCTTGCAAAATACAATTAGAGTAACATGAGAAAAACAAGTCATGCTTCTTAGCCTTGAGAATAAAGTATCGAAGAAAACAGGCACTGGTAAAGGACTTAGAGTTATGCTCCATTGTTGCAGCTAATGTTGCAGCTAATTAGCAGCTAATTAGTATGTTGCAGCTAATTAGCAGCCTGAGTTAGCAGAGAGAAGAAACTATGACATAATGGAATGGCTGTTTGCAGAATCTCAGCCAATAGGTGTTTTGATGCTAGCACAGTTATTAATTGATTTTCCAAATTATATTAAGTAAAGAGAGGAGCCACAGTCACAGTACAGGGCTCCTATATGAAATGAATGTTCAGTAGTTCATATCTGGCACTTGCTTCCCTCTCTCAGGGAGGAAAGCTTTAAAGCTTACCCAAATGATTTTTGCAGAGGCACTGAGTTTGCTTTCTCCTTGAGATTCTGCTTTTCTTTTGAGTGCAGAATTATAATACACCTTCCATAGAACAAAAGCAGAAATGAGGTAAATCGAGGTGAATAATGATGGTGAATCTATGAAGCATGGAGTGAATTGCTGCCACCATCTGAAAATCCCCTGTGTGAAGTGATGAAAAAAATACCACAGTTACATCGACAAAACTGAACAAATGAAAAAAAAAAAAAAAGATATTGCCACATATCTTGATAAATTTTCCAATCTTGTCAGTGCATACCTGCATCATCTAAACAAATACCTCTTCACTTTCAGTTGCTTATTCCAATTTGTTCCTTGGAAGAGTTATGTGCAGACATAGTTGCCTTCTTCCAGTAAACACTTCTTTAGTACTGGCTATGCCAAGTGTGATTCAGAGTAATGAAACAGAAGATCATCAGCTTCTCTTATGTGGGCAGAATTGCTACTTTCTCCTGGTATGGTTTCTCATGAGAGGTGTTTCTGAAAAACACATGACATCTTTGAAGGGAATGGGGGGCAAGGGTTCAGGCTGATTGAAAGGAGAAAATTAGGAAATAATTATTGCTACTTGTCCTTTGAAGCTTGCTTCTGCAAACATCATTGGAACCTGGATTAGAACCTGGATTCCATCTCTGTAATTTAAATGGCCAACTGGCACTTTGCTGGCCCCATTCCCTTGGAGTTATTTCAGGAATTAGAGTAGTGAGCAAAAGTCCTGCTGCTGGATAACACCTTCCACTGCTTGATGGAATGATAACTGTGCCCCTTTTCTGTGGGGTCTCAAATGGTTAACTGTGTTTATAGGAGTAAGACACTTCCTTGAATGGATCCAGATTGTTCCCACTTGACCTAGTGTCTATTTTCCATGCCTGAGACTCAGAAAACCTGAATTCATACATTTCCACTGATGCTATTCTGTGGTTCTTCTCCAGGGGCCACTGCTAGTGACTAGTGTCACTCATGTGTCCTTTGTGAAGCATATGGAGAGTTCCTGTTGAAGAAACATATTGCAGAGTATGGCTATAAGCACAGTAAACAGCACAGCATGTTTCTTAACCAGACAGTATGTGCCTTTCCAGCAGAGCGAAGGTATCGAATCAAGACTATAGAAGCCTTAGCTCACCACATAGAGCACAAGGCTGCTTGTCTCCTACTCATTGCATGCAAGAATGTGTGTGGGGTAGGCTTTTCGCAAAAAAAGAATAAACTTAAAAGGAAGCCAGGTGACTCCTAGACTCACAGCACACAGAAGTGGGGGTGCTTTGCACTTTACACGCATCATCCCTGACACACAAATGGGCCACTGAATCACACGACCCTATCCCTCTGGGAAGCTATAAGAGACTGGGTATTAAACTTACCTCCTGAGCTAGGTAACTTACTCTTCCCCAAGTGATTGCTGTCACAAGCTCCTGTCTGTTTTGGGAGACTGAATCAGCCTCTTAGACTTCAATTCTAGTCTGAGATTTTTCTGTGCTGGGTTTAATCATTTTGCTAAGGGATAAACTTGTGCAAGGTGGCTTTCAAAGCACTCTACCACAAAACATGTGTTCCCCCTGCATTTGGACAAGTATAACAGATACTTTCAACAAAATATATGTGTAATCCCAAATACTTCCCTTTGAAAGAGGACAACTGTTCCTTTATGAAGTCAAATTCAGTCACTCATCTATCTCATTCATATTAATTTGCAGTTAATAAAACATTTATTTATTTATTTATGGTGGTGGTGGTATTTTGAAATTGTGCTATAAATGTCTGGCTGGTCAAAGCCTGCATAATAATTACAAGTAAATGTGACTCCTTATTTTTATAAGGAAATAATAATTTAACCTCAGGACTATCACTTTTCATTGATAAGGATGAAGCCTGAGAGTCATGTAAGAGTTTGGTACATTTTATACTTCAAAGGCTCTCTGACTTAGTTAACTGGTACAACAAAGAAATAAGGAGACAATCAGCAGCCTAGGGAGCAATTTCATTTGTATTTTTCCCATACATAATAGCCTTGGCTATCTGAATGAAGAATTGCTAATCTGTGAGGGAATATAATCCTGGAGTTTATTGGGAGCCTTGAGTTTTGGAAGATAATTAGGAGTTGGTTGATTTTTTTTTTTTAAGCATGTACATAAATTCAGATTTCCAGAAATGCACTCAAAGATTTCCGGAAGAATTTGCTTTCTATTAATAATACTAGCATAGGCTAGATGTGCAAAGATCCTTAGTACAGAGTAGCTGCCATTTAGGGAAATGAGAAGGACTCTAGAAGATTTGTTCCAAAATAATGAGAGCTCAGGGTTATTTTTTTCATGGAGAGTTTTCTTGAAAAGCCAGCCATGCATATCAGCTAACACTGCTTGATATTGCTTTCAGCAAAACTTCGTGTCCAGCTTTGAGAGTGGTACTGTTCTTGGAAATTCAGCCCCATGGTCTTTGTTGGAGATTCCTTCCCAGCTCCTGGCGAGATAGATATGTCTATAGAATATGCTATAGACAGATGTATGTCACTCCACTCTTGCTCCAAACCTATAATTAGCTATATGACCCATGTTGATAAGTCCTCAAAACTGCAGTACTGCTGATCATCTTTTGTGCTCTGCCTCTCCACGGGACTTTAGCTCAATACCATGCTAAAAGCCCAGAGCCCGCATCGGTTAGCAAAATAGTGTCCACTATCTTAGCAATAGCTTCCCTGGATCTTTGAACCCAGGCAAGTTTCCTAGAAGCTCTTCTCCAGCATGAGACTTCTTGTTTTCTCTTCCACAGAGGTGGATCCTCCCAAGTTTTCCTCTGTTAGATAAGGATTTGGCCCTTTTTCAGTACCAGCTGAGATTCTTATCTGCAGGAACCTTTGGCTAGTTTTCTTAAAAATAAAGACTTTTCTTTTTTTAATTTTATAAAGCTTAGACTGAGATTATTTATTTATTTATTTTAAGTAAATTGACATGGGCATTTATTTTCCTCTAATCTGCAACTTTGTCAAAGGCAAGATTAGTAAACTTCTCTGTTTAGCAGCTACATGCTCTTGGGAGTTGCAAAACCTACCCTTCTAGTTCTCACTAGGACTTAAAGGTCTCTCTGAGCCAAAGGAACTCCCCATTCCTATGTGCCTCTGACCCACAACGTGTTTGAACTGCACAGGCACAAATCACCTGCTTCCACTAATAAAATAACTTCAGCATCCATCTTGCAGCAGAATCTGCTTATGGTACAGAGCTGAGTGAGGAGAATCAGAATGCAGCACATCCATCAGAAATATACCTGTCATACATAAATTGTCACCTCTGAGAACAAGTGCAATTTTCTTGGCAATAGATTCTGTCAGAAACGCTGCCATTTAAATAGTTGCATCTGAGTTGGAGTTTCAGGTGTACTCACTACACCTGAAAAGCAGCTGAAGGACTAAAAATGATTTAAAAATCCATTTAAAAAACAGCCAATTTTAAGTAGCAGAAAATAAAATGCACACAGCTGAGTACCTTGGTGAGTCATATTTCAACACATACTGGCTAAGAGCTGAGGCATCATGATGGTATTTGTTAGCAGTATCGTTGCTGTTGGAATTGTATTCCTAATTGCCTAGTGGCTGACATCTGTCCCTGTGGCTGCTGTTGTTATTTATAGATAATATAAATAGCTGCACTATGGGCTTTGTCATGATCTGTGTCTCCATACCAGCATCTTCTTGTCCAGTGTACAGGCTATATAGATCTCTCCTTTAAATTCAGGGTCTATGAGCAGCACGCAGATCTGGTGTGTACTTATAGCCCCTAACTGTCTTGACTAACCTTTCCTGAGACCTTGTCTATGGGTCCAGGTGCTCTATTTAAGCTGAGGGCCCTCAGTCTTTGCCTGAACTATGAGGGAGGTGTTTTTATTTTTAGTGCTGTTCCTGGTGTGATCTCCTGTGCGAATCTTGGACTGATGTTGTAATTCTGTCTCCTGCTACTCCTTAGTGGCCTTGCTGATTCCTCCTCTGTTCAGATTGTGTGGGACTGTACCCTGACTTGTGAGTTCACTGCCTGTACTGTGGTTGCACTTGGCCCAATGGCTCTTATTAATCTCTGATGCCTTTTTTTTTTTTCTATTAAGCAAAACAAAACCAAACAGTAACTGGAGCTAGAAGAGTTACATATCTTCTGGACAAGGCAGATGTGGGCCATATAGTGTTGTTTGGAAACAATTACTTTTAATGCTAAAAGTTCTAGAGGCTTCTGTCATTTGAGTGACTTCTGGTATCGAGCATTGTCAATAGCAAGTGAGAGTGATCTACCAGTGGTGCAAAGAAAATGGTGCTTTCCTTGAAAGAGCTGAGATGTCTAATGGCCTTGTATGGCTCCTCATCTGAAAATGAGATTATATATGAAGTAGTGCAAGGCACCTCAATTTTATCCTGCAGTTATTCTTCGTAGGACCCGCTGGCACCTGGCACTCTAGTGAAATGCAGAGGTATCATCAGAGTGAATAGACTCTCATGAAATTAGTGGATTTGAAGTGACATAAACCTGTTGTGTAGCAAATGTATATTAGCAATTATACAAACAGAAGTTTAGATGCAAAAAGTAAAAGTTGTGCATACTGAGGATTTGAACCTGTCACCAGTTTGGCTGCTTAAAATATAGTTGTTAATATGCTTTTAACATGCTCTACAAATATAACTCCAAATAGGAATTGGATATGAGGTATGAATTTTCCTCTTTGCAGCCTGAGAAAGAAAGAGAGAAGAGCATTTGGAATAATAGCACTAGGTAAACAATGATCCTGTATTTGTATTCGCTTGAGGTAACACGGTATTATAGTCTAAGTCATTGTAGAACAAATCTATTTAGCAAATCCTGCATGCTATTTTCTCATTGCCATTCAGAGCATTCTGGACTTACAGAATATTTCTTCTGACATGTTTCATTTCCAGGTGCATAGAAATCAGAACTATGTTGCTTCTTTCATGTGTTTTATTTTCATTTCTTAATGCATATGTTATTCTTCCATGAAAGGAGAGTGAAACTTGATCCTTATTTTCAAATTTAAAGTAGTTTGTCATCCATGGATTTGTTGGTGGGAGAAAAGGGGCAGGAAGTAATAAGCAAATAAAAAAAGCATTAATTTGTCTAGAATAGAGTAAGAAATCCAAGCATTGCCTGACCCGGGCATTAAAGCTTTTAGAAAGGCTCCTAGGTCCCACCTGATCCTAGGGGCACAAGACCACACTGGCACCTGTTTTTTTCAGTGTCCTGTCCTCCACAACAGGCATCCATCACATCCTGTAGAAATGGGAGATTCTTCCTTTCCCCGCACCTCTCTTCTTCATGTTCCGTGTTGGCATGAACTGTAAAAAGCCTAAGGAGCGTCCTGGTAAGATCCTCTCAGTTAAACATGAATGAAGACAACAGCACTTAACTTGAGCTTATTTCATCATGCTCTGTCATTTTGATTTGACCTATGTAACAGCCAATGTTGTAATCAACTTATACTGGAGGCGGTATATTTGTCATCACTTACAGTTTTATACCTTGGCCTTCACTGAAATTGAAGGCCTAATTCCTCATTTCAGTGGGACCAAGATTGAGGTAACTGTGTTTGTTATATTCATTAATTAAAAGGCAACTGTCTTGATAACAGCAAATGGTGACCACAGCAGGTCAATTATGCATCACTTTGTCAGGAGGAAAATAAATGTACACTTGAAGGCAGAGACAACTGCGTCCAGGAAGCCTCTTGGATCTGCATGATGATTTTGTCCTTTAAACTTTCAAATTATGATGATCAGGGGCCTGGAACATCTGCCCTATGAGGAAAGGCTGAGAGAGCTGGGCCTGTTTAGCCTGGAGAAGAGAAGACTGGGAGGAGACCTCATTAGTGTCTATAAGTACCTCAAGGGAGGCAGTGAGGAGGATGGGGCTGGCCTCTTTTCAGTGGCCTAGAGGAAATGGCCACAAAATGAAGCAGCAAAAGTTCCACAGAAACTTAAGGAAAAATTTCTTGGCAGTGAGGGTGACAGAGCACTGGAACAGGCTGCCCAGGGAGGTTGTGGAGTCTCCTTCTCTGGAGATCTTCCAAACCTGCTTGGACGCAGTCCTGTGCTACATGCTGTAGGTGACCCTGCGTGTGCAGGGGGGGTTGGACTAGATGATCTCTAGAGGTCCCTTCCAACCTTAAGCATTCTATGATTCTATGATTCTATGAGCAAGGAGCATGAAAAGGACACTGTCAAAGTATTTTTTCATTGTTTTCAGCAATCGTAGTTTATCTCCTCTCTTTATATTAATAACCTTTTGCAATCTTAACATTGGAATCTGTTTGTCTTTTTGGTTTTTGGTTTTTGTTTTTTTTAGAGAATGTTCTCTGTTACCCATTGCACAAGCAGCTGCTTAATGGAAGGCTGCTGACAGGGAATATTACTTCTTTTATTTACTTATTGATTTATTTAAATAATACTGCCTGATGGAGTAAAAAGCAACAGGTCTCTGCCTCAAGGAACTCTTCCAGGATAATGCCACTATAGTCCCTTTTCAGGGAAGGACGCTCAGCATTGGAAAAACAGGATGACTGGTATTTGCATTTTGGGCTGAGCCAGAAAATCATGGGTGATTAGTAGAGCTAAGAGGAGAGAAAGAAAATGAAGATGGTGTGATCCATTATTTGCATAAAGGAGGAAAGATGAACATTTTATGAGTACACGTGTCATTTGATAGTATTATGCATAGAAGAGATTTTGCGTCTATTAAATCCATTTTTACCTCTACAGGTTCGATAAAGAAACTCACACGTTTCTATGGAATCTAAGATCTGAAACCTTTCTCTGTACCTTGAAACAGGGCCATCTTACGGCTTCTCAGCCACACAGTCAGTGCTCAGAAGATGGAGGAAAGGGACAATGAAGTCTTTTTTTAGAAATGGCAGACTTGTTGGTAGGAAAAGACAGAGTAGGTTTTGAGGGGAACAGAGAGGAACGAAGGGGCTTCTGGAGAGCTAATGAGGCTTCAGATCTCCTCATCTCCCAAAAAATCACAAAACTTCTCCAAAGACAAGGTAAAGTTATTCAGACAAAGGAACAGATGCAACTTTGAAGTCTTTTGAAAATCACTGCACCCTCTTAATTCAAAGGGGTTCCAGAAGACGAAACTCACCTGAGGACTCCAGGTCTCACTTAGACTATTTTGATTATATCTTCCATAGTGGTGAACCACACCATCTGTTTCTTAAGAATCGTCTGCTTTTACAGATTATTTCCCAACTGGCTGGATACCATAGAGGTAGATTCACAGGCAGGCACAGTCTGATTAACGTTGCCCCAGTGGCACAAAGGAAATGTAACCAGATCATAAAGCCTGTTAAATTGAGTTTATAGTCGCTTTGCTGTGCTAGATAGGTAGCCCACAAGATAGAAAGGAAATCGACCCAGCGCCTTGTTGAATGACATAACAATTGATAGAGTCATAGCATCACTGTTTATAGGTAACAGTTTTGCAGTTCCTGTGAGTTCTCCCAATTCCCACCTGCTTCATGATCTACTTGTTGCTTCTAGGTTGGCACTGAAATGGTGCATTTTTCATGGGAGGAACCAATTAGTCTTTCACACTGTTAATACCATGCTTTTACTCTGCTGTAATGATCCATTCTTTGCCTTTGTGTCTGCTCCACTGCAAATAGTGATGGTAATTGTTATGAGAGAGTGTTTGAAAGAAGGAATTACCCTCCTGGGATAAAAAGAGATTCTGAATTTGAAATTTGTAGCTGGAGGAAGAGTTTTGTAGCTGTTTTGCACAGGACACTGTGAAACCCAGGCTTAGGTCGAGTATTCAGAGACATATTGCTCTCTCATTTGCAGTGGAGCTGTAAAGCAGGCTCTGTGATTTCCTGGCATTCCTTCCAGCCCTAGGATAAGTGTGATGTTGGGCGTCACCATTGTCATTGTCCACGAGGGTGCATGCCTGCAGCCCATGTTCTGAGCTGAACATTTTAGAAATCTGTGCAACTCTGACAAAAAATTTCCAAGTGAGGGACAACCTCCCTTAGATCCTTGAATACCTTGTAACTGCTTGCAGGGAACACTTAGTATAAGCGGACAGACACAAAAAAATCAGGTTAATTATTTAATAGAAACTTAATAGGAGCGTCAGAAATAAACAAAACTGAAGTGATTTTCTAAGTTGTGCAGGTCTCTTGTGCACTCTGAATGTCATGTGAAAGTCTGCTTCTCTGCTCTGCAGGGAAAACAATGGATGGTCAGAAAGAGCAATTTCCAGTGCA
>VZSV01000164.1:1776841-1787504 GCA_013398735.1 Nothocercus julius | reverse complement strand
GAGGCCGCACCAAAGCCCGCAGGGCCCCCAAGGCCACGTGCGCACAGAGGCCCCGGGAGGCCGCACCAAAGCCCCTAGGGCCCCCCAGGCCGAGTGGGCACGGAGGCCCTGGGAGACCGCACCAAAGCCTGGAGGGCCCCACAGGGGCAGTGTGCATCGAGGCCCCAGGGGACCGCACGAAAACCCCCAGGTCCGTCAAGACCCAGGGCGCATGGAGACCTGGGAGGCCGCACCAAAGCCCGTACAGCCTCCCAGCATGTGGAGGCTGCTAACTGTTAGGTATAATAATAAAGTCAATTTTTAGTTCCTCCCGATTCTATAACTTTGTCTGTAGGAAAATAGTGTGTAGTAGATAACCAAAAATATAAACGACTTAAAGGAAGTTGCAGTTAGGATGTAAAGGATTTAGAAGATAACTGGCACTGAGATAAGGAACGACTTGGAAGATGGCTGGTGCCGAGATAAGGAAGTTGCAACTCTACTGGAAATGAGATAACATTTTTAGGAATGTACCCCTCACCCCACACCTTAGCCATTCCTAGTATCCAATCAGCACAGTCCACAATTAATGCTCTAGCCAATAACTGCACGGCTCTGTTTGACTGTTACTAGTTTGAATCCGATAAATATCGCACTGTAAAACTAATAAACGAGCTCATCTGCTAACTCATATTGAGTGGTCTGATGATTCTCCGAAGTCCGTCTCCCGCATTTGTCGTTTCTTAATTGCATGTGCTACCTCTGCTAAGGCCTGCTGACTTTCCTCCATCAGTTGCCGTGAGGAGTTTAAATCTGGATCCTCTTGAAGTTGCAAGAAGTGGGGTCGCAATTCCTCATTTGTGAGGCCAATTACTGGCCCAGTCCAGTTTATGGCTCCTAACAGCCTTTGTAAATCTTTGAGCCTTCTTATTGGCCCAGTTCCAATTTTCACTCGCTCAGGTCGAATTTCACCATCTGTTATTCTCCATCCTAAATAATTCCAGGGGCTTACCGATTGTACTTTTTCTTTTGCAATTTGCAATCCTGCAATTTGCAATTACTGCAGACTCTATTTGTTGAGAAACTTGCTCGACTGCTTTCAGCGATGGTCCGCTAATTAAAACGTCATCCCTATAATGACAGACTGAAATGTCTGGATTTCTTTGCCTGACTGGCTGCAACATTCTTGCCACTGTCATCTGACAAATTGTGGGACTATTAACCATCTCTTGCGGCAATACAGCCCAGTGATACCTGCACATGGGCTCACAATGGTTAAGAGAGGGCACAGAAAATGCGAATCGAGGGGCATCCTGGGGATATAACGGTATAGTAAAGAAACAATCCTTCAAGTCTAGGACAATCAGAGGCCATCCTGCTGGCAACATAGCCGGTGAGGGTAATCCAGGTTGTCGGGCACCCATAGGCTCCCTAACTGCATTAATTGCCCCTAAGTCATGTAGCATTCTCCATTTACCATTTTTCTTTGGCAGAACAAAAACAGGAGTGTTCCAGGGGCTATTAGTTGGTTGTAAATGTCCCGCTCCTAACTGCTCTTGCACCAGCTGCTGTAGCTGCTGCAGCCGCTCTTTACGCAGAGGCCACTGGTCGACCCGTACCGGCGTGTCTGCACGCCAGGTGAGCTGGATAAGCTGCTCCTGGGCTAGCGGCCTGCCAATGGCCCCTATTGAAAAACTGTTGAGCCCTCTTTGGGTGAACCGACACATAAGGTCGTGCCAAGCTGACCTAGCAAATCACGGCCCCAGAGAGTACCTGGTGCAGACAATACAAAGGGCGCTATGTGACCTATAGCGCCATCCGGACCCAGTCCTATTAGCAAATGCGTGCTTTGCCGTGGACGTTGCAAACCTCCGCCTCCCATAACGGCAGCTGCTGGCTCTTTAGTCGGCCAGTGCGGTGGCCAGTCACTTGTTCGCACAACAGAAACGTCTGCTCCTGGATCTACAAGGCCTGTAAATTTAATCCCTTTAATGGTGCATGTCAACAGTGGCTTTTGTTGCCCAATTTGCTGAGTCCACAAAATCTGTGGTTTTCCTGTACCCCCAAAACCCTGCGATCCCCTTTTTCGCTCTGGCCCTTGCCTTGGAGGGCTCAGAAATGGAAATAACTGAGCAATGGTTTGTCCCTCAGGGATATAACATGGGGGCATGGGAGTCCAAGCCATAATTTGCATTTCCCCCGTGTAATCAGGCAGCACAAACAGTCGCATCCTTGTTGTACAAGAGCATTCCTAATAAGTGCGCTCGTCGTTTTTTCCCCAGGGGTCCAAATACCCCGGTGGGAATTAACGGTACCCGAGTATCATTCAAAGTTACATGTTGGGAGGTGGCCAAATCCAGTCCTGCACTCCCTCCTGGGGCTGGCTGGAGTGTACTGGCCAAGCGCTTGCTTGCTGCCGGCCTGCGTTTCTTCGAGTCATCGGGGCACACGGCTTCGCCCCCCTCTCCCCGTTTCCCGACCATGGCCCCCGGGGAGCCGACCGCTGGCGTGAAACTTAGATCCGCGTTCATTAGCCCAGGGAGGTCCCTTCTGACAGCGCGGGCATAACCGCGTTGGGGCTGGCTTACCCCCTGACCCTCTAGGACAACTTTTCTTAAGGTGGCCATCCTCCTAAAGCACATTTAAAGCACTTCCCGACTCCTCCTTTTGGATTTGAGACCTGGCTTTGCATCGTTATGTGCGCGGCAAGGGCCATAGCCAGTGCATTGGCACGGTGCGTGAGGCTGTCCTTTCTGGCAGCAACAGAACCCTCCCGGGCACAGCACATCTGCAGCGGCACTGAGACCGGCCTCGCACGAGTGTAAGAAGAGGCAGAGGCCGGGGAAGCATCCAGGGCGCATGGGCCACACGGGTGGTGGCGGGGGGAAGGTCCCAGCCTGTGCCTGACACACACAGCACGCAGTGCGCAGGGCAGCTCCTCTTCCTGCCCCTAGCGACCTTAGCGCCTCTCCTCCCTTCTCCCTGCAGTTTCTTACCTTGGGCAGCCTTTCCACGCAGCAGGGCCATCAGTGGCCTTGCTGCCAGGGGGGCGGCAGCAGCGCAGCCACCAGAGTCGCTTCCTGTGCGGGGGCATCGTCCAAGTGCTCCAGGAGCGGCAGTGCCCGGCTTCATGCAGACCTCCCCGGGAGCTTGGAGCCCGCAGGCTGAGGGTCCGGTATTAAGGCACAGGCGCTGCAGGCTCATGCCCCAAAGCCTTTGTTTCAACAAATACCTTGCTTATATACATGCTGCAGCCAGGCCCGTGCTCTTCACACGCGCTACGCGCGTCCACCCCGCCAATCACGGTTCGTCCTAACCACATACTGGGCTCTTACACCCAACAGGTAGCAGGCAGCCGTTGAGCCAGTCGGCTCTCTCGTCGTGTTCTTTGGCTTTCTCAGAGTTGTTTAGCCCCTTGTTGCTGACCGGTCCTTAACCCTTCCCCCACCGCAGGCCACACACTGCTCTCTGCCTGCTGCCCCGCAAGGGGGCTGCCCCCGCAGCTCCCACGGCAGAGCGTCCACGAGGGAAAACGTGCAGGCCCTTGCCCATGCGGAAGGGCTGGCTCTGCCTCTGGGGCTCACCCCCACCATGGAAGGGCCTGGCCAGCTGCAGCACTGACGTGCTGGCGCTCCTAGTTGCATGGGCTGCATTTGCCCCCTGACACAAGTGCTCAGCCCTCAGCAGAGAACTCAGAAGGCGGCAACCAGCTGCACGGGAGAGGAGGAGGAGGAGCTCGTCACGGGGTCAGCCGCCTGCACGAAACTATCCTGCTCAAAGGCACCAAGCACTTGAACAGAAAAGGACGGTGTGGAGCACGGTGTTTAGAAGAGCACTGACCAATGTTTAGGTAGCCCTCTCCTTGCCCTATGCGTCTCCTAGCAGCTAATAGGAAAGAGTGGGGGTCACCCAGAGCCTTGTAGAAAGGCCTTTTCTCAACTCCTCCTTTTTCCGGTGCTTTGAGCCTTCTCCTCTCTCCCCGGTGTGATCCCGCTCTTCTGTAAATGCTGCACAGGGAAGTGAGTCTGGGCTAGAGGGAAAGCTTTCTCTTTAGTGTGGCTTCACGCTTCTCACTCCTAAGGCCGGGATCCTCCCTTAGCCCAGGTTCTGTTGCAGAGCTCCCAGATACCCCGGGGACTTCAGAACTGCCTGTTGCCACTGGCTGGCCATTCCAGGGAGCATCAGGGAACACCATGGCCCTTCAGCTGCAAAGCTGACTAACTCATCTCTCTGGCAAGCAGGAAACACTTCAATGGAAAAGGACAAAGGAGAACAGCCTGCTCTCCTCCTGCAGGCATGGGAAGCACCTTTCCTGGATACCACAGACAACAAATCTCAGCTTTTCTCTTTCTTTTCTTTTCTTTGGAATCCTTTACTTTTGTATCCTCTTCTCTTCCTTTTCCTTTCCCTTTTTCTCTCTTTCTCTCTTTCCTTCTCTCTCTCTTTCTCTCTTTTGCAGGGCAGCTAGTCCTCATTTGCTCTTCTGGGCCTTCTCTTTGTGCCTGTCAGCAGGGTGTTGCTCTTGAGGCCCTTCTGCTGTTTGCAGGCATCTAAAGCATTGGTCATCTGCAAGGAAACCACACATCCTCCATCCCATAAAAGCCTCACACTTCACATTGCTAGCATGAAGAATGCCCAGAGAAAGAGCTCTGGAGCGTTTGTCGAGACTATAGGCATGAAGATTCCTCTCTGAAAATATGCAGCCACGGGCACCTTGGGAAGAGTCAGCAGCAGCAACTGCATGTTCCAGTGGCCACAGAGGGTGGGCTCACTCCTCCATAACCATTCAAGGCTGCTCACAAAGGGGCCTCCAGTCTGACACAAGGCTCCTACTAGCCCCTGCAACATACCTGACCTGTTGTTGCATAGCCTTCACAAATAGGCTTTGCTGCCTGGCCCTGGGCTGCAGGCCTTGTCTGACCACGGCTGCCGGTGGGAGCTGCTCGCAATCTGAAAGGACGCAAGGAGAGCACTGAAGGTGACCATGGGAGGAGTTTCTTGTCCCCCTTGTGCTCGCAGGCTGCGTGCCTATTTCTGCAGCAGCAGCAGGCACTTTGGCAATTTCCCCGTGGGTGTCCAGAATCTGTCGAGAGAGAGAGCCTTTGGACTTCTCCCCTTGGCATCAGATACTTAGAGATGGCTCTTGCGAATCAGAAGGATTTGAAATGCAGACGGAATGAGGAAAAGATCCTAAGTCTCTGAATGGTTCCTTGGGCTAAGGTTCCAAACAGATCTGTGCACTGGAAGCACAGCCAGCAGAAAAAGGAGCTCACCCTGGGAGTCTCACCTGAGGCAAGGCACTGCTCTCTTGGCCTCCTCCTGTGCATCTTCCTGGATGGTGGGCAGCTCATCAGCTTGTGCCCGCTTCTGAGCACGAAGCCTCTTCAAGAAGCAACGCGCAGGACTCCCTGAAAGCAGGAATCAGGAGAAAGTGCCCAGTGGTTTGCTGAAGACACTCGTACAACGCTTCCCGCTCTGCCAAGGCCCTCTCTTCTGGAGACTGAACAAGCCCACACCTCCCAGCTTCTCCTTCAACAGCGCTTGTGCCTGTCCCCTCGGGACCTTAGTGGCAGTGCTCCCTTTTCCCGCTGGCTTACTACCTTGTGCAGGTGCACCGTGGAGGAGGGTACATTGGGAGCCTGCTCTTTTCTGCGCCCTCTCAAGCTCGCGCCTGCAAAGAGGAAGCAGATAAGGATGCAGCAGACAGGAGAGTCTCTGCACTTGCCTGGCCGGCACCACGACAAGCCAGCTCATTGTGACAAGGGGGCAATAACCCTCCAGAGCTCAGGGACACTTGGTGTCCAAGGGAAACATCATGAGAGTTTCACTAGATGCTGCTAGAGGTTTGCCATGCGGCAAGAAAGCACAGGGCATGGGGTCAGGAGGTAGCAACCTTTCTGAGTGGAGAAGGACATTGAGTCCCTGGGACACATCTCCCTCCCACAGACAGCAAAGCACAGCAGTGGCTCCGCTGCCTTCTCCCAGGTTCTCACCTCACAGGAGACACGCTCTTCTCCAGCCCTCCTGCCGTTGCCGTGAGCCCACGTAGGCTCTGCGAAGAACAGCTCTGCTGGGACTTTAGCTGCTTCCCAGAAGGACTCCCTGAAAGGGGGACAGCGGGGAGCTCAGCAGCTGTATTAGGCCTTGCATTGCATTTGCATCTTGCCTCGAATTCCTCACCAAGAAGAAGAAAGCAAAAGCCTACAAACACCTAGGGAAGCTCCTCCCAGTCCTTACGTTTGCTCATACTGGAATCCCCAGAGGCGTCTTCCCCATTCTTTTTTTGCCTGCACCTCTCACGTTCTCGAGTCGCTCTCGTTGCTGGAGGTCTTGGGAAGAGCGTACCTTCAGATCTGGAAAGAAGAAGGACAGAAAAAGGATCCTGAAAGGAGAATCTCAAAACAGCCCGCTCTGCATACTGTGCAGAAAAAAAGACCAGGGCAAGGTGGCAGGGAACCACCTTCTGTCTTCTCAAGGACACTCTGTCCCAGTGCTGCCTCTCCCTCCCACAGTTACCAGAGCCCACTGTCAGCCTAAGGGCCTTATCCCAGCTTCTCACCTCACAGCAGACTTGCTCTCCTCCTGTCTTTCTGCTGGTACCATGAGCCCACTTAGGCTCTGCAAAGAACGACTCTGTTGGGGCAACAGACGCTTCCCAGCAAGATTCCCTGAAAGGAGGGATGGCAGAGAGATCATCAGCTCTACTAGACCGTGCATCCCATTTCTCAGAAGATCATCCCACCTTCTTCACAAGCCAGGCTTCTGAAACAGGTCTTTGCCTTCTATTACGCTGCAACTAGTACAGCTTCCTCCTTTCCTCTTCATGGCCACAGTGCAGCGCTATTCCTTGGGCCGTTACCCTTGCCCTGCTTTTTCTAGGGCTTCTTCTTCAAAGGAGGGATGGCACAGACCTTTTCAGGAGGGGACATAGGCCTTTTTAGGGAAACAACTTCACGCTAGGGGCGCACACTTTGCATATCTGTAGCACTGTCCCTTACACAAGCCTGCCTGCAGCACATTCAATCTTAGGCCCCTCTTCTCCTGGAAGGAAAGACAGGATTCAGAACACGGGGGCAGCCCCTTCCATAGCCTACCACCTAAGGTAGAACTTGACCCCCAAAGGCTCAGGGCATCTACCTACAGCGTTACTCTTCTCTACTGCAAACCAAAGAGCAATTTGCAACGTCTGTGACTGGGAGGGAAGAAAGTCCCACAGAAAGTGTCCTTCAGCCATGCCAACTGAGCGCCGGGCTCTACTCACAGCCTCGCTTGTCCTGTGTTTCTTGACATTTAGTGTGATGGGTACGTAGTCTTACCATAGGAGTGTTCTTCTAGCCCAGGCACTGCATTTACGAGGCGTCTCCAATCCGACAGCAACAAGGCCAAGGCGCAAGTGTCCTAAGCCCACTCGTGGATCTGGTCTTACCATACCTGCTTTGTTAACGTCACCGCCAACCTCTGCTTCCACAGCCCTTTCGCTTCTGGGCTTTATGGACACTGGGGCCAATTTTGTGCCTCTTCTCTTGGAGGGAAGCTTGAGCTCAAACCTGGAAACAAGCGCCCAACATCATCAGTCCAGGGCTCCAGTTGCCTTTGCACCTTGCACTAGCAATCCGCTTGCGCAGGTATTTCAGTTCTGTTGGGAAGGCCACAGTTTTCCAAAGCAGAATAGGCAATGTCTTGTGCGAGGGCCATATTCAGGAACTGAGTGATGCAATGAAGAACTCCAGTGCCTCAAGCGGTAGAAACAGCTTTGTTACTAAGCTCTGGGGCTTTGGGCAACTTACTGCGGGAAAGTGTATTCTCCCACCAGCGTGCACTTTGGGGTTTGGTTTTAGCCAAACTCTCGCCTGTTCTCCATAAAGTTGGCGGAGAAGAGGCCATTTTTCTCCCAGGAACCACTTGGAAAATGAATTCTTAGCTTAAGACGGAGTTATGGGGGAAACATTCCTTGGCAGCAGTTAGCTTGAAACCACTTCACAGGTAGACAAGCCTCGGAAATGCACTGCTACCATCCAGGAGCCGAGACGCTGCTAGCTTGGGCAGCCACGGGCTGCAGAAGGCAACATACTCACTTTGGAAACACCAAGACACCAGGAGAACGCATCTGAAATACAGTGGCTTCGCTGCTTCGTATCACAGAATCCACTGTCCATGGAGTCTGCAACAAGCATGGAGACAGATCACCACCTTTCCTTCACACAATGAGACTCTAAGCCATGACTTTCCGGAAGGGGAGTGTGGGGAAGAGAAAGGCGGGCACCATGGGGCACAGAACTCCTCGGAGCTTTGCTCTGACCCAAGACACCTCTTCTACATCGCAAGGACTAACCAATGCTACAGAGCAAAGCTACCGTGACCTTACAATCTTGCACAACACAACAAACCCATGCGGCCCTTTGGCAGCCCAATGGCAAACAGATCAATGGAACTTTGGCAGGTTTTGAAAGGCTAGGAGCACTGCAGGAAAGACCAACTTACAGACAGCAGATATTCTAGCAGGTACCCAGTCTTATCCATGGTGCAAAGAAAGTCCTCGTAAAACCTCATTTTTGCTCTCTTTTCTCTGACAACCAGAATGCCAATGTTTTTGAAAACAAAGTCAGCATCCTTCTCGTTTGCTAAGACACGAGAGAAGAAGCGCAGGCTCTCTTGGGTACAGGCTTCCACTATATGCCCAGGGTACCGGCTCTCCAAGGTTTTCAGAGCAGAGCTGAGACAAACAGTTTGCGTCAAACCTAGAAAAGAGCAGAAGAAGGCTGCAGAACAAGTCATGGAGAACAAGGACACTTCCCTGGACAATGCAGAGGGCCATAGAGAGCACCAGGTTCCTCTCAATTCACCGCCACTTGCTAAAGCCCTTCCAAGACAGACAGTCTCACTGGGTGCTGCTTGGTGGCTCTTTGCTTTACAAAAGTGCATGCTCTTGTCAGCACTTTGTGCAGCACCTCTCTACATCCATCAGTCATGGCCAGAACACAGGCAGTGCAAACTCTACGTACGGTGAAGGGCAAAGCAAAGGCTTGAATCTCACTGCTTACCAGAAGGGTCCTTGCAGACAGGTCTGAGCCCTAAAGACTCTGCATAAGACGCTGACAGAACAAAGACAGGCCTCCGAACAGTCAAAAGGGAACCTTCTCTCGTATAGATGTCTTGGCCAAGAAGGCAGAATGTCCCTATTTCCATTTGGACCGCCTGAGGACAGAAGAGAAGGGCAGGGAGAAAACAGCTTTGTTTAGGCAGGCCACTTGACTGATGGCTTCTCAGAATGTGGCCTTGGGGCTTCACGCCTGGCCCACTCCACACATAGAAAGGGCCTTCGCAGGGGCTGTGGAGTCACAAGCTCCAGCGGACAGCTGCAGAAGCAGAGCAACTTCCCGGCACCAGGTCACATCCACGGGGCGCCCAACAACTGCCATAGACCCTGAAACGTGTCCAAAGTTCCCTCCCCTTGGTGTTTCCACTCTGGCTGGCAAGAAGACCCGAAAAGTGTCCAGCACTTTCTTTTGCTTTTCTTGCTCTCACCTGGGCCACATTGGTCAAGTGCAGGGCACTGCTGCACTCTCTTTGCTGCCTGACTAGGGGGGGAAGCGCTAGGGCAGTTGAGGTCACAGAGGTCCTGGGGCTACCCACATCATCACAACTGGAGGGGAAAAAGACCAGACCTTGCCCAGAAGAAGTTCTCGGAAGATGGAATCTGACACATCCCCCCAGATGGCAATTACATCTGCAAAGCAAGCGAGAGAGGTACGTGCTCAAAGCTGGCAAGCTCACAATCACCCTTATTCCTCCTGAGCAGGGAGGCAACGCATTCACGTGGAATCGGGCAGCCTCACATCATTCTCATTTTCCGTGACATTACACGTCCAGCCTCGCTCTCAACCCAGGAGAGGGCCGAGCAGAGACAGAGCTCAAAGTGCTCTTGAGATCCGCCTGCCAAAAGGACAGTGTTCCCCGTCACAGACGGGCCTTTCTGGCAGCCTCCCTAGAGTCCGTCCAGAGCTGCAACGCACTCAGCCTTCTGGCAAGGAGACGCCTTTCCCTCTGGGGCAGCCAAGTGTGCAGCAAGCCAGCAGGAGCCAAGCCTTCGGAAAACTTGCCCATGCCCTTCCAGCCGGCCACCGGATGCAGCTATGCCCACAGGAGCCTCAGAGACTCAGGGAATGGCCAGGCTTGTCCCCAGCACGGCCCATCTTGACCAAATTGAACTGCGACGCGTGCACACTCGGCGCTCCCGACGGCGCAGCTCCGATCCTTCTCCAGCAGGGAGCTTGGCGTGTCCACAACCTTCTCCAAGGCAACAGAACCCACATTGCAGGCGGCCATCTTAACCAAGCCAGGGAGGGACAACATCTCTCGGGACTCTCCTTGGGGATCCCAGTGCTGCAAAGACCCTTCCCGCACGCACCAAGGGCTTCGCAGCAGTTCCCACACTCGCTCCTCTTCCAACACACACGAGCAATCGCTCCTGAAAGCCTTACCATCGGTGGTGAGATCGCGGAGCGTTGGGAACATGCTGGGCTCCACGCCTTCCATCTTTCCACACGCTCCCAGTAGGTGAAGAGTGGCTGAAGAAGGCGGAAAGGGACCTTCCTCCTCTCCAAGCGCCTCTCCCCTTCTCCACTTCACCCAACGGCCTGGCCCTGCTGGCACGCCGCCTCCCTTTGCCCTCCCCAACGCTCGG
>VZSV01000164.1:1751391-1768586 GCA_013398735.1 Nothocercus julius | reverse complement strand
GCGCGGGCTGTTCCCGCGGGCGGCTGTGCGGGCTGCAGCTCGCCCGGGCCCGGACCCGAAGCGCCTGCTGCTCCGCGGCGCCGCGGTCCTCGTAGCGCCTCGGGCCTGCGCGGTCGGTAGCCCTCGGGAGTCCTGCGGGAGAGGGCGGCTTCCCTGGAGCTCTAGGGCATTTCCTCAGGGCCCCTGGCCTTGGGAGTCGGATGTCCAGGGTGTTGCTCCTTCTCTATCTCAGGTCTGAAACTGACCATCCAGGCTTGAGTGAGGGCCATCAGGGAGGAAACGGTATTTCCCGTTCATGCGGGGAGTGCCGTTAATCCGGGTCACTGGATAAGTATGTTCTTGGTGCTCAGAGGATCTCGTTTGAATCTCTGCTTGGGGTAGTAGTCAGAAATTTTTGAATCAAGTTAATAACTTTTAGAAAACTACTTGAGCTAGACTAAGGTCTTAGTGGTGGAGATTTTTTTTTTTTATATATATTTCTGTTGTTAATTAGTCTTGTTTCTTACCTTCATTTACTGTGAGCTCTAATTCTAAATAATTTGGACTTATTTGCTGAATTAGGGAGCCTTCTGGGTTGAATTTGAAGATACTGGTTTGAAAAGCTTACAAGTCATTTTACAAATTACAAGTATTGCAATTACAAATTACAAGTATAAGCACACGTTAGCTAATATATTTACTTTACACTTGCATGTTTCTCTTTTTGACGATTGTCAAATATGGATGCTAAAGGAGACAAACAGCCTTTCTGGTGCACTATATGCAAGTGATTTCTCTTCATGGTCTTTGCCTTTACAGGTTCAGTACTTTGCCATACTTTTCTGTTGGGAGATTGCTTAATTTGTCACTTTACCAAACCACACGAGTTTTGTTTGAAGCTGTAACTTCTCAAACTGCAAGATACTTCCACTGTCTTTATGTATGTCCCAAGTCATACATACCCTTTTAAGAAAGGTGACTCCATATTTTCATGGAACCCTATATAGTGTGTTACTTTTTTCCATGTTTCAGGATTTGCTAAAATGATTTTCAGTGCTGTTTATCGTATTCAGAGTGTTGAAACAAATATGCAGCTAACACTTATTAGAAGCTATTGAGATAATTTATATATAGAGGTGTATTTACCCAGACTGTTTTGACAGGTTATAGATGAGGTATTAAAGGCACAGGATTAATGGAATTTTTTGGAAGATGGTTCTGTTACTTTTTTTTTTTTTTTCCTAAGGTGGGAAGAACTGTCCAGCAAATATTGTGAAACAAACCCTCATAATGTCATTGTGCTAACACAAAGTGAGAGTCTCATTTTAGAATATCATGATGGGTAGCACAGATAACAACAAAGTAGACTTATCCTGGTTTGCTATCTGTGGGGATATTTCTAATCATTTTGGTTAACATTACTCATTAACATTACATTTGGTTAACATAAGATTCAGTGGAAAATATGAAATGGTTGAATGTCAGGTTAGCAATTTCAGTGAACTTATATGAAAAGATTAAATTTCCGTTAAAGAAATGAGAACAAGGTGAGAACAAGAACAAGAGATGAGAACAAGAACTGCCTGGATGCATGCTTTTCTAGAGCCTGTAGTGCCAAGTACATATTAGCTTCCAATAGATCTTCATTGGAGAGATGGGGAAATGGGGAGAGATGGTGGAGAGGGCATAAGATTGGTGTTCGGGTCAACACAAAAACTCCTGAGCCCAAACAGTGGGCTGGCTCAGAAACTTTGCATTATACAAGTGTGATGCTTTGCATGTTCAGCTATAAGAAAACATGTCTGTTGAAGAGCTGAATATGTACCCAAACAGCCAACTGGTATGAACAGCTTGTCTGTGTTTGAGATAGTTCTACTGTAAATATGGAGAACAGTTATTGGTAAAACAGAGCTTATAGAGCAAGCTGAATACATCAAAGTGCCTCTTCTGCAGATATGCAGTGGCTCTTGCCTTACTGAAATTCTTGACAGTGACGCACTTGAGGACTAGGTCAATTGCAAATGAATACCTTGAGGAAGTGATGATGATCCTTTTTTTTTTTTTTTTCTCTTCTCCCCCCTCTCACTTCTTTTCATTTTTCTTTTCCTTAATTATCTCTTTCTATGCCCCCCAAACAGGTACTTGAAACTATAAAAACTGGTCAGCCAGCCTAGAGATGTTTAAATCTGTTATTACTTATTTAATAGGCAGTAACTTGCTCAGAAGTGTAGTTAAGTAGCTATTCTAGCAGTGCAGCATGTGAGAAGCCGTAAGCCCTCTAGATTATTCTGTAGGTGGATGGTGCATCTTGTGTATTGGTGCATCAGTATAATTGCAGTTGAAGGAAGGAGGAGAGATAGGATAAACTGAGTGAATGTGCACTAACCATACTTAAAATGTTTAAATATTATTTTCAAATCCTAAAACTGGACTGGAAGGCAGTAATTACTATAAAACTGTTACTGGTCTCTTAGTGACTAGCTAAAACTCTGGAATTTATATTTTGTCAGAAATATTTCATCTTATATGTAGGCTTCCAAGGAACTTCCATTAGTGGACTATTAAATTTATATTTTTTGTAAGGTAGCAGAAGAGCAATTAACTCCTGCAGTATAGTTACCGTGTTCCGCTTACTTGTTATTATGTTGTTGTTAATGTTCAGAGATAACCTAATTTGAACTTCAAGCTAATAAGCTGTTAAATAAATCTCCTGTCTCCTGCTTCTTGTCTATCTTAAGCAATCTTGGCTTCAATATCTGTATATTTGGGAAGAAAGCTGCTCACAAATTGCTAATATTAACTGTAAGACTTTGATCTCATGATTGCACATAAGGGCGTAGTGTTCTAATGTTTAATCTTAGTTTAATGCATAAAACAGATTATTCTCTAATCTGTGATATAAGTGTCTGTTAAAGCAATTGAATTTTAAGTTTGGCTTATAGAGTTGTTAATGGATTTTTTTTTTTTTTTTGCATTCATTAGCATGTTTGGTCTTCTGCTCTATTCACTGTAATGGTAATGACTGCTGTGGTGTACTAAGTAGATGACTTTATGATAGTCATCAATTACTTGAATATCTCTAGGGATTATATCTTGACAGCCTTTGAACATAATTTATTGCTTCTAGTGTCATGTGTAACTTAAATTATGCGGTCAAATCCTTAACACAACTGCTATAGGGAAGTACTAAGGCTATTTAGTTACTGGTTACTAGTTTAGAGCTTCTGTTAATGATCTTTGTGCTGTGTTTAAGTCTGTGGTGCCTGTAAACTTCCAATCTGTGGCTTTGCAGCCTATCTGTGTTCTTTCCCCTCCCCCTTTCCTCTTTAAAACTGTTCATACTTGTCTTCTGGAGTGTCTGTAACTGTAGCTCAGTTATCGACAATATAACCCCCTACAGAATTGTAGGAGAATAATCTACAAAGTAGTTCTGATTTTTACTGATTTGTATTTTTACAGCTTTTTCATCTTTTTTTCCCCTCTCCTTAGGGCTTGTACATTGCAGTTAGGTAACTGACAAACATTGCATGAGCTATAAAATAGCGTGTGGCTGGCTCCTTATTCCTTGTTGTGTTGAAAGTTAACCTTTGTTTCTGGCCAATAATTCCGTTTAGTTTTAGAAATCTGCTTTTAGAGCCTGTTCACTAGTTTCTACCTTCTAAGTATAATCTGATGCGGAGAGAAGTTTGTTCAGCCTCAGCAGCCAGTTGGTTGTTTCACATGCTTGACTTAATAGGGTTTTAGTATGACCTGACCATCCATCCTCTTATGACAATTTGACTTGAGGTATAGGATTGGGTGCTTGGAACTTAAAGTGTATATTCTTGGTCCTAATGATTTTGCAGAGAACAGTCTTTTGTTTGTTTCTTTGGGCTAGGGAGGGTGTAGGTAAGAGATGGGTTGTAACTGGTAAGAATATAGGCTAAGTATTCCCCTTATTACTTGTGAAGTTACTGGTAGCACTAAGGTGTCTTTAATTCAGTGCCCTACTTTGAAAGCTGTAGCAAAATAGCGTAATAGGGAGGTTTTAAAAAAGAAAAAGGTGGGGAAGTATTGCTATTATCATTCCTCTGCTCATATTTCAAAACTATTTTTATGCTTTTTGAAACAAACTGTATTTCAGATTACTTCTTCAGTACTGTGCCTGCAGAAGGTAGGATTGCTGTGGCCAAGTACTAAAATCTAGGGTAACTTTACATTTGAGAAGTGACTACATAATGGCATAACTTGAGTTTCATATTTATCCTTTAGTGGCTTTAAGTTTGTTGTATGGATAATGCATGTATCTTTAAAATATTGCAGCTGAAATAGTCTTTGATCATGAGCTTCTTGCTTTTTATTTTCCCCTCCTGCATTTTCGCAAGTAATAGATTTCAGTCTTACACGTGTGCTTATGTCCTCATACAAGTTGTACAGAGCAAGGGGAGAACAGAACTTCTCTGAATTTTTGACTTAGCAGTATGATATTGCATGTTAATGTTTTTAGATGAAAGTTGATTGCAACTTCTAATGACTTTTTTTTTTCCCCCTCAGACGCTGCTTCAGTATGCTGGCAGTCGGGGTGCATCGGAACATGTTTTGCCTTTTTTGGAAGTGTATCGAATCTCCATCCAAAGCTTTGCTAATGCACGACCTTACTTGACTACAGAATGTGAAGACGTTCTTTTGGTACTTGGCAGGCTAGTGCTGTAAGTTATTATTTCTTACACTATTTTTTTGAAAGAATGCACAAACTCAGCAAAGGAATAGGCAACTTGTTAAAATGTAGTGTCATTTGTCAACCGTACTTAATGTTTGTTGTTGTTATCTAGTAAATGTCTTCAGTGCTTTTTTTATTTTTTTATAAAAAGTTGTACTTGAGCATTTTATTCAACATCGACGACTGGTAAGGCTTTGCTCTCCTATATTTGGATATATGTACAGATTTTGGGAAGGTTCTGTTCCTTTTTGACCATTTTGAAAATTATTTTTCTGTGGAGTATGCTCAGTCACTACCTTCAGCCCGAGCAGGGTAGTTTAATATTCTAGTTCTTCCTAGCTTGTAAGGTTTCTTTCAAGGGCACAGAGTGAATGTCTAGAACCTTGAATATGAAGAATATCAAAGAATAAAAATAATTATGGGACAGTCTTTCAGTTGACTAGCAGCTTTCTTGGTTTGTATGTTGTATATCTTGGTTTGTATATGGTTTGTATATTCAGGAGTTTTCGTCATGGAGGGTGGTGGAGTGGTCGCCTTGCTGCGGTCTCGGCTGTTCTTGGTATGATTGCAGTTGAGAGCGAAACTAAAGAATGAAAAGGGTAATGGGAATGAGAATGGGAAACTCTCTTTCCATGTTTTTGGGAGACTTTTCACATGCTTTCATTAAACAGTAAAGCCAAAGGAGGTCTGAATATCTTCTGGTCTGAGTAGCAAATTGTATTCAGCTGGTTAGACTAATTTGCTTCAAACACCTTGAGCTGATCACTGTGGATCTCATGCAGGTGCTTCCAGGAAGGCAGTGCTTGCTTTTCATAATACCTTTGTGAGGAGGCATGTGATAACTTGAGAATGCTCTGTTAAATAGATGTCAGCTAACAAAAATCTGTAATCTGATTCAGTAAATTGGATTTCTCACTCCTTAGGAGCTAAATCTCAGCAAATATAGAATATTTTTAGATTACTGCTGTGCTGTTTCTGTTGATCATCTGATGTGTAATTAGTTTTGTCTATCTATCCAAGAAGCTTGGGATAGGAAAAGTTTTCTAGCACTACTTAATCACAGTTCTGAGAGCTGTAAAATGATTTACATATCAAGATTTTTCTTTTAATAACAGTGAATGAGATATTCAAATAGTTGCAGGAGTAGTGGCAGAGTGGGTGCTTAATTTTTTGAAGTATTGGGTTCTTAATTGTGACACCTAAGTTCTGCTTAAATGCACACAATAAACATTTAGAAATGTAGATGGATGTTGAAATGGAGTTATTATAAGGACCTACTGCCGTCTCACTGGGGGACAAAGAATGGGAAGAAGTTGAGGAGAACCCGAAAGCTCCAGCTCTTTAAAAATGCCAGTGAGCAAGAACATCTCCTACCTTTGATAGACTTGAAGTTGAGCCTTTGAACTGTGTAGAGTCATGCTAGCTCAACATAATGGTGTTGGTTGGTAAATGTTAGGTAAATTCCATTTTCTCCCTCTTGCCAGCAGTGAAGGCTGTCTGGTCGTCTTTGTATAGGGAAAATCATGCATGAAAAAAAATATTCCAGAGATATTCTATCTACAAGTAGTGGATGGAACAGGATTAATCTGTGCTTAATGTGTGCTTTTTTTTTTTCATTATGCCCCCAAATTGAGATGTGAATCAAAAGTTTTTTTTTTTAATCAGATTAATCACAAAGTTTGTAAATAAATGCATTTTTAGGTACCATGCATGAAAATTGGACATGACAAAAAACATCTGGCTGTGGGGTTTTTTTGTATGTGTGTATTACATTTGAATCTGTTAAAATCGAGCTCAGTTCCTGTGAGACTTGGTGATGTTTTCTTTGATTATCAAGTTGCAGCTGCTTCTCAACGCATTTTTTATAGAGTACAGTAGAAAAAATTGTCCTGATTATTTTATAAAATATCTTTTTTATTATAAGAACATTGAGGCCAGTGACAGAGTTGGCAACTGGATTGCCAGATGTTCCTGCTTTCTCGTGGGTGTAGCGAAGATTGAGATTCTCGTGGCTGATGTTTATTACCAAATCACAGTGATGAAAGTTATCCGATCTTGTACCTTTATAATAGTGTGTAGAGGCCTTCACAGGACTAAAACTTGTTAAAACAACATGTTTGATGGTGAAGGTGAGCTTCTGAAATATAAAAAGGGTGGCCAGGTAATTCAGTATTTGTCTTTCTAATCAATTCTACCTAAATGACTGCTGGTTCTGGCAGAAAGCTGATTAGGCAAAACACTTTTTTGCAGGTAACTTCTTATATAAGTTATTTGTCAGAAGCCAGGAAGAAAGCAAAAAAAAGTCGTCATTCTTGGATTTGAAACTCATGTTTGCCTCCTGATCATCTCTGTAACTCCCTGTCCCCAAGCTTCACCCTTCTAACTATGGAAAGACTAAAAGTGTTGTCCTGTCACATGTGTTTTAGTAATCAGGAATGGAGGTGTGAACAAAATTTGACATACTTTACAACTTGTGTCTAGCAACCTGGATCTAACTTTTTAAAAAAATAAATAAATAAAGAATGATATCTTTTATGTGGAGTCTTATACTACTTTTTCTTCAGGGTTCTTGTAATATTACGACTTCTGGGAGTGTATTTTGTTGCACATAGATCTTGTGATATTTGTAAGCTTGAAAGATTCCTGGAAGATTGCCTTTGAGGCTAGGCAAATTCTTTCTATACAGGAGCTAGGATTTAAATAATCAATTTTTAATACGCCCAATACAGGGTTAGATGGTCCATATTCAGGAAAAATACAGGCAATACTTTTGTCTGTCTCATAGCAAATGCAATTTTTATTCTCCAGGACTTTCATCTACAGAGGCAGATGTTAAACACATGCAACTGTTCCCTACCTCTTCCTGAAAAGAGATGAATGTTGGCTTGAAAGTCTAACCGAAGTAACAGCACCTTTTCTTCTCTGCTGCTGGTTTTGGAATATGTGGATCTCAGATTTGGTGGATATTTCAAAGATGCTAAAATATTCCAAACACCTTCCATTTTCTCAAATTTTCATCACCTGATATATTCAAGTATTTGAATTCACATATCACTGTTAGGTATGCATGCAAGAATTCACATACCATTGCTATTAAATGTGATGAGGCCGATTCAGACACTAACAGTGTTGTTATTTATTTGTGAAGAAGAAAAAAAGTTCTGTGCAGTTTTGCGGAGCAATACTGAACTGACTGATTTTGATTTTAAAGACTAGCAGCAGTCTTAACCTAGTGGGTTGGTATGTAGTAAAAAGGAGTATTTTTCTGTTACAGCTGTGAGTTTAGGACTCTCTCTGTCTCAACTGATTTGTGCAGTCAAAAATGATTCAATGGTCCTGTCATTTCATATCTGAATGTTGAGCAATATGTGCTACAGATGTTATTTTTATCGTGATGTGGAATGTTTGAGTAGTTTGTTTACTTGTTTCTTACTTTCCCAGGAGCTGTTTTGAGCTACTGCTTTCAATTCCTGAAAGTGAATTGCCACATGAAGTATGGTTAGGATTCCATCAGTCTATACAGGTTAGTGATTTGGATCTTTTTTTAATTTTTTTTTTAATGCATCCAATTCTTCAACTTTTGTATCCAATGTATTCTGTGTGAAACATACACAGCACACATTTAAATCTGATTCTGCTTGCCATCTGAGTTGTAAGTAGAGGTGCCTTTTTGAACCTCAAAGGAGAGTTGATTGTGTAGTGAAATTACTGACAGGTGCCAAGTTTTAGCCCAGTGACCTGATTGCCAGCTGATGAACTGAAAAAGGCTCCAGTGGGGCTTCCATGCCCCACAGGAAGGGATTTCTCAAAGGCAGCCTGCACAAGGACTGAGGATTCTGAGTTGACTGATCGAAAAATCACTGCTGACAGCACGAGTGGAGGCTCGCTGAGTTTACTGGTATATTCTTTGTACTTTAGTTAGAAATAATAATCAAAAGACTTGCTGAGGTGGCTGTAGGCCCCCATTATTCCAAGGTGGCACAAGACCTATGCATGACAGATAATATTAGTGGTAAGACCAAAATGAAGAAAAGCTGTGAGCTTTTAGGTCTGGAAAAAGATAGGGTACTGTTGTGCTTCTCTGTTCTTCTGCCCCACCTTCCTCCTCCAGACTCATTGTCCTGCTCTTGCTGTTATCTAGTCAGCAAGGATCTCTCTGTGTTCATCAAGACTCGACCCAACAGTAGTATTGGCAGTTAAGGCTAATATCAGAGTTGTAGCTACAAAACTAGTGGTAACTCCAGCAAGAGAACCATAGCAAATCTTAATTTGTTAGATGGATTGTGTGAGAAACAGACATGGATTAATGGAGTAATGCAAGAGCTATGAGGTATTATTTTACTGAAAAAGTTTTTGGAGAGATGAGTGGCAAGCTCGTATCCATTCCTGGTTTGAGAAGGGTGCAAATATCAGGACATATATCTAATCCGAGTACTCCCTAGTACTGTAGCTTGTGAGATGCTGCTGAAACAAGCTCCTAATATTGCTACACATTTCCCAAACCTGAAGGGGATTACTGTAGATTATGTAGGAGGAAGAGATGTGTTCCAGGTTTTGCGCTGTGGGTAGTAGCTAGCTGCCTGAAAGGACTTGCATTTCACATTGAGCTGGAAGATGAGAATAGTAGTCTTGTCTCTGTTTTTACTGGCCAGACCTTACTGGCTCAGGGAGTGATTTGCTGATGCCAGTACCTATTTGGGATCTAACTACAACGAAAATTTAATGTTGAAGCTGATAGCAGTTGTAAGCTATCACAGTGAACAGCTTAGAAATAGTTGAAAGGAAATTAATGTACATTTTGAGGATGTCCTTGTGCAGAACTATTCATAGTTTCTTTGGGATTGTGTCTGTGAGGCTTGGATGCTACTATCGTTCTTTTAGAAGTGTATGTGTAGAGGCTGTGAAGGAACTTCTGCCTGCAGACAGAGAAACTTGGCAAAATAAACATCCTTCAGTAGAAGTGAATAAACATTACACTGCTTGCTGAAAGAAGTGGACTGATGGAGTTATATAGCACTGTCAACAGTAGAAGGGACAGAGATGGTCTGTGACTTCAGAAGTGGACAGACCTCCTTTTCTTGTCACACTTGGAAACCATACTATTGTGGTAACCCTAGAAACAACCGGGGCTAGAGGTGGAAATAGTGGGGATTTGATAGTGGGGAAAGTGCAGTTAAAAATCAAAGTTCTAAGTCCTATTGATGTCAAACATTTGTCTCCCGCTATGAGTGCTGGTGCGTAAGCTTAGAACTTGCTATTAAGGCTTCCTTAGGGTCTCTTGCACATCTTAGTATACCTTGCAGCACCCTAAATCCAAGTCTAGAGGTATACTGGTTTATTTTGACAACACTGAACTATACCATTACCGTAGTCCAGACCTGTGAGCTGTGATGTCTCACATAACTGGACTATATTCCCCAGTACAATGATCACAGCATCCACTCTAACCTGAAACTCTTCAGCAGATGTTCAGCTTTTCTATTATGGATGGTGTTTGAAACTTGCTATTACCAAGATACCTAAACTTCGCTAATCTGTAGGTAGTGGGCTTAGTACATCATAAAAGGAATATCATAACTGTTTATAGCTGCCCTATCCCAAGATGGGAAAAGAGTTTTCATGTTCAGAGTAGAGCAGGTTTTTACACGTTCTAGCAGAGGTATAAGACAGTTCTAGGAGCTGCTAGCTCTTAATTGGAGAGATCTGCAAGGAGAATTCTTGTTGTCAAGGAGAAGAGTTTCCAGCAGTCAACAGGCATGTGTATGTATTTCTAGGTTTCTGAAGCTAGTGATCAAGCTATGATATTTCTGTCATCAGAAAGTAAATTTTTAGTTGAGTGGGAGGACTTTGAAGCTGAACATGGTGGAGGCAAACTATTTGCACTGGCAGGAAAGTGACACTAGCCCAGATCTATTATTTCCATTTGTAATACTAATGGAAGGTTCAAGATGTGGTTTTGGCAGATTTAGTGAATAATTGATTTTCATACAGACTTTTTGAAAACATGCCATTTCAGAGTTTTAGCGCCTACCTGGTGCTCCATATCAGTAAGACACTAAAAGTCCTGGGAAAAACTTGTGCTTGTTTTGCTCTGAAACATGGACCTTGCACAAGATGCTTTTGGGCTCTTTCAAATGATGCTTCTAATATTTAAGTGGCACTCCTGAATAAGTTTGTGGATAGGAATATTTGAAACCAGCCACTTAATATCGCAACTGCTCTCCTCCCGTACCCCTGCACTTTATTAGAACAGAGATGAGTGACAGCAGGAGTCTGCAGTCGTACAGAGCAGTCAATCATGGGTTCTCATTTGGCCTGTGACTGTTAATGTGCTAATCCACAGGCAAATCCCATAGCCTAGAGCACCACACCACCTCTATGACCCTAGTGTAATGTGTTTATTACTTAATAAAAGGAGTAGATGTGGCTGAATATAACTCCAGGTCTTCCACTTGGTGATCCTGTCAAATGTGGGGAAAAAAGATGTTTCTCTTGGACCTGGTTGCATTTGCTTCTGTTCTGTAGCAAGTTGTACAGATGCTGGGAGTTGGAGAAACTTCAATTAAGTTTACAGCTCAGGAATAAAAGAGTTGTGGCTTGCATTTTCAAAGCAGGAAGATGAAGGACTGTCCCGAAGCTGAAAATGGAGTTTCAATAATCTCCAGCTCAAAGCTTTTGATAACTTTTTGGGATGTTTGTTTGATTTAACCTGCGTATTCTTCCCTAGCAGTAGCTATGCTCTTCCCTGTCCTCTCTCCTGCCCTTACGACTCCAGTTTTCCTGGCCTGTAAACAAGATAAGTAGCAACCTGTATGAAGTAAAACCAGGATGTGAGCTTGTATAGAAAACTTGTCCAGACAACTCAGCATAAGTTTTATGTAGTGTCAGCATGCAAAAGGACGTGGACAGGAATGAGGCAAAGTAAGCATGCTGTAAAATAGGAGTGAAAGGCACGTTATAGGTTAGGTCAACTTGCAGCAGGGCCCTTGATAGAGCTAAGCTCAATTAATTTGGGGGGAAAATTGGTGAGAGCTAGCATGGGGATTTTGAAGATTTCTGAGATCAGATGACGAAGACTGTCAAAGATGCTCTTAGTGGGAGTGGAGTTGCATTAGTACTGGGAGTTGTGTGTGGACTGTAAAAACAAGATTCCCTTCAAACCTTAACAGAATATCATTATTTTCTTGAGAGATGTTGTGTACTGAGTATAAAACTAACTTTTTTTTGTAACATCATAGTAACTACAGGTCTCATTAAATTCCCAATGTTGAAAAATTCGGTATCTTCAGTAAACTGTTCCAGAGTTGTATATTCTCTAATTTTGTCTGAGGGCCCTTATAGCTTTGCTTGCTACGTTGAAGAGCTTTATATCTCATTTCTGTTCCCAGGTAGGTAATTGCAGGGTGAGATTTGCAGACGATACCATCCTGCGTGTAGTGGCCAACACTCCAGAGGGCTGTGCTGCCATTCAGAGGGTCCTGGACGGGCTGGAGAGCTGGACAGAAAGGAACCTCATGAAGTTCAACAAGGACAACTGCAGGGTCCTGCACCTGGGGAGGAATAACACCAGGCACCAGGACAGCTTAGGGGTTGACCTGCTGAAAAGCAGCTCCGTGGAGAGGGATCCGGGAGTCCTGGCTGACCACAAGTTCACCAGGAGGCAGCAAGGTGCCCTTGTGGCCAAGAAGGCCAATGGGCTCCTGGCTGCATCAGGAGCAGTGTTGGCAGCAGGTCGAGGGAGGGGATCCTGCCCCTCTGCTCAGCTCTGGGGAGGCCCCACCTGGAGTACTGGGTGCAGTTCTGGGCTCTCCAGGACAAGAGGGACATGGAGCTTCTAGAGAGGGTCCAGTGCAGAGCAACAAAGATGATTAAGGGACTGGAGCATCTATTTTACGAGGAAAGACTAAGGGAGCTGGGCCTGTTTAGCCTGGAGAAGAGCAGATTGAGAGGAGATCTGATCAATATGTATAAGTACATAAGGGGAGGATGGGGCCAAACTCTTCTTGGTGGTGGCCAGTGACAGGACAAGGGGTAGTGGGTGCAAGTTGAAACACAGGCAGCTTCACCTCCATGTGAGGAAGAACTCCTTTCCTGTGAGTATGTCAGAGCCCCGGAACAGGCTGCCCATAGAGGTTGTGCAGTCTCCTTCTCTAGAGATCTTCAAATCTTGCCTGGCTGCCACCCTGTGCCCCATGCTCTAGGTGTCCCTGCTGGAGCAGGGGGTTGGACTAGATGATCTCGGGAGGTCCCTTCCAACCTCATCCATTCTGGGATTAAGTCTCGCTGCTGCATTTTTCCTGATTTGAGACAGAATAAAATGTCTTACCGTGTGGCATTCTGCAGAGTTCTCTTACAGTTTTGTTGCCCTAAATTCTGGGTTTGTAGTGGATTTCCTCTCATTTTATTTTTTTGTAGGTATTCTTAAATGTAAAGTTAATATTAATGGAAAGATTTTTCCTGTAATCTCAGTGATGGACTATGAGGAATGTATGGTTAGTACCTTTTTCATTATGCTTGGTGTTTATGAATTTTACAGTTTGTGTTCATTTTTATGTATAAATGAATATATATGATGTCTGTTGAATTTTGTAAATTGTAATCAGGTCAACTGATTTGCTGAAGCACGGCCCTTCTTCCTTATTTGCTGAGTCTTGTTTGTTTTTGTCTGGTGTGCCTAATGCAACGGGGCTGAAACTTGAATGACCCTCATAATTGAATTTAGCTCTGCTAGCTCTGTGCTGTGTCCAGATGCCCTCGGGTAGGGAAAAGCTTCTGTTGGAATAAAATTCCAACTATTTGCGCTGGATATCTGGACTGCAGATTGTCATCTGAAGGACAGCAGTCTTTGTAGTAGAACAAAGATCCCTTTTGCCAAGTTGATGGTTATGTGATAAGTATGTCCTCTTTTTTTGTCAACTATGTTTTACTTCAAAGGCAGCAGCAGAAAAATAATGCAAATACACCATTCCATGTACCTCTCTGGGAGGTAGTAGCTTCTAGCGCCTGTAAAACGTACAACTTGATAACAGAGAGAAATTTGAAATAACTCTGAGCAGGAACAAATCTCAGCAGCTTTTGACAGAGATTGTTCGCAAATTCACTTGTTTGCTCTTTGGCACTTGCTGTTGGTTGGCAAGTGCTTGCAAGGGCCACTTCTGTGAATACAGACGTTGAGTTGGTCTAACCAGGAGTTGGTTGTTTCCCTTCTTTGTCTTGCAGAACTCTACATAGCTGAAAATCTTCCTTACAGTCCTGTCTTACTAACTGGTGAATATTAGATGCTGGAACAGATATTTGGGTACCATTGCTGTTGTAGTGTGTGCTGAAGGCTTCCAGTGACTTCTTAGGTCTGTGTATCTTTCAGAAGCACTGCTACATAAAAAGCACTTGTAATTTTAGAGGTTCCTCCATCTCATTTGTTGCTAAACTTTTTTCTCTGCAATAAGAGCTAGAAAGACTTGAGTAGGGACAAGTGGGTGGGTGTAAGGGTTGCTTAAGTCGTATTTCCAAGTGCATAAATGCACCCTGAAACCTTTTGTGTTGTAACTTATTTTTAGACTCTCAGTGCTTTTTTGGGTTTTGTTGTTTTGTTTTTTTCCTTCAAGAAAACATGCTGTTTAAAAGTAGTGGGTTTTTTGTTTGTTTTAGAAAAGTCATACTGGGGAGAGGGCTAACACTTCTTGCCTTTATTGTATACAAATTGATTGGAAGGACTTCGGTGGTTAGTTCCACCTCTTTCCAAGCCCTTGTATATGTGTTGAATTTCTGCATGTAATCCCGTAGCTCTGTAAAAGCTTATTGGGTTCAATCTTCAGGCTAACCTGCAGGCTAGTAAATGCTAGTAATTTTTAGATTTAATCTTTGACCCAATCTATGTGTGAATGCTCGGGAAAGATGAAGCGTAAAGCTGTAATATTAGTATGTGTGAAGGAAATGCAAAATGGGTGCTATGGCAACCTAGTCTAGTGAAAAGACTCTTATTACATGGTAACGTACTGTTCAGAAAGAGTGGACTTGGTTTGCAATCCCCAAATATGTATATTTATTTCTTGGTAAAATAAAGGAGTCCATCACCTACTTGCATACCTGTTTTTCTGGTGGGGGGGGGGGTGTTTGTTTGCTTGTTTTTGTCTTTTTTTAATTGCTGAAGTCTGATGATAAAATGGCATACAGAGACTTTTCTGTGTGATCACAGCACTGGCATATGTAGGAGTTCCAAACTCCTGGCCTGTCGTTGCACAACTATAAATACAAAAATAGCTCTGTTTATTGTAATCAAATGGCATCTTTAGAGCTGTCCTGAGGCTTAGCAGTTCTTGACCACGGTGTTAAGCATTTTCTGTCACTCAGCTGTCAGTGATTCTGCTGACAAACCTAGCTGTGTGAGGTCAGGAATTGATCTAGTCTAGGGAGGTGGAAATCACTCCTACCCTATGGCTTTCGACTGAATTTGTTTTCCTGATCTGATTTGTCACACATGGGAAAGAAAGACTTGAGTAGGGACAAGTGGGTGAGTGTAAGGGTTGCTTAAGTGGTATTTCCAAGTGCATAAATGTACCCTGAAACCTTTTGTGTTGAAACTTATTTTTAGACTCTCAGTGCATTTGGTTAAGAGCAGTTTAAGCCCTGGTTAAAAAAGCACATGATGTCACCTGAGTCTTTAGCATGCAGCTGTGACAGTCTAGATTCTTTTTGTTCGTTTCTGTACGGTATGTAGCATTTGATTCCTTTGAGTACAATTTCAGGCTCAGGGGCTCATTTAACCCTGAACTGTAAAACTCCAGGAAAGCAGAAACTGTTTGCTGTGAACGCTACTTTGCTACCTTTGGGAGCTTGTTTCTGCAAATTAGCACCAACTTCTACTGATCTCAGCTGGTGCTAAGGTGGTCTTGCTATTTAGTTTAGGAGTAGTATTTTTTTAGAAGTGGTTTGGTCTTTATAATAGAGGATTCTAGTTAGCAAGCATGGTGGAAGCTAAAAACTGAGAACAATTATCATAGTTACCAACAAAATTACCATTGAAGCAGTTCTTACAGAAGGCCTGGGGTACTTTTAAGGAAGATTGTCAAATCTGATAGAATGTGGAATTTAATTGTTTGACTGTTAAATTTGCTGCCTCTTACAGGTTAGAAATCTGCACTTTAGTTCTGGGTTCGCAAAGCAGTGACTTGTGCTCTTCACTCACATTTGATGTTATTTTGGTTTTGTTATTGTAGTCAGAAGCAGCGTAAGGCGGGAAGCACTGACTATACAACAAGCGTATTTAGTACTTCTAGTAAATACAGCCTTGGGTGGGCATCTTTTGGGAAAGAGTCATTGACTTGTTTGTATTGAGAGAGAGATCTGAGATGAAACTGAGGCTGCCTTCCTCCTCAGAGTAGAGCTATTTTGAATTGGGTTGTTCAGGCCCCTGTCCCATGAAGTTTTAAGCATCTCCAAGAATAGAGGTAACTTACTTTAGGTAATCTTTTCACAAATTAGGGTGAAGCTGGAATAATCTTTTTCCTGATGCTTTGTCAAGACTTGTCTTCATGTAACTTGTATTTATTGATACTCACCTTTTCACTAGACACCAAGAGTTGGGCTCCAACTGGGGAGATTGTAACAAAGTATTATAACAAAGACAGCCCAAAAATTTCCACTGTTGCTCTCTCTTCCTTAGATTTAATAGGCTGTAGTTGAATGCCTTTGCTTGCTGCTCTCCATCAAAGATTTTGTACTGGAGAGTTCCAAACACAGTGCAGCTATTGGGGGGTTTTGACACCTGAATGAAGGGGAACAAACAGTTCTCTCAGCCTACTGGCTCTGTTCCTGCTAAGACTGCTGAGCACCTAGTTTGCCTGCTGCCTTCGAGGAGATACTGCTGACCTCTCTTTAACTTGTCTACACTTACCTTGTCCACCTTGACCATGAAGAACTTCTATGGCGCACTGCAGCCAGCAGTCCATAGGGAGTTGTTAGTAAGTTGGTCCATAGGTTTGGTCCATAGTTGTTAGTAAGTTGGTCCATAGGGTTGTTAGTAACGAGTTACTGATAGCTTGCCTTATTTTCTTTCTCTTTTCTCTTCTTACCTAATACATTAAAGAGATACTAAAGCTGGAAAGCCTGTCTATTTGAAGGTTACTTAACATATTGTATTTCTTTAATTTCATGACTGCAATTTAGGAAAGAGGGTTAACCAAACTGTAGAGTGCAACAAATCTAAAAATTACATTATAACTGGAAAAGGGTTGTGGTTCAACACATCCCTAAAATGTTTTTTAGTATTTTCTGCTAGAAATGACTGAAAAGAACTCAATAAGAGGGCACTTGGCTAGTCTAGTACTCTGAGCAGTCGTAGCCCCTGGACTTTTGATTCTGAAATCTGGAGGGGGTGAGAGTGAAGGAGGAGCTAAAGGAAAATAAAGAATGTATTTCTGCCCCAAAACACCAATTTGATTCCTGTATAGACAGCATAGAATCATAGAATGCTTAAGGTTGGAAGAGACCTCTAGAGATCATCTAGTCCAACCCCCCT
>VZSV01000164.1:1717093-1743001 GCA_013398735.1 Nothocercus julius | reverse complement strand
TAGTGCACATGTATAATATATAATGTGACTGTGTGACTAAAGATCTTTCTACAAGAATCTCCTGTTTCTCTGCAGGAAATAAAGAAAATTACAAAGCTGAAAGCGTTCTCTGATTTACTGATTACAAAGCTTGGCTTGAGCATGACAGTTTTGTGGCCAGTTAAAATGCTCACACTTGCATTAAAATAATCCTACTCACACAAATTGGAAACTTAAAAGCAGTCATCTCTTAAATTCTATAGACAACATCAGCAGAGAAATAAGGAAGTATTTTGGAGTTGTATAACTGAGAAGAGTGAAAGGGAAACTTGTTAAAATACTGGGGGAGGGAGAGAAACTTCTCCTGAGTCCATTTGGGAAAGCTTTCCTAGATTGTGTTGAGTTTCTGTGTGCAAGTTAAACCAAATGTTCCTTTCCTCCCGCTTACCTCCCTAACTTCTAATTTGGCTGGAAGATGCCAAGAACGTACTGTTTGTGTTCGTTGCCCTGCATGCTGTCACGTCTAGATGAAATATTTCTGGTATAAAACATGCTATTTAATAATTTTTTTAGCTGGGCAACACCTGTCATTCTTGCAGGTTTACCAAAATATTTACCCTAAATGAGGTAAACTGCTAAAAGAAAAAAGCCTTTTTTTTTTTTTTTTTTTTTTTTTTTTTCCAACTTTGTTTCTCAAAAAAAAAAATGAACATAAATGATCTGGCAATTTAGGCCATCGAACTGTAGCTTTGCTGTTTGGGGGGCCATTTATTTCCTGATAGCTTCAAACTGACACAAGGGCATGTTGTCCTAGCTTATCTTACAGTCTCTGAGTAGAAACTAAATTGCTCTTAGTCCCTTGATGATGTATTTTTAGCTCCTGAAAGGAAAGCAAGTCTCCCTAGACAAGTAGGGTTTAATAGCAGCTTTTTAAGGTTAATACAAGCTAAAATGACAGGAAAGACAAAGCCAAGATCAACATCTTGCAGTTATATGTTCCAGACAGTAATTTTGCAAGTGGGAACTGGTATCTTTTTGACACTAGAATATACAGGGAGAATGATAGCATTATTCAACAATTTTAATATAAAATATCTTAGTAGCCTGTATTCTGTTGTGTCTAAACTCCTATTCAGAAGGAAATGTACTTAGGTTTCTGATAGAGAACCTAACCAAACACAATCACAGATTTACTGAATTTACTAAATGCTTCATCTGTGCCAAATATTGGAGCTGTTCTTACCTCTCTGCTTGCTGGTCCAGTCCCCTCTGAAACGACCGACAAAATGGTAGACTATGCAGGTGGCTTTACAGTTTAAGGTGTTTTGTATCACTAGCCTGATTAAACTCTAGTTTGTAGGTTTTAAGTCTGTATCTTTAAGATTGAAGTCTGGAGGAAATGTATCCTATATTTGCTTGCACCAATAACTATTAAATATATATATAAAAAATATATAAATATATATAAAATATATAATATATATAAAAATACATATTTTATATATATAAATTACATTAAATTTGGAAGAACAGGCTTGTATCAGACCACTGCAGTCTCTTGCATTTTTTTAAGAATGAGTGTGGCAATATTTGAGAAAGGGGAGCACTGAGTGGAGAGAAAAAAAAAAAAGAGGAAAATTGGATTTACTTAATTTTATTTTCCTGATTTGTGTTGCAAGATATACCAATGCAACCTGTAGATTACATAGGACAGGAATAATTGAAGTGATAGAATTTGAACTCGTGCATTTCCCTCACAAATTGAAAGAATATGTATCTGTACATACCTTAAGATTATAAGAAAGATATTGCCTGCATCTTGAAGAGATTACATGAGTGTAGCTTCTTGATTAACTGTCATCTCCTGCGTTTCAAGACACAGTATGTTCCAGTACCCTACAACCAATTTGACAGACTAGAGCTGTGATTATTCTGAAAGTTCTTTTTCTGCTCCTACAGTGCTACCCACACAGTTTTGAATGCAATCTGTTCTTGAAATTACTACTGGAAGAAAGAATGAGGTATGGTGTTAGTACAGGACAAGAGTGTGTAGCTAGTATAGCCATAGCACAAAATGCGACTTGCAGTGTGGTGGTGGTTTTCCCCATTTGTTCCAGTATTGTTCCTTCCCCTCCAGGTCTCTATTTGAATAAAGCAACAAGATGTGAGGTGAGGAGCAGGTTTTTGTGCCCCAAGTTTGGAGTTACTTGGAGTAGAAAATGTAAGGTAACTTTGGGACTGGGACTTGGTTAAGGAGAGATTACAGCTGGGAACAGGATTATAAGTAGGAAAAGAGCAGAAAGGACCCTGGTAGAGAAGGAAATTAGTTTTTATAGGAGAAATGTGGAAGCAGAGCGGGGAGTGAATGAAGTATTAAGAACTATGGAGATGGGTAACTCCAGAGATGATAGGTTTGAGATCTTGAATAGACTACAAAAAGTTGGTACATCAAAAGTAGCAGAGTACAGGCTTTGGGAAATGCATCACATAATTTATTTGTCAGCTTAGTTCAAGGGGATGGAAACATCCTACTTGGTGTGTTAAATGAAATCTGTTCCAGGGAGAAAGCTGGGTAATGCAATGAGTTAGAGTATAAATCTGCTCTTGCTGAGTCCCTGGAAGTCTAAAAAAATGCGAAGGATTTAGAATGTATCACTTTTTTTTAGTAGCCCCTGGCACATGCTTGCGTGTTTTTTTTTTTTGTTGTTGTTGATGTTGTTGTTGGTTTTTTTTGTTGTTGTTGTTTGTTTTTTTTCTCCCATTTTCCCTAGAGGTGGCACTTGATCTGTAGATACTGTAATGCTTGCTGCCCTTAACATCCATAGGAGTGCGGTGATGACATCTGTTCCCTTAGCAAAGTGCTGTCACTTTAAACTGGAGCTTGAACTTTTTCTCTTGCTAGAAGTGACTCAGTGACAAAGCCCTGACCAAAATCATCTAAATATAAAACTGATTGGTTTTCACATCTGCAGCAGCTGTGGCTTGTGAAGTGCTCCAAAAATATCTGCTTCAAGAGGTCATCATGGGTCTCAAGTTGAAGGTCAACAGTCAGTGGATCCTAGAAAATGTTGACTTTGCACAGTAAAATCCAATGTCAAACTTGTATGGAAAACAGGATAATACCTGTTTCTCTTTTCCCTGTTTAACTGGATGCCTGTCAAAATTAATTTATAGATTTTAAAATTTCCCTGGTACTTTCTGTATCATCATTTTTCATGATTAGTGTTTTTTATAGTAATAACAGCTGATTAGAGCAAATATTCCTTAAGTGCAGTCTATTTCATGAAGTAGAATAAATCCTGTGAAATAATGTGCTACAAATACTGTGGTCAGGAATGGCTGCAATCCCTGAGGAGGAATAGGGAGTTTTATTTGGAGTGTTGTCCTTAAATGTTTTGGTGGACTCTCCAAAATAGACAATCATACAGAAGAGCAATACTGACAAGTATCAGAACTAGCTGGTATAAACTTAGTGCCTTCTGTAGCCAAAAGCTGTCATAGGAAATATGGGTATTAAAAGGAATGAGTATTTTGTTAATGCGTTTTTGACACTACTTCCTTGGATACATTAAGTGTGTTTTTGTAAAATTGCTCAGAAGGAAGTACCTTTTTTCATTCTTTTAGATTGCAAAGGTGGATTGCAAGGAAGTACTGGACATCATATGTAATCTGGAATCTGAAGGACAAGAAAACACTGCATTTGTTCTTTGTACAACATACCTTACTCATCAGCTTCAAACAGCAAATGTGTATTGTTCTTGGTAAGTAATAAATGTCACCATTGCTTTTAAGTGTTCTCTTCATTGCCTAATTGGCTTTTATGCAATAAAATAGAATAACTTGGTTCTGTTGTGGATATATGGTGGATATATCCCTAAATTGAAGCACATCAGTCAGATTTACTTCTAGATAGATAAACAACTCATCAGGAAACGAATAAGGAGTCATTTGTAAACTTCTTACATTATAGCTGCAGTAATGCAGCCAGCAAATGAATGTCAGACATACTTGTCTTAGGTCTTCAGAAATCAAACTGTGCTTGTATGAATGGCATTAATAGTAACACTTTAATGGTACAGTAGAGCTATAAGTCAGCACTGCTGGGTAAGTACTGTCTGAGTTTCTGTTCTTGATACTAAGCACCTAAGACTTGTGAATCTGCAAAGCTCATTGTAATTTAGTTCATTTTTTTTCCTTTGGATTATTTAACCCGTTAGATTTTCATCTTTTTTTTTTTTCTGCTTTCTGAAGAGAAATAGTAGGAATATACATAGATATCACCCTTAAACTCTTTGCCATAACAACCTTTTTTCCTCCAGAGACCCTTTTTATTTCAGTTGTATGGAATGTGGTAGACAAATTGGTGGAGCTGTTTTCAGGCTTTATAGAGTACATTTGTAGTTGCGGCCTTCGAACCATGGCTAATGTGCAGTGTCTTCCTAAATAAACTCTGATCTGAATAATGCTGTAATTTATCAGATGTCCCAAATATATCTTGGAATTCTACATTGTCAGCTGTGACATAATTCATCCACTCACTTCACATTTTTAAAGCTATGAAGGAAAATTTTCACAGCATTTGTGTCAGCAGGAATGATTGATAGTTTTGCCTGGTTCAGTCCTTTGTACACAAAGACCAGAGGGTGTTGGATACACACTTCTGTATCAGACCAAGGATGTCCTTTTAACCAGAAGCGTGGCTTGTAGAAAAAAGAGCTCTTGGAAGAGTCCATACAGTGGAGAGTCCACCAAGTTTGAGGTTGGTGTTATTTACCATTGAAATGTGTCTTCAGATATGGCTAGAGTAGGGAGTAGAGTAGTATGTTCTCTCTTTCAAAAAAACAAAACTAACATTCCTTAAGGGTGAACTAAATGATCTGCTCTTGTCCAAAGAGACTTGTTAAGGAGCTCTGTTTAAGAGCTATATCTCTAGGGTGCAGGTGAAGAGACTCATAGTTCAGGTGCAGCTGAGACTTTAACTGTTGATATGAAGGAAAAGTACTTCAGTGACATGGTATTTAGAGTTAAGAAATAACTCGCCTTTGTGACAACCACCACAGTACCCTTGTGGCTTGCGGTACCAAGATTGAATTGGAAGTGGTTAGAATTTTAGCAGAGCTTTCCTGTCCGTTCAGTCTAACTTGCACTTTCTCCTGAGTAATAGGCCAGGAGAGATCAGTGAGAAATGAACGTTTCTTATTCCCATGCCAGTTTGGTCCATGATATGCCTGACTGAGGCTGTTTACACAGGGCATGGTGCGACTGTAACATGAGTAGGTATCTTCAGTTTTAAAATTACTTCACACAAGTGACAAGTAGCGAAAGCTTAAAACTGCAGCTGTTAGCATAGTCTAGTGACACAAGTAGGTTCCTACTTACTGAAGTTGTTAGCAAGCTTGTGTCACTCTCGTTGAAGCCCTTTCATTGTCTTCTGCTGTTAATGGTTGTTAAGTAAAGTTAAAGTGCTGGTCTGTCCAGCAGTGCCACAAGTGGGTGGCTCTGCTGTTGTGTGGACATACAGAAGGTTCCGGTTCCATCTGCTTTTCACCTGGAGCCAGAAAGGAGAATGAAGCCTTCTGTGTAACACTGAAATTGTGTGGGGATATAAATTCAAAAATCCGGTATTGTACATAACACTGTGTACAGCAGGATTCCTCATAACTGATGTGGTGTGATTCACTTAAGAGGAAAGTATCCAGGATGTTGGAACCCTAGTGAAGTCAATCTTCTGATAGACTCGATTCTTACAAAACTGCTACAATGCTTCTTAATCATCTGGAACCCTTCAACAGGTTTCTTCCAGACTGTATCTTTAACCGTTACCCTTTAAAAGAAGGATGTTGTGCTGATTTAATGGTAATATGCTGTTTTATGTGTTGGCCTTAATGTACTGATCTTCATGCCCTTTCCTTGTGGAAAATGCAGATCTACTGATTATTTAGGCACAAGATAGATGAATTTAGCTGGCTGATATGGGAGAGAACTTAATTTGGAGGCTTAATTTTCTGTGAGATCATCCAGCTGAACTGATTAGGAATACAGATATAGTCATCCCAACAAAAAAGAGACTCCAGCCCTGTACAGACTCTGCTCGCTGGAATCATTGCATACTTGATTTGCATCCATGGCCTGAACAGAGTTAAGGTGATGTTGCTTTCCCTGTATCAGTAACTTTAATAAGCTCAGACACAAATGTGCTGAACATCAGAGCTGTCGGAGAGGGGGCAGTGAGGAGCACAACAAATGTGAGGTGGACCTGCTGTAATGTGCATATTTGGCTTCACTCTATAGCTGAGCTTAGTATAGGAGGATCAAATGTTAGAGGTAGCTTGGCAGCCACTAAATATTTTAATGCTATAACCTAACCACATATTTTTAGTATGTCTTTAAGTTATGTATGTAAGTTGTTAATTTTTTTCTGAGACCAACTGCATTTTTTAAGGGATCGCAAGGTTTTAGATAATTCTCTTCAAAGGTAATCCTATATAGTTTAGAAAAACAGGAGTGGCTATTGGAAGCTCTGTTTCATCTACTGGTAGTTTGGACTTTTTCTAGCCATGTCATGAACACCATTTGGGTTGTGCTTTTTCACAACAATAAAATGTAATTTGTGTATGTTCAGTCATAACTGTGTGTGGTGTTTCAATTCAATAAATGATTAAAGCTCTAACCAGTTCTGACCATGTGCTTCTGGAGCATTATGTAACTTGACAGGCTAGAACTGAATGTTGATGACTCAAATGATTAATAAATTTTATTTTTAAAGGAGGAACATGGAGAATAAGAAAATCAGAGAGTCTTTGGTACATTGTGGCCTGCAGGTTAGCTTCCCTTTGCGTAGAAACACATGTGGTTATGGATTCAGTTCAGTAGATGAGCCGTATGTACTTGAAAACATTCCATGTGTAGGATCCAGAAATAAAATTGTCTCCTGCAGAATTACTTGGAATGTTTTCTTTTCCGTAACTTGACAAAGTGCCCACTACATTGATGGAATATCTCCTGGTAAGCTAGCCCTGGCTCTGCTTTCACAGATGCTGTAAGGAAGCAGTGTTATTGAACACAGTCCTGCTCACTGCTGGCCAGCTGTGCCCCTTGTCCTTCTGCAGGCCTTGGTTTATGTAGGTTCAAAGAGAACAAACTTAGCTGGTTCAAGTATTCTGGTTTATGAAAAACAAGGGAAAAGGGGATGTTTTTAAGACTGTTACTGTGAATGATGCTACAAAAAGGGGCATGAAAAATCTCCTCTGTAGAATTGGCCACACAGATCTCCCTCTGTTTTGCCTGCGAGTCCATCTTGACCTGTGATGAGCATGTTCAGTTAACCCAGGCAAAACTGTGTACAGCTTTTTTCACTGGTGCTAGACTGGCTTACCAGCTGGTCAGACAAGTACCCAAGAAGGTCTGGACCGATGCTCCTGCACGTGCTGAGCTGTTGCTCTGATCCGTTGTAACATCACTCTTGTACCGTAGAAAAGGGGCAGGTTTGCCTTCTCTTCCTGTCTTCCCTCTTCACAGCTGTGGCACCTGCCTTCTGGCACAGTGCCCATTTTCCACCTTGCCTAAATCTTTCATTATTCTCACATAGTTGGAGTGGTTAATCTGTTTCATTGGTTTCACCCATCCTGTAGCCTCAAATCTGTATCTGCAGGAGAAGATTAGCAAAATGGGTACCTACCTGTCTATGAACTAGTTTTATTGGTGTGAAGCTTCATTTTCTTGCTGGAGGTGAAGGCAGACTTTTTTTTTTTTGGTAGATCTTTCTCATCATGAAAACTGGAAATTTCTCCATTTCCTCCTGCTTATTGCCCTATAATAATACCTAATACTACTACTGAGCTATGATTTTGCTTTCCACTGAGGAATATCTGTTGTCTTAAGCTCTTAAATCTAGGAAGAGATGTTTTCAGTAGTAGTTGCCTTATCCTCAAGTAGTCAGAAAACTTACCAATCTGTGCAATAATGTAGTTTTTAGGGTTGACCCAAGTGAAATTAAATGTGAACTTCAGCTAAGCACAACCTCAAAGTGCTGCTTTAGTCTGCTATACTAATAAGACTTTATTTCTTGATACCTGTGTAGCTGGAGTGCCTTCTCTTTGCCATCCCCTCCCTGCCTCAAATCAGTGTGAAATAGAAAATTGCTTGAATACTGAGCACTGTCCTGTCTTTCCACATGCATGAAGACAATGCAGAACACTTCTACAATGCCATCCTTGAGGACTCCTTCCACAACGTGCTCTAGATTTGCAGAAAGAAGGGGCTGGATGAGAAGAGGAATAGGATGGCACTGAAAACTTTTTGCCTTGCAAGAACCTCTTGGGAATAAGAGATTATCCAGAGTAATGCTGCTTCTCTCAGTACACCTCCAATTCAGATTTCACGATCTGACTGTGGAAGGCTGTTACCTTTCTGGGCTTTTGTTTTCTTTTTAATAAATAAATATTCAATTATATGCTGTAATTGCATCCCACCAGTGATTTGTAACAAGGCTTTTTCACTTTATGTGATTTAGGGTTTGAGATTAGGATTGCAATAGCTCAAAGCAAAAATGTTGCTGCTGTTCATTGTGCAGTCTACATAGATGTTTCTCCGTGTTGTTAGAAGCTACAAGTGACCTCAGTCTAGAAACCAGCGTGTATAACTTGACATGTATGGACTTTGAGTTAGCAAAGGTGAAGCTTACTCTAGTAAAATAGCAGCGGAAAATCGCTTGCAGCAACATGTTAAGATACAGTTTCTGTTACCTTGCTGCTTTTTTCTTTTTGTGGCACTTCATCTGTGATGGGAAAGCGATGCAAAGTGACAGTTTGCACTATGCAACAGCTGTTTGCCCTGGATATAATAAATTACTTAGCAAAATGGCTCTGTATTTGAATCGTGCAAACAGTAAAGCATATAACCACTCAAACAATAGACAAAGTCCTGGGCTTGTATATATGGCTTATGTAACACTACAAAGTGTGTTCTGTTAGAGGCATCTTTTAAAGCATTGAGTGGGAGTTGTATCATTTGAAGGCTGGTGTCAGCATCTAAGTTTTTGCCTGCTGGGGGAAAGCTGGCAACTTGATACTGTGAATCATCTTTCCTATTTTAAATTTCTAGCTATAAGTGCTTTCTTCTTCCTCTCTCCCCACCTCCATTCCTTGAGTGAGGAGGGGGCTGGGCAGTAAGTTTATATGTTGATGGCTGCATGAAGTGAAAGGAATCCTACTGCAAGTGTGTCTTCCCATTAGATTATTGATCAGGAGGGTTTTGATGTCTTAAAAATAAGACACAATGCAAGAGTTCTCTGCAGCACTTCTAGGAGATGGAGACCTGATTCAAGTGTGTCCTGCTTTTTAATAACCCTTAAATTCTTGTGGTGTCACCTCTGAGTTAAACCATGTACACTTTGGATGAATTATGCATATCTGCACAGTGCTTACAATCTGCTTTCAATGTTTTGCAGGGAACTAACACTTTTCTGGAGCAAATTGCAAAGAAGAATTGATCCATCTTTGGATTCCTTCTTGGAAAGATGTCGTCAGTTTGGCATTATTGCCAAAACACTACAGCATTTATTTTTCCTGATAAGAGTCATACAATCTGAAGTAAGTAAGCTGCTGTCCAGAGTTCTTGAACACAGCTAGAGGTATTGAAAGGCATGTAGTACTTTGTTAGTAACTTGATTGAATCAATAAGGAAATTATACCTTATTTTATTATTCTGGCTTTCTGATTAAGTTCCTGATATCTTATTCATACATATAACTGAAAAAGATGCCTACCCACTGTAGTTTTGTCAGTTTGACCCAAATTCAAGTTACCTTCAATCAATATGAAACAGCGTTGTTTCTTATTCTTAAAATACAAGATGACTGTATTTTGTACAGAAAGGATTCTTGTAGCTTAAGGATATATTCTTATCCTGTAAATCTGTTGTGCAGTCATATTTGGAGTTCTACCTTTTCTGATCCCTATCTCTAAATAAGCACAGTGAGATTCAAGAGATGCTCGGCAGCAATCTTTGAAAAACTGGGAAGCTCTGTTTGAAGAGAAGTGGAAACGCTGAAATCAATCCATTTAGCAGAAAATAAATGTAGGATGCCATTTAGGATGCTATATATAAGCTTACTATCCCTATTCAGGTGCTTATTCTGGGTTGTTCTTCAGTCCCATTTTCTGTTTTCCTTTGGCTCTGCTTGAATTGGCTGCACTCAAATATCTTGTACCTAGCTTTTGTAGGGGACTAGATTTTGGGGAGAGTATTTATGAAAGAAAATAAATCATAGAATCACTATGATTGGAAAAGACCTTCAAGATCATTGAGTCCAGCTGTAAGCCCTTCACCACCAGGCCTGTTAAACCATGTCGCTAAGTGCCTCAGCTACCCGTTCCTTGAGCACTGCCAGGGACAGCGAGTCCACCACTTCCCCGGGCAGCTGTTCCAGTGCTTCACCACTCTTCCCGTGTAGAAATGTTTCCTAATATCTAACCTGAACCTCCCCTGGTGCAACTTAAGGCCATTTCCTCTTGTCCTATCGATAGTTATTTTGCAGAAGAGATGAACCCCTGCCTCACTACAACCTCCTTTCAGGTCGCTGTGGAGAGCGATAAGGCCTCCCCTGACCCTCCTCTTCTCCAGATTAAATAACCGCAGCTCCCTCGGCCGCTCCTCATGAGGTCTGTGCTGCAGCCCCTTCCCCAGCTCCATTGCCCTCCTTTGGACACGCTGCAGCACCTCCGTGTCCTTCTTGTAACGAGGGGCCCAAACTGAGCACGGTATTCGAGGTGCAGCCTCAGCAGGGCCACGTACAGAGGGACGGTCGCTTCCCTGGTCCTATTGGCTGCACTGTTCCTGATACCAGCCAGGATGCCGCTGGCCTTCTTGGCCACTTGGGCTGTCAGGCTGTCCTTAATAAAAGCTGAGGAAAAAATAAGCTAGTTGGTAGTAGTAAGACTTTAACTATTCTAATAACTATATTGCTGAGATTATGAAAGTTAAATTGCATACAAGCTTTTTTTCTCTTTGGGCTATTATAGTGCTTTGTTCAGAGAAATCTTTGTTTCTGCTTTCTCTAGAATGGGCTTATTTCTCCTTTCAAATTGTGGCAGTGTACAGTTATATTACAGTGATACACTATGACTTACATACCGGTTCTTTGTCTGCTCTCTGAGAGACCCTTGTAAGAACATGTCTTCTCCTGGGAAAGCAGCTTTTTAGTGCTCTATAGCAAATTAACACAGCTATTGAATTAAAAAAGTATCACCTGACTTCTAATAGCCTGTGTACAGTGAGGATAAGAGCTGGTTAATTCTTCTAACTGATCTTTAGTTCTTTTAGACCTTTTCCATTTAAGTTGGTATGTGTGTGTAGTTCTGTTAGCCAGTCATTTAAAGAGTAGAAAAGACAGTAAAAATACACATAATGAAAATTGCTTTGGAAATCAATTTCAGGATGTCCCATATTAATCATTGCATAAAATGGAGAGGTCTGAGCAAATGAGCAGGGATACATGTAGAGTGATGCTGTACCCTAATTTCTGTTTTCTGAATATTAAAGAAAATGAGCAGAAAATAAATACTGCAGAGGGAGCGGCAGCAAAAAGCTATTTAAATAGCTTTATGCTATAAAAACCTGCATAAATTTGCTTGTGTATCTCCTTTGACACAGACTGATAGGTCTTCACAGAGGGAATCATTGTTGTCTGCACAGCTGATGTGCATACAAAGATGCTACAAATAAAGTATTTCTGCTGGGAAAGAAAATCATGTTGAAATAACACCTAATTTGATGTAAAGTTTGAGTGGTGTTTGGGACAACAGCCTTCGCAAGCTTGAAAAGAGATGTGATGAAGGTATCAGTCATTGAGCAGTATTCAGACTCTGCCCAGTGAAGGAGATAGGAGGCTTTTAAATACAAAGCACTGTCTTAAGATAGGTACTCATGAGTGTGTGGCGTGTCATGGGGATTTGCCATTTGGGCCCATTTTGCCTAAACTGGGGATTTGTCATTTTTCATGTTTCTTGGTTTTCTTTGCAGGGTTTTGTCATCTGCTAACATGTATATATTTATGCATGCTAATTAAAAATGTTCTTTTTTTATCATCTCTCAACACTTGATAAATCTTAACTGTTACTTGTCTCTACAAATGATAACTAAATAGTTACTTCATGCATTCACATTCTATATTCCCCAAAGTTTACTATTGTTAAATTTTGGAACAAGATAGCTTTCAATTTTGTCCGTGTAGAATCTGGCATATATGCTGTTTTTAGATGAGCGTATGGATAAAGTTTGTAGATATCCTCTTAATACAATTGAGCACTATTTCAAGAAGTTAAATAGACTTTTCAGAAAATCTTCGGAATTTAAATGTTAGTTATCTTCATCAGGAAACATTTCTGGAATCATACTTGTTCCAGAACCATGCTTGTAATGTTAAGGGTTTTTTTTTAAGGTACAAATTTACATTAATTTCCTTATTCACAGCGTGCCAGATATGCTGAATTAATATCCTTTTTGGATGCTGCAAAAAGAGCATAGGTAGAAGATTTGCACCATTCATTTTAGACACCTGACTTAGTTATGTCTGCGAGTCAAACTGTCCACGAAGGGAAACAAGAGCTGGATGGAAGGGTGTTTTACAGTGTCCAGTGCCTGAGGTTTCACAGACTGCACTGTTTCACAGAGTTCACTAAATGAGAGAGAGATCACCTTGCTTTCAAAAAGTAGAACAAGCTTGTCATGTAAAATAATTCTCAACTTTTTTGAAATACAGTAATTGACTCAGGCATACAGTCTAAATATGTTCTGAATATGTAGTAGGCGCTATTTAGTTGGAAAGTCTTGGAGACTGCCTATCCATAAAGCTTTCCTATTATCAGGAAGCCTACAGAATATAGGTGTAATTCTTTCAGAGAGAAGTTCTAGAGAGAATATATATACACCAAAGAAAAGTAATTTTTCTTTTCTTTTTTGCTTAACAACAGGCAGAAGAAGCAGGACTTGCTGTGTCTGTTTTATTATGTGTGAGAGCCCTTCAGATTAGATCGAATGGAAGTGATGAAATGAAGACATCTGTATGTAAAACAATTGCATGCCTTCTACCAGAAGACCTTGAAGTTAGAAGAGCGTGTCAGCTTACTGAATTCTTACTTGAGCCAACTTTGAGTGGATTTAATGTGTTGGAAGAGCTGTATATGCAACCAGATCAAAAATTTGATGAAGAAAATGCACTAGTTCCAAACTCACTCCGTTGTGAGCTCCTTTTAGCTTTAAAAGCATATTGGCCATTTGATCCTGAATTTTGGGACTGGAAGACTTTAAAGCGACATTGCCTTAAATTGTTAGGGAAAGTAGCTTCTGATTCTGAGGATGATATAAGTTGTAATATGTCAATCAATGAAACCGACCTCTTAGATAGTTTCTTAAGTGACTATGATGACACAAAAGAACATAAATATTATGATGGGAAAGATTCAATAAATAATCCTAAAGAAAAAGTAAGAGTAAAAAAACCAATTGGTTCTTCAGAAAGATACCAGAGATGGCTGCAATACAAATTTTTTTGTGTGCTCTGCAAAAGGGAGTGCATAGAGGCTCGAATACTACACCACTCTAAGATGCATATGGAAGATGGTATTTATACATGTCCAGTGTGTACAAAAAAGTTCAAGAGAAAGGAATTTTTTGTACCACATGTAATGGAACATGTTAAAATGCCACCTAGTCGAACACACAGACCGAAGAAGAAAATAATACTGAAAAAAGAGAGATCACCACAAAAGACAATAGCTTCCAGCAGCTCCTCGCCAGCACTTCAGGAAAAGCTGCATCAGCCACAACTGTCTGAAAAACTTGAAAATGACACACATGAATACGTCACATTTAGCCAATTGGAAAATTGCCAACTACAAGACAGAGACATCTACCCATGTCCTGGGACAGATTGCTCTAGAGTATTTAAACAGTTTAAATACTTAAGTGTACATCTAAAAGCTGAACATCAAAACAACGATGAGAATGCCAAACACTACTTGGATATGAAAAACAGGAGGGAGAAATGTGCTTTCTGTCGCCGACACTTCATGACGTCCTTTCATTTGCGGGAGCACGAACGAGTACACTGTGGTCCTCAGCCTTATATGTGTGTGTCAATGGATTGTTATGCTAGGTTTGGGTCCGTTAATGAGCTTCTTAATCACAAACAAACACATGATGATCTTCGTTATAAATGTGAACTAAATGGCTGTAATATTGTTTTCAGTGACTTAGGGCAACTTTACCATCATGAGGCACAGCACTTCAGAGATGCATCATACACGTGCAACTTTTTTGGCTGCAAAAAGTTTTACTACTCAAAAACAGAATTTCAGAACCACCTTGCCATGCATAATATTGCAGTGTCAAATGGGGAAGGGAAGCAAACAGTAAAATTTGAAGAGTCTGTTTCAAAAGGCAAATTCAGTTATCTTCCAGAGTCTCAACTGGTTGAACAATCTGAAAGCTCCAGTCCGAATGAAAACCTGGATCCTACGAGCTCTCAGGAAATTCCACAGATAAAGGAAGAAGAGCTCTCTGACAGTGAAGATCTAGACAGTGAAAGTAATTGCAGTGTTCATTGTGGGAACCACAGCACAGCTATAAACCAAAACCAGGTGTCTCCTTTATTGATAGAAACAATGGCTCACAATCAAACAGTTCCTAATTTTCTCATGTCCCAGGAAGGAGTCTTCCATTCAGCAGATGGGAAAGAACAGTGCTCTGATGAGGCAGTTTGCCTTGATGGAAAAAGTTTTTCTTGTGGCTTTGAAGGATGCTGTGCAACTCCCAAAAATGCCAGAAGTATGCAAAAACATCTTCGTAGGGCCCACCCATATAACTTCAAAGGTAAAAAAAAGATGGAGATGAAAACTAAAGACTTTCTGAACCTGCTGAGTGATGCTCAGGACAGTAAATCCCCTGGAGACCTTGGCACAGAGTTGGATCATAATTCAGACACAAATGCTGATTCTCCAGAAAGCCTGTATTACAATAAAGGAAACAATGGCCTGAAAGAAGAAAATTGTCCTTCTTCCCCAGAAACATCTTTTTATGACAGTTCTAAAGTATCAAATATTGAAGACAATATGCTGGAGCTACTTTTAAGCTTGAAACATCTCAGCTTAAAAAATTCCACCATTCAGAATTCTTCAAGACACAAGCCTTTTCTGGGCTCTTTACAGTCCTATTCATCTAGGGATACCAAGTGCCCTGAGTCAGGAGTAGATGAAGCTACCTCAAAATTTCAGTTTCAAGAAGATAACTTACCTAGCCAGTATCTTACCCAGCTGGCAGCTAAACCATTTTTCTGTGAATGTCAAGGATGTACTTGTGAATTTGTGACCAGAGAAGCTCTCTTAATGCATTATGTTAAAAAGCATAACTATTCAAAGGAGATGGTTCTTCAATTAAACATGTTCCAGCATCGGTACTCACCGTTTAAGTGTCATATTTGCCAAAGATCATTTACAAGAAAAACACATCTTAGAATTCACTATAGAAACAAACATCAAATTGGCTGTGAGAGGATGACACACAAGGTTTGTTCTAGTGATAAACTTGATCATGTAAGTTTATGTACAGAGGACATACATAATACTGTTCCAACATCTGTGTCTGCAACCAAGGTTGAATTCATTGAACATTCAGACCACTCTGAACAGCTTTATCATCCCAAAAAGGAAGACTGTAGTTCTGAAACTGATTTGGAGTCCAGTGAAGAGACAGACAGTAGTGTAACAAGAAAAACATCTAACATTGCTTCTCTGGACAGTCATAGGGAAGAACTGGAGGCAAGAGAGGGAAGAGGAAGCAAAAGAACAGTTGCTAAAGGAAATTTATGCTACATATTGCATAAGTACCACAAACCATTTCATTGTATTCATAAAAGTTGCAACTCTGCTTTTACCAATCAGAAAGGTTTGATACGCCATTATAGGACCGTTCACCAGTATAACAAGGAGCAGCTCTGCTTAGAAAAAGACAAAGCAAGAACAAAAAGGGAACTTGTCAAATGTAAAAAAATATTTGCATGCAAGTACAAAGAGTGTGGTAAGCGTTTTCTGTGTTCTAAAGCCCTTGCTAAGCATTGTAGTGACTTCCACGATGAACATATAGAGGATCAAAAAGTGCTTTCTGAAGCTGAATCTGCAAGATTTGCTTGTAACCAAGCCCATTGCCCTGCTGTATTTTTTACTTTTAATAAGCTAAAACAGCACCTGGTAGAAGAACATGCCAGTGCAGAAAAAATAAACAAAGATTTTGAAATCCATTGTGACCTTAATGGCTGTGATCGAATTTTCACAAATTACAGTCACTACTCTCAACATGTGTATTTCCGACATAGTGAATACTATGATAGTCTCTTTGGAAATCAGAAAGAGGAGCAAGATGATCTTGATAAGGATAAAAATGAACAAAATTATTTGAAAGACAATTTTGACATAAACAAGCAGAATGGGAAGCAGATAAAAGAAAAGCCTAAAAGAATTAGCAAAAGTAAAGAAAAGCATTTGATTAATTTGAAAACAAAAGAGGAAGCCCTACAAATGTGCAAAGAGAAGTCTAACCAGACCCAGTACCCTTGCATGGTTCAGGGATGTCTGTCTGTTGTAAAATTGGAAAGCAGTATAGTGAGGCATTATAAACGCACACATCAGATGACCAATATATATATAGAGCAACAGCTTCAGAAACTGGTTGTTTGTGTAAAATGTGGCATAATGACAGAAAAACAGTCCTCATCTGACACAGCTTTAGGCACGGACAAAAAAGGCACAAAAGTTAAAGAGGAGAAATCAGCCCATTCTGAGTATGTGCAGGAAAGTGAAATACCTCCCACTGCACATACTGATTATGACCATCAAGGTGTAAACAGTGAAGACCAAAAAAGATGTCCAGCAAGTAGTGTGAGTTTTGATACGGGTGCCTTTATGTATTCAGGCACTTTAAAATATAACCACAGTTCAAAAGCTAGCAGTTTTGAAGAGCATAACTTAAGGGAGTCTGTTAGATGTAAAACTGGAGATTTATCTGAAAGTAGTGAAAGAGAAAGTGGCTCTTTTTTCTCCAATTTACAGTTAGAGTTGCCAAGAGAGAAAGATGCAGAAGGATGTGAACATAGTACGGATAACCAAAATGCAAAAAGAAATGTACATTATACTACGAAAGACAAATTACAGAAGCAGCCAGTGTCCAGACCATTTGACTTAAAGACATATAAACCAATGGGATTTGAGTCTTCATTTTTAAAGTTTATTCAGGAAAGTGAGGAAAAAGATGACGACGATGATGATTTTGATGAGGTAGTGGAATGGGAGTCTCCTAAACAGTTTCCAGTTGATGGAATCTTACAAAAAGATGGAGACTCTCAAACAGATAGGGAGGTGCCAGTGAACAGCTTTGTGAAGGAAAAAAATGCAGTCGTGCCCCAAAATAATCATGGGCGGCTAACAGAAATACAGCCTATCATTTCAGAATCGTCATCTGCCCCTTCTTTAGAAAACTTGAGGGCTATCTTGGACAAGGCATTAATGGATTGTGGAGACCTTGCCTTAAAACAGCTTCACTACTTAAGACCAGTGGTTGTTCTCGAAAGATCCAAGTTTTCCACATCCCTTATTGACTTATTTCCAACAAAAAAGGCAGATGAGCTTTGTGTAGGAAGTACATAAGTAGTTTTGCTTAGAACAGATTGCCTCCACTACTGTTATATGGGGAGAACTTCAAATTAGAGCAGAAACTGTTACAGAACACACTGTTTAGGTTAGTTTAGACTGTTTAATTCCATGAATGTATAGTATCTGTCAAAAATACAAGCCAAGTTAATTTAGCTCCCCATTTTTTTTTTTTTTTTAATGGACAATGCTGATTTTGGTGCTATTTAACACATCAGAATACTGGGGGCTTCCTCTTGCAGAGTAAATGTGCATGATTGTATATGGAACAAGTACTAGGGTACCAGGGTTTGGGGGGTGATGGAGTTATTACTTGACTTGAATGTGCACCCTAGGGTGCTTTGTGTAACATATTGTACACTACAGCATCTTATATTTTTTGAGTTATGAGTTTCAATAAATTACAGTTTTTCACCCATTTGTTTACTGTTTGGTAAATATTTTTCTTTTAACGTGGTTTGCTTTTAGTAATTGAATTTGGGACCATTCTGTGCACATTGGACAATGTTTGTTAAGTTTGACACATTTATAGATAGCTAATTAGACTGATGAAGCAGTGTAAATAAGTTTTATTCTGTCATATTTTCTGTCCTCCTTGCAGACTTTAAAGAATTGGGATTAGTGTGGGTAGAAAGCACTTGTCACACGGTCATAGGAAACTTCTTTTCCCTTGATGAAAGAAGATGCTTCTGACAGGGTGTATTTTACAGCATGTTTGAAATTCATTGAGAGACTTCCAAGACAGTGAGGATTTATAAAAGAAGTTATCTAATATTTTAAGCTCTGTTACTTATTTTTTGTTTCTTCTGCATATGTTCTGAGGCCCTGAATCTGTACACTGAATAAGAAGTGGTATTTCCTAAACTCTGTGAGGATGATATGAGCAAGCTGCAATCACATTTCTTTATTTACTGAGCGTTTGGGGTTTTGTTGAAGTGCTTTGGTTTTAACACTATAATCTTAGAAGTAATAATGGAAAGAAAATGAAAACTTGGGAAAACAAATATTGGCTGGGGGCAAGAATGAAGAGGACTATCTATCTATCTATCTATAAAAAAGATAAAACATCTGCAGTACTGGGTTATGAGCTATACTGACCAGAAGTGGCATCTACATGAATTCATAGAAGTTGAGCAGGTTAAAAGTCCAGCTGAAAGTAGGGAGATAGGTTGTTTATACACCTAATTTCTCTAAACTATATAGTTCTAGTAGTGAAAGGATATTGTTCATGAATCTTTTCATTAGCTTTTTGAAAAGAAAGTAAGGTAGGATTAAAAAGATTAAATAATGCACCAGTGTCAAGCACCTGAGCTAGCTATTGTTTCAACTAGCAACTGTATCAGCCTTAATAAAATTGTCTACTTCTGAACTGGAGGGATATAGTGAAGACAAATAGATTCATTTAAAGCAAGGAGGTTGCCTCCAGATTTATAAAGTAGGAAGGAGACTTTCGCAACAGTTCTTCAGACTAGCAGAGTTCTCTGCAAGGGTAACAGAGCTGCCCCTGAGTTTTGTTGCACCGTGACTGATGCTGTCGCTCCTCTCCGTGCACACTGATGGACATCTGCTGCCTGCAAGGACCTGCAGTTGTCTTGCAAGACTTGGGGGCAACTCAGATTTCATAAGAAAATTGGAAGAAAATACTCCTAACATGCTTACACACATAAGGAAACAGAAGAAAAATAAAAATTAAGAAGGTGATCTATTTCTGAGATGCTACTTTAAGATGTAACTGCAACTTTTGGTAAGTATATTTTAAAGTAGCATATTGAAAATGTAATCTTCACTACTAACTCCCTGATTGCAGTTTCCTTCTCTTTATTTTTACACTTGACCAATACTCCAGAGATTGATCATACTTAATACAATCCAGAGATTGATCATACTTAATAAACTTTCTTCGAGAGCTTGCTTTCTTTTTCTGTTGATGCTTCTTGGGGACGAGCATTCATGAAAACAGCCTGCTCAGTAGTAAGCTGTGCTCCCAGTGTCCCTGTTAACTTCTTGGAGTGTGAATTAGCCATTTTTACAATGAGGAAAAGATTCTGGGACTGCAGAATTAGTCCAAAAATAAGGTACAAAAGCATTTCTGCTTGTCATGGGTTAAGTTTTTCTGTGTAAAAGACAAAAATTTTATAAAGGTTTGCCTGCAAATGTTCATGAATTGCCTTGTGAATGAAGGCTTATTATAAATCTCCCTCTTCTCTCGTGTAATGTGCAATGTATTCATCTGCCTGTTCTGATGGGAACATAGGAACAGGTTCAGTTAAAATTCACTGTCAAAAACAGCAATTCAAAATTCAAATTGTTTGGAGGAATCGCGTCTTAAGTTGTTGTCACCAAAGAACTCTGAAAAATTTTCTGTATAAAATCCTGCTGTTTAAGCTATGCATCTTTCAAGTTCTTCAATGTTAAGCTTTTCCATTAGCAAAGCCAGCCCTGCCACTTGTTGTATGACCAAATGTGCATATTAAGCATGAGCTTTATGACGATTCTAGCTCTGTTATTCCATAGAGGGGTTATTTCTGAAAGTCTTAATTCCCCAGAGACAGCCTGCTCTTAATCAATAAGTCGACGCTACATAGAGACGAAGATTTTACAAATTGCATCACTGAAGTCCTCGTGTCTCATTGATCCTGTTGGGTAGGTGTAATCATAACTAATTTGTTACATTTTTCTTCAGCTTGAATATACTGCAGGTGAAGATAACCATGCAGACATTTTTATCTGTCGGATATGGAGAAATTCCTGTTGTATTATTAGGGAACTGTATTTAAAACATGGCAAGTTTGTTATCCTTGGCGGTCATGGGATCATCTTCAAGCATACTCTGGCAATGGGCCATCCTGGACACTACTGGGATTTTTAAGTTGGTCATCCCTTTTCCTTCCAGGAGTGTTTTCACAGAACTTGTCTTGCAGAAATCTAATATGTCCAGTCTCTCACCCTAAAACAAACCTCAGAAATACCTGGTTTCCCAGTAAAGATCCTAAAGATGACTTTGGTACTTTTGTCAGAGCTCTCAACACAGCTGTTGGTTCGCAGATGTTGGTTTAGTGTTTTTGCTTACCTGTTGCTCTGTTGCTTTTACTTTTCTATGCAAGATCTTTGAATTTGACTGTAGTGATGAAACCTTGTGAAATTATATTTTGGAAATCAGCTAGTTTCTCTGTGCTTTCTAGACCTCCTAGAAAAGCTCTTCAAAGAGATTTGACAGGTCATTCTGCTGAATAGCTATGGGCTACAGTGTAGTGAAAAATTTCCACTACAGTGTAGTGAGAAAAAAAAAAAAAAAACAGAATGGCTATAGAAATTACAGTAGATGTTTAAAAAAAAATGCAGACAAGTTTTGTCAGACTTCTGACTAACAGAATTAAAATGAATGACAGATACGAAACTGCTTTCTTAAGGAATCCATTAACACCTTTTTGCCTTTTAAAGTTACCTATTCATTGGTGTGATGCCTCTGAACCCACTGTTATTTTGGAAAGTTCTGTTCATTTCAGCAGGATCAATGCTATCTTCACTTAACCTGCCAGATAACAAATATGAAGAGAATTTGTGTTTGGACTCTGAATAAATACTCCCTTCCTGGTAGGACTCCATAATTTTACTCCTTATAGTTCGCCAAACATTTTCTGTTTATCTTGTGGCAGCCTGGGAGGGATCTGCCTGCCTTCAGAGCAAGCTGAGTTAGGCAAAAACAAAAATAAGGGAAGATTTAAAATATTTTAGCGTGGATGCGTTCTTTGATCCCTACTACATAACTGTAAATGTGTGAGTGCAGGAAGCAGAGCGGAGGAGAAGGGCTGGCTCTCTGCTGGGAATGCTGATACATGTGAGCTTAAAATGCTCACAGGGATATCAGGGAGCCAGTAAATGTCTCGGAGCTTCCAAAAGGAGTCTTGGCTTCTCCTCCTCCTCCATTCCGAGTTATGAGCGCCTGTCATTTCCTATGTGACAGCCTTGAAATATTGAAAAAGCTCCGACAACGATAAGTCGCTATAGTTTTCTGCCATTACTGTGCAAGGCAATAGGGCTGCAATAGAGGGTATTAGAGCTATTTGCAATTGCAGTTAATGGGACAGATTTGCATCGTTTCTTATTCCGTGACAGGAACAGCTTTCCTAGGCCCTGGTTCTTTCACCAGAGCTCCTTAACTTGGGCCATATGATGCAGTACTGCCTGCTCTACCTTCCTGCACTTGCATCCTTGCCTCAAGACTGGTTTTCACTTGAAGGATTGTGCCAACCCCATCACTCCCATTTCCCAAACTCCCTCTCTGACTCCTGTAAGCAGACTTGATCTCTTCTATATAATGGTTTCCCTACTATTTTTTTTAACTTTTCTATCTTCTTTCTTTACAAGAGAATCTGGGGTATGTGCTCCTTGTATTCTTACCTAGCAATGTAGGTCCTGCCCTATGAAATGAAAAGCAAATGTTCACTGGAATGACAGCCTTGCTAATGTGCACGTGACTGGCAGTGCTCCGTAAGAGCCCCTTCCTCCTGCTTTATTTAATGAAGGACTTAACAGAGCTTGCTCTAGTAGAATGTGAAACAGCAATACTGCATTGAAAGCTGGAGGGAAAAAAAAAAAAAAAAGCTGTTAGGGGCCAGTCAAGAGGCACCTGCAATATATAACAGGGGGAAAAATGGACAGATACTTGTTTAGTCAGTATTAAATTTTACATTTCACAGCCACAATAAGAAAAGGGAACGGGCACTAACAAAACAGTGCAGCTGGGCTTTATTTTTGTTATTGTGCGCAGCCTGGATCATTTGTACAGAAGGTAACGTGGGTTGTGCACAGCTTGCGTGAATGTGCAGTGCGTGAAGGGAGACTGGTGGCCATTAGTTTAGTACGCAAATGTGAGGTGTGTCTCTCCTGTCTTCCCCTCACGTCATTACAAAAAAAAATTGTGAACTAACAAAGAGCATTGGAACAGAGCAAATTAACAGGGACTCTTTACTGCAAAGGAGAAACAAGCTACACATTACTAGAACAGAGCTGTTCTGGGGCAGCTTTTCTGCAGGAGCAGTGACTGAACAGGGCAGCTCTGTGTGAGCTTTAGAGAGGGCTGAACAGAGGTATCCGACTTCAGCGGCAAGATTTGCATCCAGTAGCACGGGAACTTTCCTCAGGCTCTATAGTAAAATCACTACAGTAGGAAATTCAGAGGAGTTTTACCCTGAGGCAGGAAGAATTTCACAGAGAACAGCTCCAGCACAGTGCAAGGAAGTAAAGAGATGGTCATCCAGTAGGAAATTTGGTATTGATAACGGTTTTCTAGCAGATGTCCTGTGATGTGACTGGAATCAGTCTAATCAATGGAGACCCTTGAAAATCACAGTTTTTCTCCCTGTTCCCTGAGAAATTGGTCAGGAGCTTTCTGCCAGCTTACTGTGTTGAGGAAGAAGAGTGCCCTAAGCTGCACAAGAGAAGGGCAGAAGTGTGTACATAGGGCGAGTGGAAAATCAAGGAGTTACACAAGAGCTGCTGGGAAGGGGCTTTGCTATTATCTACTCCAGACCCACGCAAAGCAGGACTACCCCCAATGCTAGAGTACCCGTGGCTTTGTCTAGGCATGTCCTGAAAACCCCAAAGGCTGGAGATGCCACACACATACCCTGGAGACCTGTCCTAAGCTGAGCCTCCCATGCCATTGACTCCTTCTTACCCCATTGGGTGCTACCAATAAACTTGAATTCCCCGTCTTGTAGCTACCCTTCAAACAGCTGCAGGTAGCTCTGAGCTTGTCCCTTAGGCACCTCTTAACCAGAGAGCCTCCCCACGTAGACCACAAGCGCAAGGAGTAGTGAGCAACGGCCCTACACCCAGCGGGCACTCCATCTCCCTGCCTTTGTTATGGATGGTGACAGTGTCCTCACAATGTTAGGGATTGGACTTATCAGCACCCACAGCTTCCTCCCATCTGGCCCCATGGAGCTGAGCACATTCAGCTTCTCTGCATAGTTCCTAACCCGTTATTGCCCCACTGCCAAGTGCCCCTCTCCTTCCCAAAGTGCCAGTGGATGCCGAAATCAGGGAGCACTTTGTGAAAACTGACAGAAAACAAGACACTGAACTCTGCAGCCTTCTCCGTACGCCACCTCTCATGGATTAACAAACCCACAATTTTCCCCAAACTTCCTCTTGCAGTTGGCATACTAGTATAATCCTTTATGGTTACATCTAATGTCCCTAATCGGTTTTGGTTCCAGATGGTCTTTGGCCTTTCTAATCTTGCCCCTACATGCCTGAGCAATGTTTTTAAATGCCTCCTTTATTGCCTGCCCTCAGTTTAAGTTTTTGTATGCTTCTTTCTGCATTTTAGGTCACTGAGAAACTCTTTGCTTAGAAAGGTGTTCTTCTGAAATTGTTTTTCCTGCTGAACAGTGAGGCAGCAAGAGGAAGAATGAATCAAGAGGATCAGCCTGTTTGGGAAAGGTGGTTCAAGTCTAGCATGTAAGTCCATGTTATGTGTTTCTGGGAAGAATGGCAAATATAAAAGGTTCAGGTAAGGACTTCTGAGGAGCAACAGCAGAAACTGTCCAACAGGAAAGAATGGCAGAACTTTTTTGTGTGTTATCAGATGGACCTTGCTGAAAATCATTTGGGAGGTAGGGTAGGATTTCAGATTCATACTGGGAAAACAGAACAGCATGAAAAAAGACGCCATGGTTCCATCAGATCTGAAATTGAAGACAGCAGTGGAAAGGATAGGGTGTCATATTAGTTTCAGTGGGAGAGATGTGCCTATGGCATAACAATACTAAGAAACAACTGATTGTTTCCGCATTACAGGAGGAGCAAAACTAGGCAAAGAAGAAAGTGTATAGCTACTATACACCGCTCCTCATCTGCGATGAGCACAAGTGGCACTGGTACAAGTGGCAGTACTCCTGAAGTCCGCAGAAACACCTTAAATCAGGCACTGCTAAACTGTAGGCTGGGTTTTCACTGGAGCCTTGTGTTCTGCTGTCTTCAGCATGGGGTAGTCTGTCATATTCTTGCAGGATGGTCACTCGCTGCATCCTTAGGACTGCGTGAAGGACTTGCTTGTTAACTTGGTTAATGGCTGTGCCCTGATATCAGGTCCAGGAGTGCAGTTTCACCAACTGGTGTTTGATTTACTTGGTTAACCTACGTTGAGGCTTTTGGAGGAGACTGAAAAAAAAAAAAAAAAAAAGGCTTTTTGTGCACTTCACCAATTCCAGCACCTGCCAGGCCTGTGGGAATAGGCTCCCAATGATCACCAGAGAGATCCGCACTCCCTCCCGCTACGGCGGAGCTCGGAAGCCCTCCCTGGTCTGCCTGCTAACAGCACTAGACATCAGTGAGCGAACACGGAATTTCACTGCACTTGGTGTTCAGCTTTGACCTCCACTCTCCAGGGCGCCTCTGCACACCATATGCTGCTGCAGAGGGCTTGGGCAAGCTCAGCTGGGTACCGCCCTGGTGGCTAAGCTTCACCTGGGTAGCGTGTTAAGCTTGCACTTGCCCAGACACCTCTGCTCCATCACTATCAAGCCACTCCTCTACCACTTCCAGAGGCGATGACAGGGTTGGTGCTCCAGGCGCTGGACCAGGAGACAGCCTGTTGGTGTAGAGGGGCAGTGTTGTCTCTGTGGCCCTGGAGCCGCACGATCTGATGTATACGGAAGCCCACCAAGAAACCTTGTCCGTGACTACCTCCACCTGAGCTGTGTCTCCAGAGCTGCGGTCAGGCCCAGGCACGGTGCTCACCCTGCGCCCTCTCTGCCACGGATCCCTTTTAGACGAATTAAACTGGAGTGCCAGAACAGTCGCAAAGCTGGGCAGGACTCCTGAAGGGCCTTTACCCCCGGGAGGGATCACTCACCACCAGGTGCCTGGTGTCTGGTCCGTGCTCTGCTGCCACCCGAATGCTCCTTGCGCTACTCCCTCTGTCCAGCCTCCGAAGCTTCTTTTGCTCAGGGCTGCCCTGGCTTTCAGCCTCAAGACTCACCTGGGAGGGCACCCGAACCAGGCCTTGCTCCGCATGCGCAGCGCAGCCCCTGCGCCCGGGCCGCTGCCCGCACGTGGAAGGGGCTGGGCCGAGCTCCCTGCGCTGCCCCCGCCCCCAGCACTCCTGCCACCGCCCAGCGCTCCGCGGCAGCGCCGTCGGGACCTGAAGGCTCTTCGGAGCAGCGGGGCCCTGCCGGGGCTCCCGGCAGCACCGTTGCCGCGCGCTGCTCCCGTTCCGTGG
>VZSV01000164.1:1703055-1716624 GCA_013398735.1 Nothocercus julius | reverse complement strand
CGGCGGCTGCGGGCTCTGCGCCAGCCGGGGCCGTTGGCGCGGGCGGCGCTAAGCGGAGCGCGGGCCTGGCGTGTCGTGTCCCGGTAGCGGTGACTCGGTAAGAGCGGGCAGGGCGGGATGCGCCATCCCCGAAACGGGGTCAGTGTGCTTTGGGGTGACACGGTAGGAGCTTTAGGAAAAGAACGGCAACGGTAAGAGCCGTTAAAAGTACTGAAGCAACATAAGGTAGTGGATGGAATAATTGTGGACTTCTAAAAGGAGAACATGGTGAGAAGTTCTCCATCTGACCGTGAGATGACTCCTCGTTTATGTGCCTAAATTATACATGTATTTTCCTTGTGAAGCTTCATGGTCAACAAGGGAGAATCTGGTGTCTGCTTTGGGACTCAGCTTAGTCATAACCGTGGCACAGTGAGCTGTATCCTGTGGGATAAAAATAATAATTCTTATGATCTTTACGTAATAGCTTCTTGTATTAGAAAAAAAATAGTAAGCAACTCAGTTTCTGGTTGTAACATAATAATCTTGTTTCAGTTTTATATTTGCAATTTCCCAGAAGAAGCCAAGGACCTAGGAACATTTTATGGAATATTACTTTGTAACGTGCTGTGGTAGCCTAGGCGTCCATGTTATCTGTAACTTGCTAATGTCACTTCTCTCCTTAAAAATATCGGATGTAGACGTGAAGTTTCTTTTCCTGTTTTTCAGAGACGCGTTTATAGAACAACGACACATGTACCATGGGAGTTAGGACAGATCATGGATTCAGAAACGTTTGAAAAGTCCCGTCTCTATCAGCTGGACAAGAGTACTTTCAGCTTTTGGTCAGGACTGTACTCAGAAGTTGAGGGCACTGTAAGTATCTGAGTTGCCTCAGCGTTCATATTATATTTTTCATACAGTTCATCTGTGAAATACTCAGGTTTTTGATTTTTAGTGATCCCCTGCAGCCGCACTGCCAGCACTGCGGTACAACACGGCAACCGTTGTAATTTGGTAGGCTTAGGATTCAGCGTTTCTTATCTGTGCCCATATTTGCCATATAAAAAGGTTGTATTCAGATGGCACACTCTGTCCAAATGGAAGATTTGGAGCACTTTTCTGCCCTGTTTCCAGGCTGCATGAATACATTCACAATTGCCTGTCTTATTTTAAAAACAAGGTATATGAAAATATGACTCTTACAGCCAGCTGAAGTAAAGAGTCAATGTGTATTATAACCATATGTGTGCATAACCATATGTAACCTCATGAGCTTCAACAAAGATATGTGATGCTCTCTTCCAACCTCAACTACTCTGTGATTCTGTGATATGTAAGGAAGTATCTGTAAGTTGTTTCTTAAGTAGGTTGGCATATTCTGCAAATTCTTCTTTATAAGCATTTTGTTTTACTACATATACTAATACGGGACCGCATCTAGTACTCCAAAAATGAACAGTGTAATGGAAGTAATGGGCAGAAGGTGCCTACTGAAAGTAAATAAAGCATAATTTCTGAATGCGCTGTCAAGTAGCACTGTGCAATAATGTATATTGTATTTTTATGAATTATTGGCACATCTGACCTTTAATGCTTTCCCCTCCCAAGGAATTAAGCAGCATTAGAATTAAGTGGTTACAGATACAGACCTTTTTTAGTGTTTGAAAGGATGCAACTTCTTTCATTTTTAGGTGATATTTAACTAGAAAGTAGAAAGGAAAATCTCTTAGAGTAGAAAAGTACCAAAAGATGTTTCTTGGGTATAAGAACAGTGACACTCCATGGTGAAGTTTCTGTATATGTGAAAACAGAGCCTTAACTTAGAAAAAAATGTTTATTGTGCTATATACAAATAGTTTTAAGAGAAACATTATTCTGACTTACTGCTGAAATATATTGTTCATGAGTAGCACAACTGAGTGAAAAAAGAATCCTGAAATGCCCGGCATTGCCAAAAATGTAATTACCGAGTACAGTATGTTATTACAGTGATGTACTTAAGACAGTAAAAAGGTTAATTAAAAAGACAGTGAAATACTATTGTATAATAGTGTAAGTCATATAATTATATGACAGAAAAGCATTACTTAGAAACTGTAACCTACTTGAATTCTTGAATTCTTGCATTTTCTGATCTAGTGGCTTTTGTGCAACCTAACCTATATGTTATATTTATTGAGTACTGACAAACATGTATTTGTGCACGTGTCAGGTTAGTTCATATCTGTATCTGCCTCATGGATTGGTACTTCAGGGGTTTTCCTACTTTTTTTTTCCCCCTTTCTTTTTTGCACTTCAGTCACATAAGCCTTTTAAAAATAACTTTAAAAATGCTATTGTCCATACCGTAAGACTGATGCATTAAATAAATCATTACGTGATAAGAAAGTAAATGTGAAATATTTGAAAGCCAGGCTGCTTTATAAATATTATTTCCCCCTGCCTTAATGTATGGTTAACACATGGGAGAACTTGTAGCTTCCTTAAAATGGTTAAAGCAGCCCTGACATAGAATGTGAATCTATGGCCTTATTCTGAATGTCTGTGTCTCACTAGCAAATCTCTGGGAGACTGTTCTAATGCAGTCAAGTTGCTGAATCTTGAATATTCCCAGTAAAGATGGGATATTGCAAGTGTAGAGCAGATCAGTTTTTAAATACTCTGAAAAAAATGCCTTGTCTGAAGCAATATAGCAGCTGAATCTACAGTAAATAAGTTTGGAGATCTGCTTGTGTTCCCAAGGATGGGGAGCAGAGAGGAACAACAGCCCTGACCTGCTCTCTTATTTCTGTAATGGAAAAAGGAAATATTGTAAAACATTCCTGGTTTTCTTTGTGTGCTGCTAAAGGCTAGGAGAGGTGAGAGGGATGTGGGTAAAAAGCCTAATTATACAACTTCTCTGAATCGGCCTTAAAAGGTACTTACTGTGCTGCTGTTCTCATTGGATGAGCTGCCAGATCTGCTTCACGTTGTCTCTGGTGTATGTTTTGTTTTTAAGATGATTCTGCTCTGTGGAGGAATTCCTTTTCTCTGGAATCTCTCAGGTCAAATCTCTGGTCGTGCTGGATTTGGACCAGAGTATGAGGTATGTGACCTTTCAGGAAGCAGACAGTTCCACTATTACTTAACTATACTGCTATAGTTTTTATTTTTAAGCTTCTCTTTATACTTAAAGTAGGTTTTATGTGCAGGTACAATATGGTAAAAATAACAGATATTTTCTAGTGAGCTCAAAGATTGGGTGTCTGAGGATAGGTATGTGTGTCAGGGGTTTTTTTTATTAGTTTACTCATAAAATATCACCTTGTATTTTTGTCTTAAAGCTATTTGGCTAAAGGCAAATGAATTGACGGGTGGGTTTTTTTCTGTGTTTTTGTTTGTTTGTTCTTAAAGTTTATAAATCCTAGATGTGATCTTCCTAGATTGAAGAAAAAAAAAAAAAAAGTAAGAAAATTGAGGCTATTGCTATATTGTCTTTTGTGCTGTGGATGAATTCAGCTACTTTTTCAGTGTTGCAAATCTTCACAAACCATAAAAAATACTTTAACTGTATTTTAAATTTGTAAGGAAACCACATCCCTCTAGATTATGCTACCCACTCTTAGTGCTAATTACAGGTGAATTCTTCTTCCTTAAAAAAAAAATAATAATAATAATAAGTTGGAGCATAACAGTGGACAAACTGGGCTGGACACTGAGACTTACCTAGTTTTGTGCTGAGGTATTGACTGCTCCTGCCAGCCCTTTCCAAAAAGAATGAGAAAACTGGCACGTGACGTTGGAGTCTGCATAGTTATTTTCAGTGGCTGGATATTAAAGACCACGCGTGACAATTTATTTCCATGCATTTTTATACACGGCTTCTTTTCACAGTCAATAGCCTGATGAAATGAAATCTGTTTTCCAGATGCAAAAGAAGGAAAATTGAGGAAACAATTCTGTTCCTGAAGCACTCTTATTTCCAGGAAGATTTAATGGCTCGAGAAAATCTGAACCTTAATAAATTAAAACTTTACTTTGAGATTTTCTCTTTTCTGCAGATATTTGTCTCACAAGAAAATGAGCTTGCCCTCCTCTGAGTAGCTTTATATTGATAGATGCATGGCTATCAGGACAAAATTCTTCAAATAGTTGAAGTTCTTATTTGACTATTGGCAATTCATGTACAAACTTGGCCCTTTAGCCTGTGGGTCTTCATAAAATATCCTGTTGCCCACTTCTACTTCTGGAAGATATATGAATCTCTAGGCAGCTGCTGATGAATAAAGATTGAGTATAGCAGCATCAGGCAGAACTTGCAAGTTGTATTCTATTCAATAAGCTTATTTTCAGGAAGAGCATCAGAGTTTAATTGAACTGAAAGTGTCCTTTGTGAAGGAGTATTTGACCTTGTTTTCTTATCATAAGCTTCTTTTTCTCCACTCCAAAAAATCTGCAAAGAGTGTGGCTATGTGGCTTGTCAGATTTAAAGCTATTGTTTTTTGGACAGTCAAACCTCTATTTTGTGTGAAAGTCATGGGTACCTTAATGAGTTGTCTTTTTCTTTAGTTAGAGACTTATTTAAGTAGTCTGATCTCTAGTTGCACCATAAGAAACATAAAACTAGATGATATTTATTTTGCCTTCTAGAGATAAGAAATATTGAAGAAGTCTTAATACCCTTTTAGTTAGTATATGTATACAGGTGAACTTATTCTCTATATATTTAATGTATGCTAAGGACAGAAAGGACTGTTTTTATAGTTTGGTTTGATCTACTTGTGATGATTTCAAGGTTTTTGAGCAATAACTCCTTTATGAAGATGCCTTGCTGTGGTTGAACTTAAAATATTTTAAGAAAGTCTCCAAATGGTGGAGATTTTATAAGCATAGGTAGGTCATTTCAGTGAACAATAATCATTACAAATCTATTACTATTTTGGTGGATTTATTTAGTTTTAGCTTCTAACTAGCTTCAACAAAACCACTGATATAAAGTGAATTTTGACAACAGGAATATGAACACCAGAGCAGATCAGTAAGATTTTCTTTTCTGTATTTAGATTGTACAGTCGTTGGTATTCCTGCTTCTTGCAACGCTCTTCAGTGCACTGACTGGTCTCCCATGGAGTTTATATAACACATTTGTCATAGAAGAGAAGCATGGCTTCAATCAACAGGTATAGTGGATAACCTGTGTACTGACCTAACATCTTCAGTAATTTGGCAGATGGACTAGTATGTCCATAGCTGTACCAGAAATCATTATTTTTAAGAATGTTTTAATTCAGCCTACATAAAAATAAGAGCAATGATATTCTAAAAACTTGCATTTTGATGCTTTCCCACCCCCCCGCCATCTCACACAAGGAGCAGTGGATTGGGCTGCCATTGCTGCTTGTTTTCTCTTCCATCTGACAAACTTGTGGTGTCTTAATGTCCTTGAGCATCTCTTCAGTGATGGTTGCAAAAATCCTGTGTCTCCTCAGAATGTCTCTGAGGTCATGTCTCTAAGCAGCTTCTTTAACAACAAGGATGTGTGTTCTCATGGTGGAACTGAGAACATTTCATACCTCAATTGTTTGTTTTTGGGTGGGCTCTTCTTTTCCCTTTATATATGTCTTCAGAGAAGCCGGGATAAATGTTCATACAATACAGCGACAGCTAAATTACTGCTTGTCAGGGGTGCTTGTGACTTCTAGACTTTGAATAGATGAAACAAAACTGAGAAATGATTTTCCTCCTCGTTTTGTTTCACTCATTGAGCTGCATTCTGGAATCAGCCTTCACTAAATTAGAATATTGATCTTTTCATCTGCACTTCCTTTAGATACTGTCTTCATTTTGTAATATCTGGCCTGGCTTTCTTAATTTCTCCCACTTCCTTAGTTTAATTTGGTTATTACCACTATCAGTTTTCCTTCAGAGCAGATTTTCCTCTTGGGGAAGGAACCTCAGTCTACAGCACATCATTACACCATTTAATATCAGCATTAAGCTTCTTTTCTTTTGGTCCTAGCTGATATTGTCTACAATAGTTTGTGTTGCAAGTCTATTTGAAAGTTTTTATTTTAGTGAAACGAAATTTGGATGGAAATGCAGCAGAATAAGTTGTTCGAGTCATTATTAAGAACAGAGATGCTCTGGCATTTGCCAGTTTCATTTTCTAGTTTCTAAGGAGGCAAGAGAACTGAGCTAACTCTGAACAAGCTAAATTACTTTTTCTCTAAACTAAACTAATTATATTCCTGGCAGAATAATCTGATGTTTCTTACCCCTTTTATAAAACAAGTAAGAAAGTAAGTAAGGAAAAGGTGTAAAAATGGAACGATCTAATTTCAACCTTTCTCAATCATCTCTGAAGCAACAGTGCACAGATCCTGAGACATCCTGTAATTTTTGGTTCACATCAGTTACATTATGGCACTTCCCTTGCTCCCCGCCCTCCTCCCAGGGAAGCCCACTGTTAGAAAAAAATTCTCACTACCCAGTTTTGCTATGATATCTTTGTATGTTCTCTGAAATTGCAGAGTTTGAAGTTATTTTTCTGATCTTTGGATACTGTGCCAGTGGTGGCTGCTGTTCCAGACTTTGGGAACAAGGCCAGGAAGTCTGAAGATTATTCCAGTTGGTCATAAACCTTGAGTTTGTGACCGACTCAGAATGTTGTTTATATTCCATTTAGTTGTCTGGTCTTAAAAAAAAAAAAAAAAAAAAAAAAAAAAAAAAAAAAAAAAAAAAAACTTGCATTTCTAAAATCATTCCCTTGCCTAACTTATAGCAGTTGTTTCTGTCTTCCTCTCTTTCTGTAGCTAAGAAGTACTCTTGCTACTTTAAGTGATGATGCACATTCCTATCATTTGTATACTAGGTGATTCTGAGTCACAGGCCTTTGATTCCCTTCCCTTCTGCAGTCTTAGCAGTACATGGAATGGCAGACTAACCTCCTGCTCCTGCCAAGGGACGAAGGAATATTTCCAAAGCATGAGTCAAGTTTTTCTTTTTTTTTTTATCTTCTGCCAGTGGTCAATATCTAACTAGAATACCTGCTCCAGGTACTTCGTCTATCACTATCTTCTGTAATTGTCATTGTAAGGACTGGCAAAGTCCTAATTTGTGTAATATGTTTATTGTCTGGCCTATCCTGGTCATCCTTTGGACGTTCAGAAACCTTGAACACATAAAAAGCCATCTTTGATTATTGCCTGGTGTGTCAATGCTGTGTACTAGCTGCAGACCTGCACCTTGAATGTCTTTCCTACCTCAGTGAGGACTTAATTTCATCCTTGTGTCAGATCAACAAGCTCTCTGTGTCAAGGGCGCAGAAGTCCAAGGAATGCTGGCAGGACTCCTGAAGCATTAGACAGACCAGACTGGTGGACCAGCTGGTGTCACTGTCTGCCTCAAAGCTGGAGTAAATATCAGTGTTTTCTCTTTTGAACTCTCACCAGTGATTTTCCTAGCACTGCAGTAGCAGAAACTGACTGTATTTTTACTTCATCTTTTAGCATGCCCACCTGCATAGTCTCCCAGTCCTACTTAGACTCTAGTAAGACTTAGGTTATGTTGTCATTTAATATTTGCTTTATGTCTGGAGAGAACTTGACTTGAATGTCCATGAACCCTTTAAGGTGCAGAGTGAGCTCAGAGTCCTGATCAAGCCCTACCTCTATGCAGACAAACCAGAACATCAACTACTGAACTGGCCGCTCAGGCTCCTTCAAAACTTTATTGAGCATCTGCAGAGGCAGTGCTTTACTGAGGAAAGAAGCTTCTGGGGATATGCTCTTGATATTATCTTCATGGAGCTGTTCCCCCAAAACCTGGCTGCCTGCTTGGCTGCTGTCAGCACAAGCACAGTTTCTGATCAAACGAGAAAAGGAAGACTTGGCATTGAAGCCCATAAAGGCTTGATTGAGTTACGTCCTTCACTCCAGAAAGAATGAACTGATTTGTCAAACACAATGTAAGGGTTTGGGTCAGTTCTTAGTAATGAAAAGAGGGTATTTATATGGGCTAGGAATCCCAAGGGTGGTGAAGAACAACAGCAATCAGGAAGCAAAAAGGTTCTTCCATCTTTTTTTTTGTAACCAACTCTTCTGTAGCACATATCAGCATTGCCACTTTGTTTTTGGTTTGTCTTATTTTGTTTGTGTGCATCAGATGAAGGGATCAATTCATTAACCATTGTGATGCATTAATATTTACAGTGTAAATATCACTAGTATCCTTTCCTTGCAGACGCTGGGATTTTTTTTTAAGGATGCCATCAAGAAGTTTGTTGTGACTCAGTGCATTCTGTTGCCGGTGACATCTCTCCTGCTTTACATTATTAAAATAGGAGGAGACTATTTCTTCATCTATGCCTGGCTCTTCACATTAGTTGTATCCTTGGTGAGTAAGAGAATATATTTGAGTTGCTGCTAAATGGTAGCTTACTTGCAGGTTAATATATGCTAAGCTTTAAAAGAGAAAAAGAAAAATGTAAAGAAAATCAGTGAAAAATCTAAATCTCCTTGGAATTTCAGAGTCTTCAATCTTTTAAGTGTATTTTGTGTTTCAATGTACTTGTTCAGGAATAGCAACTCATATTAACTTGTATTAACTATCCACAAGATACCAGTAAGGTATCTTATATTTTATCTATTTAATACTGAAATGTCTTTATCTGTTAAAAAAATGATCATTAAAAAAGTTTTCAAATAGATACTGGAAATAAAATGGTATATGGTGACAGATTTTCCTTTTTTTTGTAAGTATAGAAAGGATTCCTGTCTTCTTTTTGTACTTGCCCGTGTTCCAGTTTCAGTACTAAATGCATATTTTTATGCCTTGTTTTCAATATCTGTGTGTGTTTGCAGGTGCTTGTTACAATCTATGCAGATTACATTGCCCCTTTGTTTGATAAATTTATTCCACTTCCTGAAGGAGAGCTCAAGCAAGAAATTGAAGTAATGGCAAAGAGCATTGACTTCCCATTGACTAAGGTGTACGTGGTTGAAGGTGAGATTTCTGAAGAAAAAGACTTTTTTAATTTTGAGTTCTTGGATTTTTATTTAGCTTTAATTATGGATGGTGCAGAAGAGGAATTGCTTACGTCTTATGTTCTCCAGCTGTTATAATACTTGCAAATTTGGGGTGTTTTCTGTTGTTGTTTTTGCCTTGAGGTCAGAACGGTGAAGCTGGACATAGAGCCTTAACTCAGCATTTTATTGGAAGCATTTTTTTGCTCTGTTGAGCAGAAATACATAGCACATTCAGAAATGGGAGCAACTGTCCTAGATTCCAAGTTTAGACCTTTAAAGCAGAAAGTAAATTAACCTTTTCGAGTCTTTGTTCAGCATTAATTGCTTCAAACTCTTTGCTGAAGCTCTTAGAACGTTATGAATGATAAAATGGCCTTTTCCTCCTTAGTATTCTTGTGGACAGTTTCTCATGGTGTGGCTCAATGGACTCAGCCCCTCCACTTGGGATCACAAGTTTTTTAATACATAGTAGTGTAGTTTTGGTCATCTTGTGCTTTGCTTAATGTGGAATAGGAAAGCTTCATTTCACTTTCTCTTCAACTCTGTGTTCTTGGAGCACTCCACTCTGACATTTCCACTGCTTTCATTTTCTTCCCTCCTGTACTTGATTTCAGGGACTTTCCTTTTTTTGTTTTATTTTGTTTGTTTGTGCCACTTGAAGCAGAGGTGTTTTTATTGCCTTGATGAGAGCAGTATGAGATGGTAGAAAGAAAGAGTTAAAATGGTAGCATTTTCCCTGAAGAGTAATGAAGACTTCAACATGGATCCTTTTGGCTTCACTGCTCTGGCCTAGTGAAATGCAGCCAGTACTCTGCCTCAGTGCAGCCAAAATCTTACAATGCTGGTATACTTGGGACCTAACAAACTCCTCTTTCCTAGCAAAGTTGAAAATTTTCAAAACTTGAGTTATTATAGAGTCTTGTTGAGTTTTCGTGTAAGAATTGCTAGCTGTCTGCTAGCATGTACTTCTCTCATGAAGTACTGTAAGGCTTGTGCTCTGGCACTTCTGTCACCACTGTGTTGGCATCTTCATCATCGCTTCATCATTGTAGTAAGTGTCAGTCAGTGGTTTGCAGTGAAGAGAGGCTTCCAAACCCTCATTTTCTGTCCTGGCATCTTTAAGAGCATTGAGCTAGCACCATCCTCTGCTGGCATGGAGGTTTGATGTGGGAGCATCTCTTTACCAGTGTTTTTCTGGACTCTAATTTGGTTCTTTCCACTCGAGAAATAACTTCTTAGTAACATGGGCAAAAAAGTCCTTTAATCTCATGACTTATTCTGTGAAAAGGTGGGTTACAAAGGTTCCTCTCTGGAAGCAACTCATTATCAGAGGAGGAAGATTTCTATGACAGGAGAATGGGGGTTCACTGTGCTGTAGCTGCGATCAGTTTTTCTCGCTGAGAAGTGACTGGAAGCCGAAGCTTCCTGCGCTGACCATTCTCTTTCTCCATCAGTCTGTCTTGGTTTGGTGCCAAAGTTACCATGACCATATCACAGGGCAGAAAACACCCATTGCATGCTGCCCTAAGAGGTTGATGCAGCTCATACATCTGCTTCCACTTGCAGACCTTCTCCTCAATCTCTTATCTCATAGTCTCCAAACTTGGTGCTGCAATAGGTCGTGCCATTTAGGCTTTTTTGATCCACTGAAAATGGATAGTTTCAGCTGGTCAAATAAAACAGTCTAGATGAAAGCAGCTGTTAAAATTTGCCTACTTGCCCTAGCACATTTTTTTGTTAGGAACTTTAATACAACATTTTTAAGCTTCTGCCTGAGATCTGTACTTCATCTTCTCTCTCATCAGTGTCTGATTATAACACTTTCAGAAATTCAAATAATCTTTGGTGGCACATTCAGAGAATTGTAAAATGCAGCCATCAGTTTCTTTGCAAGGAGGGCAGCAAATTTCTTTGCAGACTGCTCTTTCCCCTCTGACCCTGAAATTGCAGTAGTATTTTTCTTTTGGATAGTACACCTTTCTGTGGCTGTTCTTATGGGTTCTTGTGAGTTGAACTGAACACTTGGGATTGTATGCTGCAAATGAAAAATCTCTAACTGGGGGTAATAAATGAGATGTTCCTTACTTAAGTCATTTTAAAATATGCTGCAGCCTGCAAGCTCATTTGCAGGGAGTTGGCCTACCGTTCATATGGGGTCTTTGAGAATTCCTTTGGAAGAATATGTTCTGAGTAAGACTGCATATATAGGCTTCAGTGCACAGGATTATTCTGACTGTGGTCTCTCATGTAAATCTTCCCCCATCAGGTTCTAAGCGTTCTTCTCATAGCAATGCTTATTTCTATGGATTCTTCAAAAATAAGCGGATAGTGCTGTTTGACACCCTCCTAGAAGATTATTCTGCTTTGAACAAAGAGCCAGCAGAAGGAGCTGATGGTGAGAATGAAGAGACAAAATCTAAAACCAAAGTGAGTTCGTGTTTGTTCTCCACTGTATTATTTAATTAACTTCTTAGTTTTTTTTTTTCTTCTGTTTTCTGCGTGTATTGTAAAGGTCCCGAATTAAATGCTAAAACTCCAAACTAAACAATTTAATTGCCAAAGAATCTCAGAGTTCTTGATAGATGAAATTTCTGAAGCTATGAGTGAATTGCTGCAAATAGAACTAAGGAGACTGTAGAAATTCACTTTAGGGGCTTTAGGAGAACATTGATTTCTTCAATTGATTTCTTATCCAAAAAAGGATGGATAAAATTGGTGGAATACTTTCTGAAGAACCTGAAGGATTAATTATAAGAAGAATGAATTGCCTCATGCAGCCTAGTTAGGCCAGTGTATAAATTGTTGTTCACTCAGGATGAGCATGTTGATGGTAGAATTCTTTTCATCCATGGCTCGTGGTGTGGCCTAGTGCAGAAGTGAATGATAGGAGGAGAGTATTTTGAGCTCACCCACACTAAAAAATCCAGAAAGCTTCTCTGTAGTAATAATGAGAAGCATTTCCTCCATTCCAGTGTGTTCTTCAGCTTCCTCCTCAATACCAAGGCCCACATACTTACTTCTGACTTGCTAATGACTTTTGTACCTTTGAAGATACAGAAGTCCATCGTCTCCTTGCTGCAGGCATGGGCGTTATTGCTACTGTCATTCTGTTCTTACTGAAGTAAACTTACTGTAGTACCTTGGAAGGCAAGGCTCTGAGTGTTGAAGGAAGGAGGGAGAGGACTGGACTCAATTACTCATGAAAAGTCTTTGGCTGGGAATGTCACCTTGCAGTGTAACAGCTTTGCTTGGGTAAAGAAAGAAAAAGATGATATTAATGAATGGTAGGAGAGAGTTTGGAAGGCAAATCTTACAGCATTGTTCCAGGTCTGAAAGGGCCTGTCTGCATAGATAGAAATAAAGGATCACCACCCAAGATAGAAAATCATTGAACAAAGGTGTTTTTTGTTTTGTTTTTAAGTAACTTCTTGAGTCTACCTCAATTCATAATAGACAAGCCCATCCAAAAGGCTCAGTGTGAAATTGTGTTTATGCTGCTGGTACAAGGGAAGAGCCAATTCCTGATCTTGAAGCATTTAATGACTTAAGTGACGTAAGGAAAACAAAAAGTAAGAAAATGGATCAGTTGTGTTCAGTCATATCTGATCTTAGTTCAATTTTGTTATTCCCTCAGAATAAGAAACAAGGATGTAAAAATGAAGAAGTTCTAGCTGTACTTGGCCATGAGTTGGGTCACTGGAAACTAGGTCACACTATCAAAAACATTATCATCAGCCAGGTAAGTTATGATAAACTAGTGGTTTTCCTCGAGCATTCTGTAATTACTTTCCTTTCCAAAATACCTACTTCCAGATTTGCCTGTGTATCTCATGCTGATTGTGCTGTTGGTCTTATGCAGTTACATACTGGAGTGCAGCAAGGAGAATAAATATGCTGCCATTTGTCTGCTGTGCAAGTAGTACAAAGGAGGAGCACTCCGGAGGGCTGCAGCAGAACGTGTGACACTCAGATGTGTCCTCCACGTGTACAGCAAATGCTGCATACAGTTCTGGTCTCCACATCTCAAGACAGACTTGATGGAGTTAGAGAAGGTTAGAAAATAGAAAAAGGGCAGGTGAAACTATCAGGGGAATGGAGGAATTTTACAAAGAGAGACCAGAAAGAAAAAAAATAACTGGCACTTCAGTTTGGAGAGCAGAAGATCATGAGGGAGTATGATTGACTCAAAAGGGCACTTTTATTTATTTTAACATTACATTTTCATACCTTGTACACCCTTTACTGGAAAATAACCTTATTGCCTCCTTCTTGGTGCATGCCTATAATGGGGATGAGTATGGAAGTGGTCTCTAGAGATCTGCTAATTCTGCATTTGGAATAAAGAACCCTAATAGTCTGTTTACTCATGCATGTGCCTCTGGGCATGGCTCACTGTAAAGGAATTGCTCCTCAAAACCCTTCTGCCTCCTCACTTCAAATGTTTTGGGCTCAGCAATGCAGTGCTCTTGCTATTTTCTGTTAATTTACTGTTATGAGTCTGCCATATGCTTTGGCGCAGATTTATCTTGTGGCAGGGGACAGAATGATGTTCTGTGTGGTTTTGTTTTAGCTTTGTTTGCTG
>VZSV01000164.1:1643210-1696736 GCA_013398735.1 Nothocercus julius | reverse complement strand
GGCGCCGCCCCCGCGCCGGGCGCCGAGACCACGGGCATCGCCGAGACCCCCGAGGGCCGCAGGACCAGTCGCCGCAAGCGGGCTAAGGTAGGGGCCGGGACGTGGGCGGGGGTCGCTCCGGCCCTTGGGCTGCCCCGCGCCGCCGCCGGGGCCTGAATGGCCTTCCCGGGGTGCGGGAGCGCTCGGGCCGGGTCCGCTCAGCGCTGACCCGCACGAGAGCCAGGGAACCGATGCGGCGCCGCTCCGAGGCGCGTAGGGCTGCTCGGCCAAATACCGGGTTTATTTATGTTTTAAACGTTTGCTGAATCCAAGTGCCTGTGATCCTGTGTTTTCACGAGGAGCGCATTTATAATGTTGGTAGGAGTATAGGGGAGGAGTGTCTCCTAAGGATTATCGTGTGCCTGGAGCAGAGCTGGTCTGGCAGGGTTGTACAGGTAATTTTGGGCCCACAGTGCCCTGTTCTTCCGTGCCCTTCATTTTGCTTTGGGAAACTGAATTGGCCTTGCGCTGAGGGAGCTTAAGGAGGCTCTTGGTGGTGAAAGCTGAAGGCCCTTGAACTGCTTCTGGTGGTTTGGACCTGCAGTCATCCATCCTTAAGTTGTTATGAACATATGAGAATGCTTTATTTGTACCAGGTGTATCTATTGCTTGGAAACCACCTTGCAGATGCCTTGGAAGGCTTTGGGTGTGCCCAGAGCTGGGAGTGTTTGATACAGAAGCTGGAAGTGCTGTTAGGGCCCCTGGCTGCTGTCTTGTGGCGTTGGGTGTTTTACTCCTGAGTGCACCACACAAGATAGGCCGACACTTCCTCCACACTTGGGAGCTGTCAGTTTGGATCAAGCTGGTTTGTCTTCAGAGGCAGCCTCCCTGGGTTTATTTGCTTTAAAATGGTCTGTCAGCAAACAAGAATTGAAAAACTATCTGCAGGTTACGTTCTAGGGATGTTTCTCGGCGCTGGCGACGCTGCTTGCTAAGGCTGTGATCTCCCACTATCTCTACAGTAGCCCAACGTGGCACTGCCGGGAATCGGTGCAAATGTTTGTGCTACAAACTCCGATGGGCATCTTACCCTGGTGAAAAATAAACCTTGGGAAAAGATTATTCTTTTTGGACTTGATTGTTCTTTGAAGCTGTGCAAACTCAAGGGAGAAGGGAAGCTTTGGAGGGGGATGAGGTGGCTTCTTTTGCAGGTAGCACTAGTTTTTGTTGGTTTCAGATGATGGTGATACACCGAGATCACTAAAACTTGCTTCAGAGTGGGAATTTGCAAAAGACCCTGGTAGTGGTGTAATGACAAACACATCTGCTCAACAGGGAGCAGCTCAGCATGCTGGAGAGGATGGAATATAAATTCCTTTCCAGGAGGTAGGGAAGTTCATTATCAGTAGAAAATCTTCCTTAATTTGGAAAAACAGACATATTTAAATAGTGTATTTAAAACAGTTTAAACAGTACCCTTTTAGGATATCTCTTGGGCTGCCGTGTTCCTTTAAATTACAATAAGCTTAATTTTTTTTTTAATCTGGAGAATAAAATAAAATACATATGGCAATAAAGATAATTATTTTGCTTAACTGATACAAAAACATCATGTGGGGAAAGAAAGAGGAACATCTCATTATCTTATGGTCAATGGAATTTTTGTTTTTATGGGATTTCCCTTTTCTGCTTGCTCTGTCATATTCTTAAAGGATTATCATTTTATTATCATTTTTTGCTTAATATTACTTATTTTGACTTTTAAACAAGAAGAAAATAACAAACATCCTGTGATTGTAATTCATTGTATGTGTGCTCTGTTGACTCGAGAAGAGATTCAAAGCTCAATTCAAAATTTGAGGTACTGTAATCAAAATTCCAGCTTGCAAATGTTTGTTCTGAAATACTTTTAAGACACATGGCACATATGTTGTTTAATGTAGCTCTCGAATGTGAGTCAATAATATGTAAGTAGTCATGATGCAAGAAATATCATAACTTCTGTAAGTTATATATCATAACTATCTAGCTTATTAAGTTGCCTGAGAGGATTTAAAGGAATTAGGAGTGGACAGATTGAATGTTTAAACTGAAGATCTCTAAGACCTGTGTAGATTTCCAGTTTTGAAAATATCTTGAACATATCTATTTTCTGCTAGGACTGACATTTCCGTTTCATTATCAGTGCTGATAAGTACAGTGTACTCTCATCAGTTTGTGTTAGACAACAGACTAATGTTTGGCAGACAAAACATATTTTGATCTTTCTCGTATTTAAACTTCCAATTTTGCAAGAAATGCTAGACCAGCAGAATTTGGATTTCTCTGAACTGCAGTCAAGTTTACAAAGAAGGGAGTCTCTTTCTGCTTCTGTTATCAGCTACATGGTTCCCACTCCTCTGATTGAACCTGCTCAGGCTTTTGTGTGACCGACCATGCAGTGAGCTGATTTAATTTCTCCCTCAGGAAAAGCTTCTCTGCTTTTCCCAGAGTGAGTGAGAAGAGACTTAACAGTTCCTCTGGCTTAGTGATTGGAATTGCCTTGTAAAGGACTACAATAATTGTATGTGCTCCATCCCATGTACCTTCAGTCACAGAGATCTGTCAATAGAAGAATATAGTCTATATATTTGATCTGTCAACAGAAGAATCTTGCTGTACTAAGCATTGTATGCATGTAACTCTTGAGTCTTCTCTGGCTGCTTTTGGTAGACAACATCTTTTCATAGTGCTTTTTGATTTGTCTTCTGTTTGAACTTTGAGCATTAAACAGCTCCTCTGTGGTTAGATGCTTAATAATAGATGCTTAATAAATTCCTTCTAAATCATTATCTGTGCTCTTATTTTGTGTTAGATTTTATCCTTGTTACTAATTTTAGCTTTGTAATACAGCTATGGTGATCAAAATCATATGTACCAAATGTGCAGGTGTGCTTGGTACTGTGGTTGCCTCTAATAATCCTTCTGAAGTTGCTAAGTCTATGCTGAGTGTTGGAGAGACACTGAAGTTCTGGGGAGAGGTGGACATCACTAATGCCATTTTTCAGAACAGTTTTGTTTGGTGTGGGCCAATGAGATGAGGCTAGAAAAGTAGTAGTAAAGGATTAAATTATCATAAGAAGAGAAATAAGAGGGCCAGAATTATAGAAATGCAGTTATGGAACAGCTTTGTGCTTTTCATATTGGGAATTAATCACTAGCAAAAATTCTGCTAGCAAATAAAACTCCAACTGCAAACAGGAGAGAGATCTTTGAGTCACTAGTATGAGCAGCCTGAAGAGGAGGCAAATGTGACCCCCTGTACCAGGGGAAAATTTCCATAGCTACTTTAAAAATAAAAAAAAAAATAAAAAAAAAAGAGAGAGAGAATATCTGTGCAAGATACCTCACTGTGCGGGATACTGATGAGATTTTCTTGGAAAGTCTTATTAACAGTTCTGTTCAGTCATCTTCAACAGATAAGTTCAAGTCGGAGCATGTAAGATAAAGGCTGGTAGATAATGAGAGTGAAGAGCCCATTATATGAAAGGAGCCTGGAAGTTTAGTTTCACTGTAGTGGTTTGGACTGGGAGGGGATTTGTCACCCATAAATATGCTGAGGAGGTGAAGATTCGCAAGAAAATGACAGAGGTTGAAGACAATACTGACTCAACAACAAATACATATAAAATGGGCTAGTTACTAGAAGAAACTTCCTACTCTTCTGGCCAGTTAGGTGCTGAAGCACTACTGGTAGTGAAGGTGAAAACACATGAAACGTGTTAAGCTGCTGGAGCTTTGTGTAACACGGTGCCTGGAGTAGGATTTTGAGCAAGGTAGCCTGGACCTGTTCTTTGTGCCTGTAAACAGTTATGTTGCTGGTGATGTTCACTTTAGTAGTTAACTTGAGTTACTTCAGTGTGTTTATTCTGTGGTTGTGCTCTCTACAGGTGGAGTATAGAGAGATGGATGAGAGTCTTGCAAACCTGTCAGAAGATGAGTATTACTCTGAAGAAGAGAGAAATGCCAAAGCCGAGAAAGAGAAAAAGCTCCCACCACCACCTCCACCAGCTCCTGCAGAAGAAGAAAATGAAAGTGAGCCAGAGGAACCATCTGGTGAGTGAGGAGAGACCTTTTCTGTGGCATCTTTACCTGCTTTATTGGCAAAATTTAAGGAGGTCAGGTGCAGCATCATGAGTCCTGTGTCTAGTTTTGATCTACTTACGAATGATTGTTCTGATTGTGCTTTTTTTGCTGGCCCCATCTGTGGAAGGAGGGTTAAAAACTCAGGAAAGCAGCCTGATGAAGATGGGAATATACATGATATAACTGCAAACAAAGCCAAACCTCTCATGAAAATTTACATTTTTATCCTTATTAACGTGTCTTTAGAAACCTCCTATTGATCAGAATAGTCGCTCTAGCACTTAACTGTCACCTGCTCATACATGAACATTCGCTTACTCTTCTGAGAGAATTAGGTTAGATTTATTGGGGGAGTTGCTGTGCAAATCAGTTGATGGTGATTCCTGTGACTTTAAATTATGAACATAATATTTAGTTCTTACTGGATACTCTTTGCTTAAACTTCAGTGCTTTACTCATTGCCTCTGGCAGGGTTGTAAAACTTCACTTTGCATTGGTAAGTTAGTTGTTCAGCCTTGTTCAGGAAGCAGCAGTAGAATTTTCGTGGTATTAGCAGTACACTCTCCATTCTTTACCTCTGACATATTTACAGCAACCAGCATTTGGTCTCATGGTACTGTATCAAAATCATGCTATTGCAAAATTCACCTGCCAGAGAGGTTGTACAATATTCAACATGTGCTAGCTGGTTTTAGACAATAGCTGAAATTTAATTGTTGAACTTTTGCTGGTTTATTGCAGATGTTGTCTTCAGGTCTGCACTTGCTCTTTGGCAGACAAGTTTGAGCATGTTGACAGAACATTTGAATCTGATACTAGCCTGAGGATAGTCACCTTCGTTTTCTGGAAATACTGAAAGCGGCATTTGTGTTTTACTTGTTAGAGCTTGCCACTGGAATTTCTCTTCGGTTGCGATTGTGGACTCCTGTCTTGATACAGGAATTCTATAGCTCATGCAGCTCTTTGACTGAAATGTTTGAAACGATAAAAATCCCCCTTTTCTTTCCCCTTCCTCGCAGTGGTGACTGATCTATTAAAAGCAGAATTTTAATAGAAACAATTAAGCAAGTATCTTGAGTTCATTGTTTAATTTAGCTTGCGCTTCTGGGGTTTAATCTGTGAAGTACAGCACTAATATACTTCCAGTGTACATCTCAGATGGCATTTTGTGCATCTAAGAATGATTCCAGAGTTCAGTCAGAAATGTAATCGATGAGAGCATCCAACTTCCTACCCTCTAAAGGAAGAAAAGGTGGATGAGTCAGTGATTGGCTTATGTAATTCTGTATATATCGAAATCTGTTTAGCAGTTATTCTATAGGCATTAAGTGTAGTCCGCTAGATACAATCTGTTTTTAAAACTAGATTTCAGGTCATCATCTTTTCTCCAGGGACAGGCATCCTGTGAGATGTATGAGACATGGGCATGTGAAAGCAGGCAAAAGTTTTCTGTTGTTTTTCTGTAGCTAGTCTCGCTGTATTTCTAAAGGCTTCCAAAACTATGCACATTGGTGGATCTCTCTATCTTTATTTTCTAAGATGCAGGCACCAGAGTGTTAACTCATCTTCTGTTGGCTTTTAAGGTGTAATGAGACATGTAATTCCAACGAAGTTAGCAGGGCAACTTTGTGAAGTCTGCTGTGTATTTTAATATGGATGCAATATTTATAGTTGAGCTGTGCTCTTGGTCACTTGTTTGAAGCAGGAACATAAATGTTTTAGAAGAAATACTAAATAGGACTGTAGTGTTAGAGTGGGCTGACATATTTAACAGGCACAAAAGTTAGTGTATGTTACTGTTAATTTATCCTCATTTTTGGGATTTATTTTACCAGACCTGGAAATGTTTTAATTTTCATTGCTTGTTTAAAGCTTACAAAAACCTAGGTAGTGCAGTAAAGGTGTAAAACCTTTTTTTTTTTTTTTTCATTTTACTGCCTTTTGTACTGAAAAATCTAATTGTGCAAACTTTAAAAAATGTAGTAGTAATGGTAGCTGATACTTTATTATTCTGTCCTTGGAGTCAATTAACAGTAGTAGGAGAGTGTTAATCGTTACACTGTAGGAAATAGCAAAATGTTAGGCTTACTCAGAGTTGGCTCCATTAATATGCTCAGCTCAGGGAGGATTTCAGATGTTCTGGTTATGCAAGCCCTTAGAGTCTGGATTTGCAAGATTTACTGATTTACTGTAAATCATTGCAGAGCAGTGTTAAAAGGGATAAGAATATTTCATTATAGTTTAAACTTCCTTAATTATTGTGGCTGCTTTTTTTGCTTTTTTTTTTTTTTTTTTTTTTTTTTTTTTTTTTTTTTTTTTACCCTCTCTGTGAGAAGTAGTGTTTGATATCAAAAAGCTTCCAAATTTCAGTGTTGAATTTATTTTGAGTTCCTGTGCAGTGATATCCATTTTAGAATCAAGGAGCTTGCTGCTTTTGTTTTCCTCCTCCTTACATTGGCTAAATTAGATTTTTGTTTTCATTGCTGCCTGAAGATCTCCTTTTCTAGCTCCTGCTTTTCTAGTTTTTGTCAATGTTTTTAGTTTGTGAGAATCAATGTTTTTAGCTGCTGTTTTTCAAGGAAATGTAAGACTTAATATGATTCAGATTAATATTGTTTGACTAGTCAGATTTAGTGGTGTTCTACCTCTGTCTTTTCTCATCTGCTTTGCCTGTTAATTAAATTCAGCACTTAGTTTTGGTCATCCTGTGCTGCTATGCTTTATTTTAAGGCAGTGGATGATTGTATGAACAGTGGATGAGTGGATGACCAAAATGAAATGGACTTCTTGGACTTTAGCTGCTAATAACACAACAGAAGTATTGAATGTATTTTGTAAGTAAGCTGAGAGCAGCTTTGTCCCCTCTGCTCAGTGTCAGTGCCAGCTCAAGGGCCAAGGGACTGCAACAGGCTGGTGTCAGCACCTTTTCAACTCCCTAACCTATGGAAGGGACAAGTATACTTTTTCATGCAAATAACTGCCTATGTTAGAGGGTTAAATATTTATGTTGGGTTGTGGTATTCCCTCCCTGAGTGATGGAAGCAGGTAGTGTGGTGTTGGAATATGTTCCAGCAAATAGAGCCCAATGCTTCTCAGGTAAATCAAGACGGGCATTTTCTCTTGCCAGTGCAGACACACCGGGTTGATAGGTAGCTGGTTTTGAGATTTCTGAAGCCCACTGGAATACTAATATTTCTCTTTAGAGTCTCTGAACTTTTCTGCTAGTAGATTGGTTAAATGTGAGACTTACTCCTCGATTGTAACTACATACAAATGTGTTTCTTCTATCAGAGCCATATTCAAACATGTGATAGGCTAGTCCTTTTATAGCAAACTGAATTTTTCTTAGGAAAAGGCTTAGGTTACAGTAAAACTGTAGTGCCCTGAAGCACTCATGCTCAGTTTTGTGGGTATCTTGAGAGTTGTGTTGAAACTGTTGGGTTTTTTGTTTTGTTTTGTTTTCTCTGTTTTTATTATTTAATTTTACCTGTATGTTATTGTGCAATGTTACAGTGCACATAACTTTTCAAAGTACGGAACACTTGATTTCATTTTTGTATATTGCTTTAGAAGGTAAGAATTTAATCTGAATTACTGATTTATTTATTTATTTATTTTTACACTAAATCAGGTTTCTCCCAAGAGCTTCAAACTACATTCTAGGGAAGTTGTCTACCCCATCCTAAACTCTACAGAGTAATCTTAACAACTGTGTTTTGAACCCTTCTCTTGTTAAAAGATGGCTCCTTGAGCAGTTGCACCTTGAACAGTCATGGTCTTGGAAGTGACTGTTTCATTAGCTACCTACAGGAGTTTATTCCAATGGGGTGTTGTTTCAGCCTCAGGAAACACCCAATGTGCTGACTGTTGGGACATTCCTATGATGAACTTTGCTCTGAACGTGTCTTGATATATGTCTGCATAGCCACATGAGGATTAGCTGTCTCTGCCATGCTCATTGCATCCTGTGCTTTGGAGCTGAAAAAATGTTCAGACTAACGTCTGGTTGTAGAAGAATATCACTAAAGAGCTAAACTCAGCAGTGGTTTCTCTTGTGAAGATTCGCAGAGTGTAGGAGATGCCCTGTATTAGCTTGTTCTGATAGACATCCCAGCTGTGCTTATCCTTTCCTGTAAATACTCTGTTTCCAGTTGTATTTCAGTCCTATCAACGCTGCTGTTTAGGACTTGTGTTCAGGCAAATTTGAGACCTCTTCAGATCTTTCAGCTAGGTGCTTTACCTTTCCTCATTTTTCCAGCTCTGGGTAGACTGAAAGCCCCATGTCTTTCAGTGCTGGGTGTTGATCACATTAGTGATCTGTGAAGCCGAGTGTGTGTAAATACTGCTGATCCCCAGATCGTCTTAGTGTGTGAAGGGTTGTTGGTGCACCAAGGGCACTAAAGCCGGAGTGACTGCCTTGTGCCTTTTATAGGCCTTGTTCCTTCATCAAGCTTCAAAAAGGGTTTATGGTAGAAAAGGAAGAGGCTGTCTTGAAAGTAAGAGGCTTTTCAGAATGGTTCAAAGCTTCCATTTGCCTGTTGGGAGACTGGCGAGTATCACAGGCAAGATTATCAAATTCTTGTGGTTTGAGACCCATATGATCTAACAGTACCCATCCACCCAATCTTTAACCTGGTAGTAAGAAATGTGATCTTATTATTTAAAATCCAGCCATTAATCAAGTTGGTCATAAGTATTTAGCCACAAGTAATGTTACATACCATGTACTTCTAGATTTCCCAAAAAAGTCTGATTTAAAGGGTTCCAGTAACATGGATAACACTTCAGAAGACCACAGAGTTTGGTGCCCTGGACCTATATTCCAGAAGATGGGATTCTCAGAAAATGGGTTTAGTTAGTTGGTGAAATTTAATACCTAAAAACGCCAACTGCCGGGCCTTTATGTCCAGTATGATTTAACCTATGGAGTAAGGTCCCTGAGTTCTCCTCTTTCCTTCCACAGGGCAAGCAGGAGGACTTCAAGACGACAATTCTGGAGGGTATGGAGACGGCCAAGCATCAGGTGAGGGTGGCGTTTGATGCTTGCCACTTAGTAGCAAGAGCCGCCAAGTTAGGGATTGATGCTTGCAAGTGCGCATGGGTGTGGGTGTCCAGAATTTAGCAAGGTTGTTTGCTCACCTGTTTGGGGAAAAAAAAAAAAAAGGGGGTATTTTCAGTCAGTTGAGGTCTGTACCAACTATGGAAAAAGAAACCAAGTTGCATTCAAATGCCTCAGGCCGATCTCTCATCCCTCCACTCCTCTCCATGTTCAGAGGAGTCCAAAAATACAAAAAGGTGGTACTCACGTAGCCAGTTTCTACCGGTTAGAATGATGCTGAGAGCTCTGGGTTTCAGAGCACTAGACCCTTTTTCTAATTTGAAGAAGAAACTGTGTATGTCGGTGTGTTTTTGTTTGGTTTTGTTTTCCCTTAAGGGGTTGAGTCTCAACTGTGCCAGTGGTTAGCTCAGAAGTCTCCTCTGTAGGGAAGATTAGTCTGCTTTTCAGTGGACAGACTGTGAATTGCATTTGACGTTTGTTCTAAGCACCGATGCCAGTGGTTTGCAGTTATCGTTTAATTCACACATTTGGTATCTTTGTTATTTGATACTTTTAGACTGAAAATCTTCCTTCAATCCTGCTGCTTTTGCTGTCATGTGAGGAGTGAGGATTAAGGTTTTAAGAAAATAAGTCAAAGTCTCCAGAACCCATTCTGTATTTCAAAGTTAATCTTTTTGAAGTAAATACAAATTCAAGATACTCATCTGAAAGTGCATCCTTGCTATCTTAAAGGAGCCTAGATATGTTCTGAATCTTATCACTTATGCAGAATTTCTGAATACTAGGCATAGTGGATTTAAGGATGCATTGCCTATCTCATTTTTGGGCAGACGATTCTATTTGCAAATTCTGTTTGTTACACTGCATGCACGCCAAGGATATGCATTAGCAATTGAAGTATTAAGTAGCCAAATAACTTTCTTTCAGAGTGCTTGATGGATTTTTCATCCGCAGATGTTTCAATAAGTCTATAAATGAGCAGCATCCTTCAAGATTTCTTCCGTGAGGGAGAAGATCACAAAAACCTCACACAGTTTGTTGACACTTAACGATTGCCTGTACTTGTTCATTCTGGCAAGTGTGTGTGTGTGTGTGTGTGTGTGTGTGTGTGTATATGTGAGAAGAGGAGAAGTCTAGGCAGGACAATTGCCACATTAATTAAAAAGTTGCCTATGTACTGTGTTGACAAAAGTGTATTTAGCTCTGGATTGAGCGTCCCTTTGTCATGTTGCTTTCATGAAACATAAAACATAAAGTGGGGGGGAACAATCTACGTGAGAGAGATATAGCTTTGATCTATAGTTGCAAAAGTAAATTCAGATTCTAATGTGATTTTTCTGGTAGTTGGAGGTAATTAAATAATCTCTTTGCAAATTTTATTTAGACTTTTTCTGAATTGTCCAATGTCAAATCTTTTTTTTTTTTTTTTTTTGGTCTGCCTTCGCAGTATTGATTCTCATTGAAGACAGCTCCTGAAACTAGACTTTATATTAGTATTACCTTTAAAATAGGTATTGTCAAAAGAGATGTAGCTTTAAAAATAACAAAACAAAGAAACAAAAAAGCCCAGCAACACTTGGGTCGCACAAGTTGTTTTTGATTTTTCTTAAGAGCATGGAATCCTCTCCCAAGCCATTTGGAGCACCAAGTTCTTTGGCCTCATGAGTTTTAAAGAGATAAACAGCAAAGCTTATCTAGAAACTTGGCAGCTGGCATATAAATCCACATCTGCAGACTCTGTGTTAGTTGGTCAGACATTGTGCATATCAGTCAACACTTCCTAGAAACTATCTTGAGAGCACCCATTCATTTCAGCATGGGTTTGTAAGGGAAGTTGGGTAACAAGGCATTTTAAAGTGTTGTTTAACTGGCCAACCTGAAAAGCGTTTTGCTGGCACTTGAGGAACGAATCTGAAAGTTTTCTTATTTTAAGCAAGTGGCAGAGAATTGGTACCTTCATTTTGCGTGACAGTATGGCAGAGTTTTTGTATTCCTATGCAGAGGTTTGCACAGTCAAACAGAAGGAGAACAGAAGGGCTAGGGGAATGCTGACTAGGCAAGAAAACTGAAGCTGTAGCCTGGCTATGGATTTCTATTCCATAGCTGCATATTACTATCAAAGTATTACTTGTGTGTTATTTTTTTTCCTATTGTTTTCAGCTTTCCTTCAAAGTAGTGCTCTATATTCTCTGCTACTAATTTTCTCTGGTGTCAAGTTCCTGTAAACGGTTATAGACAGTTCCCCTGTAAACGGTTATAGACAGTTCCCCTGCCTTGAGTCATGACACAGTTAGCTCTCTTAACCACTGCTTATGATTGAGTTTCATTAGCTTCACAACTATTTTCTTGCTTCATTTATTTGTTTTTCTTCATTTTGGGTACATAAAAATGCTTGGAAATTAATGGCGCGTGTGGTTCGATCAGAACTGAAGGAAGAGGATTTCCTGCATTTCCCCAATACAGTAACGTGCACCTCTGCACACTAGCTGCAAACTTTCAAACAGGTGTCTTTGTTAGTGTAACGTGCACTGCAAGCTGATCTCTCCTGTGATATTAACCACAGTTTTTTGAACAACTCCAGATTTGGTAAATCACAGAATTATTATAGTTGGAAAAGACCTTCAAGATCATCGAGTCCAACCATAAACCCTTCAACACCATGATCTCAATCTTATTATATTTGTTTGCTTTTTTTTTTTTCTTCCCTTGCCATGTATTGGCTTATATCTTTCCACATTGAATGTCCTCTCTTCTGTCTTTCCTGATCTTCTTAAGTCACTTCATAGGATATGAATTTTATATTGTCCTTGCTGTATTTCGCATCTCTGTTCTACTTACGCCTGCAAGATGCACCTTTCGCAGTCCCTTCGAGCTGCAGCACTCCCTGCAGCTCTGTCTTGGCATATTCCTTTTGGTACGGTATAATTGTATTCAAATAAGATTAAGGGATGTAAGGTAGATAGCTTTAGTATTAGCTCAATGCCCATATTCTTATAGTTTGTTCAAGCTACGCTAGCTGCAATGGTGCCTGTATGAACGAAGTCTTTCCACATACAGCATGTCTCCTGCCTGTGTTCAGTGTTAGTTGGTGTGGAGTGTTTACAAGGAAAATGCAGAAATCTGGTGTTTTTGATAATAGGTAACACTTGGGAAGGGGGATAAAGATATGGCCTGAGTAGGTTTGCACTGCTTTGCGGTGCACATTGTAGGTACATAAAATAGGTAAAAGGATAGGCCAGGATGGCTTCCTCCTCATCTAGGAAGAGAAACTCGGTGTGAATGAAAGCTGGGAAGCAGATGAGAGGGGACTCTTGCAATGGCATTGTGCCTGAGGCTTAGGTCTTTTGGCTTTGAATGGGCTCCACAATGTTTTTACTACTTCAGTAGAAACTAAAAACCACACAAGGCTGTTCAGGCTCATTGATATACTCTGCTACACACCTCCCCTTTTATTTCCGGGTGGTTTTATTTATTTATTTATTTATTTTGCCATAGTGTGGCTCTTCCATTGAAACTAGATAAAACCTGTAATTTCAAAAACTGACTAATTGAGAAGCTCCATGTCTTGCAGAAATAAATGGAGAAAATGAGTGTAGCATGAACAGTCAGCATGTTGACTTATGGCTATTCTGTATGTCTTGGCTAGGAAGCATAGTGTAATGATACTTGCTAGCAGTTTCTTTTGCAGTATTTGTAGACAACCTGTCTTTTTATTGTAGGTGTGGAGGGCGCAGCTTTCCAGAGTAGACTTCCCCATGACCGTATGACATCTCAAGAAGCTGCCTGTTTCCCAGATATAATCAGTGGGCCACAGCAGACTCAGAAGGTGTTTCTTTACATCAGGAACCGCACAGTAAGTTTATTGTAAAAAGTATTGAAGGCAGAGGTGTTCAAAAGGGCATTTCTGTGCCATAATGCTTTGAAAAGTGTTTCTGGCAATAGTAATTTCTGTAATAAACTTTGTTTTCAAAGTGTTGCTTTTAAATTGGGACACTGCTTTTAGGTGCCTTAGCACGTAAATTGGATTCAGTACTTTCCCCTGCGCTTAGAAAAGATTTTTTTAAATTTTGAAAATGTATGTTATTGTAAGAATTAACAGTAGGAAAGGAAACTTTTTCTCCAAACAAATTCTACTCTCCACTGGATCAGATGGACAAAAATCTATCCAACAGTTTAATATAGAACATAAATCTGCTGGCGAGAAGAATCAAGGACATAACTAACATTAACAAAAAAAAAAAAAAAAAAAAGCTGATTTTCCAGTAAGATTCTGGATGTCATCTCACCCATCGTGACTGTTTATCTTCATAAAAGATATGTGTGTATACATTTCCCTTAAAGGAAATGGCCTTAAGGTGTGCCTTAAATGCCTTCACAGTCCCATAGGAAGTCTTGAAGGTAAGAGGACTTTGAGAATCCAAGGTGCCGAGGTAGAAGGACTGAAAGAAAGGAATTAAGTGTTGGAGTTAAGGTATTCAGGTTGATGATGGAGAGTTGCCATCACCCTTTCTGTTCAAATGTGGGATCCTCTAGTTCATTAAAGGTTCAAAGCCCTGAATGGCGTAGTTATTTAAAATGTACAGTGGCACGTCTTGGTGTTTAGGCCAGAGCAAAGACCACAGGCAATCTAAATGAGCTCTGCCAAAAGAAATTTCCAAGCAGCCTTTAAATTAGGCCTTTCAGAGCACTGCAGTAATCCAGTCTTTAAGCAGTTCAGTTCCTCAAGCCCTTAATCTAAAATGTGTATGATAGTCTTTTTATTTAGTATTTTGGGGTGTAGGGAGCCAATTTTCTTCTTGCTGTTATTAAGACAAACAGAAATTAAGAACAGGGGAGGTAACTTTGCTCTTCACATAGTTATTTATGATTGTGTAGGGTGAGGGGACAGAGTTTAAATGCATCATTTCTGGGGAATATGTTTTTCTGTTTTTCTTTCATATGCAATATATTGATGTAAAAATAAAGGACAAAAGAAAATGAGATCTGTTTGCAAAAGCTTCTCAAGACAAGTAAATATCCAGAGTCCCTAGAAAGCAAAAATTTCCATTGTATTTCCAATTTCTCGCTTATAGCTGACACAGTACCAAAGAATTTGAAAAGTAAAGCTGAGTAAGGCAGGAAGTTTTAGAGAGTTGCAAGAGATTAGAGGAGTTATAGCTGGTCAGTATCTGACTACTAAGATATTTTCACCAATTTATCTGGTAGCAAATGTAATCAAGATTTGAGTGAATGACTGCAAAAGGAAAACGTATTTTGAAAGGCTCACTGTGGCTTGTAAAAAGGGAAGTCACACATAAAATCTGTTGGAATCCTTTGAAGGAGCCGTTAAGGAGGAAAGATACAGTGCATGTGTTTGTCTTGGATTAAAAAAAAAATCCAAAATAAGAGGAAGGAGAGGCAAACAAAATCAAGTCTCAGAGAGTGCTAGAGTCTCAGAGAGTGTTCTATGTGTAAAGTGTGGATTATGGACTTTGCATTCTTCCAGTTGGAATGAAGTGTTAGAATTATGGTAAGTAGTGCTACGAAATGGCTGGTTCCACACTTAAAAATAATTAAAGGATTTGCCTCAGAATATTATTATTTCCATAATATTTGGATCCTGTCTAGAATAGGTAGAATAACTAGGTCTAGAGCTAGGCATTGAGCGGTAAAATGTTGTTTCCTATCACTTTCCATACAATAAAGTAGCAGTTCTGGTTCTGTCATTCTGTGATTCCTTCTGGCATGAAATGACATAATTAAAATGGTAGATAGCTCTTATTTCTAGCTTATTTTTGGGGGCATAGTTGAACTGTCCTCTAAATGCTGCTTTTTTTTTTTTTTTTTTGTAAGTGTCCAATGTATTCAGTATTAGTCTCTTATTTTAGTGAAGATGAATTACATGATTAAGGGTCTCAGATAAATACATTTCAGATAGTGTGTACTACTGTAGCTTTTACAAAAATAACTTAAAATTTGCTACTACCAAGTCATGTTGGAAAATAGCCAACTAAAACAGCAGGTGAACCTTGCACATGAGAGGAAGACTGTGCGTGCAAGCCTTCTGGCACTTCCATTTTGTATCCTTGATTCCTTGTAGTAAAATCATAGTTAATGCAGGATGTATAGCACTGCAGAAAGTTTAACTTGTTGCAGTGTTTCATCTCCTAACAATATTTGTTAACAAGTGCATGAAAAACTGCTTTCTGTATTGCTTAATATATATATATTGTTTGTTTAAATTCAGCTGCAGCTTTGGTTGGATAACCCAAAGATTCAGTTGACGTTTGAGGCAACTATCCAACAGTTGGAAGCACCTTATAATAGTAAGTTAACTATTTTACTGCTAAAATTATACTATCCTATGCTTTTCCCATTTTTTTTCAGTTTCAATTGGAGCAAAAGCAGTTAAAAGGCAAGAGAGAATTTGGTCCTTTTGTTGGTGGCACTTCATGTTTGGGTGTAAAATGATTATTGTGGAAATATGCTCAGACCAGCATGGAATACACAGCAGTAGAATTTTCTTTATCTACTCATGATAAATCCATGTGCAGCTTGTAATATTGCCATATATATCTTTTTAAGATTTGAGCCAACTTTGCTTACATGAGGTTTCTGGGCTACCTTGAAAAGCTATGTAAGGCTTGAAGAGAGAGTGAGAGAGTGGCCATGAGTACAGACGATGCAGGAGTGACGTGTTAAACCCTGCAAACACAGAATTTTTCAGTCTTTTGAAAAAAGACCCTAATTGGAAAGAGATGGAGAGGGCCTATAAGGAAAGAGTAATCAGAAAACCATCACTGAAATGAGAGCAGTCCAGTATTACCATTTAGTGAAAGTTATTAAAAACAAACAAAAAGAAATAGTAATAAATGAGAGAGAGAGAGAGAGAGAGAGAGAGAGAGAGAGAGAGTCACTACCCAGCCAATGGGTCGGTACTAGCAAATAGGCATTGCAGTTCTAGTGTTAGATTGACAAATTTCTATAGTCAAAATTCAGATTAGATGTTTTTCTGTGGTGGATAACTAGAAGTGTTTAATGCCTTGTATTGCTTAAAACTCCAGTATAGCAAAGGGGGCTGGTAATTTTCAGAAAATTTTATCCTTAGCCTTCTTCAGAAAGTTGGATTCTTCAGTAAGGGAAGAACACTAGGAGTGGGAAAGAGGATGTGTTGCAAGTGACTTGATGTTACTGCTGTATCACATTTGCTGGTGAATGTTTTCAATAGTCATGTGCTGCCTGTTAGAATAATTAAAAAATACTACTTTTTTTAGGTGATACAGTGCTAGTTCACAGAGTACACAGCTATCTAGAGCGCCATGGCCTAATCAACTTTGGTATCTACAAAAGAGTGAAGCCCCTTCCAAGTAAGAATGTTGAAAATTGTTTCTAATTTTGCATTATGGTACTGGAACAATAGTCAAGGCTAGAAGGCTGCCTAGCTAGGTGTTCATTTCCCATTTTGGGGTGTGGGGGGGTGTGCATGCCAGTTCCAATGTAAATTACTGGAAACATTTGAAGATTATCTGTAGATAGTTCTTTAGCTTTCACTGATTAACGAATTATCCTTGTCCCTCACTAGAATAACTGAAAATAATAAAAAAGAAACCTCACCATACTGCACTTAATGCATGTGCTTATATGGCACTTGAATTTTACAACTACTGAGCTTATCTGTCTTTAGGCCCAGTGAAGAAGTGGCTGAGGGGGAAAAAAAAATACTGTGCATAAACAATTGCTGTGATATAGAGGGATAAACTGTAAGAACTTCTTACATTAACTGTACTTACAAACACCTATGTTTTGCATTCATTCAGTGCATGAAGTCTGAACTGGCCTGTTTGTCCCTGTGGTAACCATTAAACCTGCTTTTCCACATTCCCTGCATGTGGGAATTAAAGGACAGTTGATTCTTTACATTCTGTAAATACATTCAGTATTGATGAGGTTTTTTTCTGTTGTTGGTTCACAATGGCGGTTTCCTTGAAAATCAAAATGTCTCCTCTGCAGACAGTGCAAAGGAGAAACAGAAACAATGCAGATTGTTTTCTTTGGAAACTTCAGGCTATTTAAGGTGACCCTTTTTGAGGAAATGTAGTCAGTGTGGGGCCTTCAGAGCTGTCAATTTGGATCAGTGTGAACACAGCAATCTCTTGTAGGGCCTCTCAAGACCACTGAAATAGGGAAAGTTTAACAATGTTAAGAGTTTTCTGTCCTGCACTGAAGTTGTCTCTACTGCAGTCCTGGTGTCTCACCTGTTTAAGATTTTATAGATAACTTGAATATAAATCAAAAGCAATTTTTTTTGTTGTTGTTTGTTTGTTTTGTTTTGTTTTGTTTTAGATCGGGAGTTAGAGGACCAGCTTTCAAGGTGTTTGTCATTGCTCCTCTTTTGGAGACTCTGCTGTAAATCTGTTTCTCCCTAATTTATATTGAGTAATTTAGGTGTTTCTGGTTTGTTTGTGTGTGTGAAGTTCCGGAAAGCTGAGTGCTCATTGACAGGTGCCAAATGAATGGATGGTTATAAAGTTAGTTTTTCCCCACTTAGAAGGGGTTTAGATAACATTAAAAGTAGTTATATAAAACTTTATGCACCTTGTAATTACTAAATTAAAGGAACAGAAACTTCCTGTTAAACTTTCTGTTAAACTTTCCCTATTTCAGTGTCCCTGCAGCATTTAGGGATGCTGGTGAATGAATAGTACTGATGAATATCTTAATCCAGCTCCAAAGCTTTCCAGGTTTTATCCTTTTGAGGCAGGAGGGAATAAAAACTATTATATAACTATGTCCCACAGTAATTAAGGAGGATGAATTTCTTCAAAAAATAATTATCCTGCAGAAGTTTTTTCTCCTGTTTTCTTCCTTGTCACAGATGGGCTACCCACCCATTTTCCTTATACCTGTGTTAACTAAAAAATATTGTTGAAGTGATTTACTGTTACTGTATTATGTGCATATCTATTTAAAATAGTCATCTGGTGGCTATTTTTTTTAAGTTTGTTTTTTCATCTTCATGATGAGAAGGAAACTACTTTTCATTTTTTATCTCTTCAGATTAAGTTTAAACTTAACTCCTTAAATTGTAGTAATGCACATATATAATTTATCATGTGTGTGTGTTTTTGTTTGCTGCTGCTGTTTTCCTTTCTTTAGCCAAGAAGACTGGAAAGGTCATCATTATAGGTTCTGGAGTCTCTGGCTTGGCAGCAGCTCGCCAGTTGCAGAGTTTTGGGATGGATGTCACGGTGCTGGAAGCCAGGGTATGAAACTTCTGTGCTACCTTCCTCCTGTAAACTTAACTGGTAACTGTATTCAATGCCAGGGTAAGTCTGAGTATCCTAGCAATATGCCAGAAGATGATTAGATTTTTGTTTAGTCACCACCAACTAGAACATGTTGCTGGGGGTGGCTATACTTTCCTCAGGTAAACCTGTATCTGTTTACATTTAGCTGATACTTCCTAACCTAAATTTGTCTTTTATTTTATTTGGTATTTCACTCAGATACCAGCCTCCTAGATTGATTAAGAATAGGGGAAGAAGGGCATATCTCTTTCTTTTCTTACCATTTTAACCTTCAAAAGATCTATAAATGTTAGTAATATGTATCGGGAATCAAACCTTTTTTTTCCTGCTTCTAAAAGGGGCCATTTCTTTATTTCTTATGCTGACTCCTTTTTGGAGATTAAGGAAGGAAGAGTCAACTGATGATCTTTTAAACACAAAAATTTTGGTTTTGCAACTCTTGATTTGAATCTTTTGAAGTAGAAAGAGAAAATATAATCTGTCTATGGCCAGTGAAGGGTAATTCTTTGAATCACAACAGTTCCTGCTGTAGGTATATTTAGATTTCTTTCACATCAGTTTAGGTGGCTTTTTTTTTTTTTTTTTTTTTTTTTGTAATGCAACTTAAACTTTTTAGTCTTTCTTATTCAAATAATGAGCCTGATGCTCATTTTCAGCAGTAATAAGAAAAGTGTACATTCTGTTTATTGGACTTCTGACTATGAGGATTCTTATCCATGTTCTGTAGAAGCTTTTCAGTGGTGGCTTACACGAGCTGTGTTGCTGAATGCAACTTCTAACTTACTGTGCTTTCCAAAGGACCGTGTAGGAGGAAGAGTTGCTACGTTTCGCAAAGGGAACTATGTTGCTGATCTAGGAGCAATGGTGGTAACAGGACTTGGTGAGTCCTCCCCCTTTCTTTTGATTTGGGATGGAATTTGTGGGTCAAGCTATTACAAGTCTGAAATCTTAAGCCATTTCCTTTAGCAGTCAAAGTAATTGAAATCTTTAACTATCTAAAGCTGACGTTGTAGTTTGGTCTCAAGTCTGAGAAGTGAGTTGGTATTTAACACTTAGTTGATGTCTTGAATCTTGCAAAGTATTTTTGAGCCACAATTGAATATGGTGAGATAAGTAGTAGTGATACATTAGTATAGTAGCAAAGAGGAAATAGCCAAGTTAAAAGATGGGAGAAATGCCAAAGAGATGGGATAAGTTTTTGTTTTTACACAAAAAAGAAGGGAATGAAGAGCCTCTTTCTAAAGAGAAAGCCCTGATAAAGTCAAGGTTTGAACCTGAAAGTCCTTTCTCTAAAGGATTTCAAAAAAAGCTTGATACCGCATGTATTTTTACCTGATTTTTTTTTTATTTAATTCTTAATTAAATTACTTAACACTGTTTGCTCTTTTTGTCAGAGTTTTCTTGTGCAAGTAAATTGTGGGGAAATAAATTTAATTGGCCTATACCTTCTAGTTTGTGAAATTTGAAATGCTTGAACCTGCTTGGACCTCCTTCAGATGCTATGCTACTTGTCCAGGAGGCTGAACCTTCCCCTATTCTGTAAACTAAAGGTCTGATTTTATTGTATTTCAGAATCAGAATTGCTAAACTAGATCCTAAAAACTTTTCCGAAGGTTGTTTTTATAAGGAAAATGTGTGCTACCTCTCCTTCACATATTTGTAGCTCAGGAAGCACTTTTCCATTTGTGTCTGATCTTTTTCTTTCCTGTTGTTGACAGAAACGCTTTTTTTAGTGAATTGATTTCCCATTTCTGGATAAATAATAATAATAAAAAAAAAAGTTCATTGCTCTCTGCCTTTCTCATGTTTCTACATGGAATGTTTTTTACAGATTTTGATCTGTAGGATGTATTTTCTACATCCTACATGTTTCGTCGTCTTATATCATATTCACTAGAGTCACTTGTGTTTTCCTAAATTTTTAGGAGCTTAATTCCTTAGGATCCAGCTCCATGTCATCATACTTTCAAGAGCTCTCAAAGTTGTTCTGCAGCTGTGAGAACTTTCCTTTGCTCTTCAGACACTCTGCTCTTAAGGCTTTTGAGGACACATTTATAGCTGCAAACTAAATCTTAATCCTGCTACAGTGACTGCCACATTAGGACTCTGGTTTTATAATCACCACTTTTTACATAGTGCCCTTTAAGTATGCGAGCAGGGATTCTTTTCATGACATGGTTGAAAAAATTGCTGTGAAAGTAAGCGTTTGATAGTCTTGCACCACTTCACTTGAATGCATTTTGTGCCGAAGTTAATATCTTTACAGTCTTTGAATAGTTTTTGCTGTGGAATTTTGATATTAATTGCAGGCAAACTTTACAATAATATTCAGCTATACAAAATGTTTTTCTAGGTGGGAATCCCATGGCTGTGGTCAGCAAACAAGTAAACATGGAATTGGCAAAGATCAAGCAAAAATGTCCACTTTATGAAGCAAATGGACAAGCTGTAAGTCTAATACTCCAGATGCTGCTCTTAAGAGGTTTATGAAAAAAAGCTATTTGTTACCAGCTTGTTGATCTATTATGAAAACTTCCATGAAAGTGGAAGGTGTATGCCCATTTCAGTCAGTGTAGTAATATTTCAGCAGAGTTGTGTTAAGTCTCCTAAAACCTTCTAAAATCTGGTAGGTTTTTTTTTTATTTTTTTTCCACGTGAATTCTTAACTTCAATCTTCAGATTTGGGAGTCTCTGAAACAGCTGTCTGCTGCTCCTCACATAACAGATATTTTCACACAGGCAGTGGCAGAGAGTTGTTAAATGTCTTCAGGACAGTCACTAAAAAGCGTTCTACAAGTAACCTGTAAAGGAGGTAACTTCCTCCCTCATCCTGGCAGCACTGAAGGGATGGGGAGAGCACTCAGGATGCTGACTGCTCTCAAAGATAAGCTCTTTCCTGTCTGCTGGAGTTACATCCAGCCTTTTAAGACCTTGTGGCTGGGGGCATTTGGTGGCTGGAGCTTTGCTGAAGTCATCTTCCCATAATGAAATCTTTGTTTGGGCCATAAATTTATTTGCTACCCTCATGAAAGGGGACTTGGCTCACTGTGGTTGTGGTTTGACAACACTTCTTTCTTCCTTTCCTTTGGTTAGACCTCCTGGCAAAGTGCCTTTGTGTTGTACAGGCTCTGGTGTCTGGCCATTTGAGAGAGCCAAGGATGTTAAATTTCTTTTTGCAAGTGCTTGTTCTCAGCTGCTTTTGTTCACTGAAGCGCTTTTAAAGTGTCATCATAGTTCAGGACAAGTGATTCTTACAAGCGCTACTGTAAGAATCCATCTGCGCTGCTCCTTGCTCTGCTTTGAGGAATGGAAGCCTTTAGAGTTTTAGTTACTAGGTATTACTTTGCAATGAGACTTCCTTAAGGAAGGTAATCGATGTCGTTGCTCTGATTTTCTTTAAAATTTCTTGTCCACTACTCCAGTGTCTTGTCTCTGAGGTTCTAAGCTTTTTTGATTTTTTTTTTCTTTTCTTTTTTCTCTCTTTTTATTTATGAGTAAGATTTTAAGGAGAAATATTGTTCCTTTGACTTCTAGGTTCCAAAAGAGAAGGACGAAATGGTGGAGCAAGAATTCAACCGTCTGTTGGAAGCTACCTCCTACCTCAGTCATCAGCTGGATTTTAATGTTCTCAATAATAAACCTGTCTCCCTAGGTCAGGCTTTGGAGGTTGTCATACAGTAAGTGATTTTTACTCTTCATGGTAGACTTTCCTATGTATGTTTGTTTTTGGAATAACTTTGAAAAGGAATCTGAAACAATTGTGATGCCTTCTGGGCACTTAAAACAGCTGTTGGTCCTTTATTAGGTTCTCATTTGTATATGCCTTTCCCTCTATTTCAGCAAATTATGTCAAAGATAGATAGTGGTTAAAGTATCAAACATTGAAGCTTCCTGAAAATGAATGATACACTAAATGCTGGCAGACTTAATATGCTTTCATGTATATAAAGCCCACTTACATTTACTTGAAATTTAATGGCATTTGTAATATGTTTTTTAATAATAGGTAACTCCAGGATTTTGATTTAGCTAATTAAGTGGCCTTTATTTACAGAAACTTGTATTATTGTTTTCTAGTTGCTATACTACTACTTACTAAAATGCTATCTGAGGCATGATTGATTGCATTATGGTCACTAGATGAAAGTAATGAGGTCTCTTAATCCTGCTAGGGTTTTATGATGAAACTAACTCTTTAACTTCTTGCCTCTTCCAGATTGCAGGAGAAGCACGTGAAGGACGAGCAGATTGAACACTGGAAAAAGATTGTGAAAACACAGGAGGAGCTGAAAGACCTTCTTAACAAGGTCAGGTCTTGTCCAGTGGTAACATCCAGAACAAGAGGTTAACATTGTTCCCTTGCAATAGTTGCAAAATGTACAAACACTTTCACAGAAAAATACAAGAAGGCTGCCATTAATTTTGTTCTAAAAATCTCTGCTCATTTGAGGCCTGCCTAGAGGCACTGTTGAGAGAAAAGTCCCAAAGAATTGTCTTCATTGATGCTACTTTTCTAACCTTCGAGAGCTTTTTTCTCTTCTCTGAAATCAACAAGAAAACTGATTAGAGAAAGTAGAAAGTATCTAACACTTTATGATGCAAGTAGTATTGCAAAATATTCTTAGAAAAGAATGTGTATATAAGTGGAGATTTTACATACCATCATAGGAGTTTACTCCTTGCAAATAAAAGGACTTTGTTGCTGTATGTGAAGAGGAGAAACAGTTGGGATTAAGCAAAAGGCTGTGGAACAAATCTGTGAAAAGAAAGGGAGAGGGCAGATACAATCCAAGTGTTGTATAGTAGGTTCCTTTAGAGGTGTTGATCAAGTGAAGCTTTTAGTCAGATTATTTTAAAATGTTTTGCTTATCAATTAGTGGAAATCTGCAGAGGTAGATCTGCATATTAGTAATACCTGATGAACAGAGGAAGTCCCTTTGGTGTTAGTGGTATGATTTGAGATGAATATCCATTTTACTTACATGAAATTTGTCTTCCCCCCTGCCTGCCTGCCATTCTCCCTTCTCCTATTCCACCTAAAAAAAAAAACAAAAAAAAAAAAAGATGGTGAGTTTAAAAGAGAAGATTAAAGAACTCCATCAACAGTACAAGGAAGCATCAGAAGTGAAACCACCCCGGGATATTACAGCGGAGTTCCTTGTGAAAAGCAAGCATAGAGATCTGACTGCACTTTGCAAGGTAAATGGTGGCATGCATGCAACACTTAAATCCATAGTCTCTGAAGCCCTGAGTAGCCAAATAGAAATTGCCAATACAGATGTTTCCAGGAACTCACTCTGAACTAATATTTGTAGAGAGCATGATAGCTTTTGATGATATATTGATGATAGGACAGTGTTTAAGTACCTGAGGTTCCTGTCCTTAGCAGCTCACATCAGAGAGCATTCCCATAATGGTTATATTCACATAATAAAGGATATGTTGTAGGTCACAGTTCATTGACTGTGAAGTCTCACAGTAGTCTTTAAATAGAATCTGTATTTAAAGAGGATCTTGCTCCTCTAAGGTGGAAATGGTGTTTTCCAGAGTAAAATTCTGTCTCTCCAAAGGGACAAGATCAGTTTTGATAAGCAGAATTAGTGTCTCTCTAACTGCTTATATGAAAGCATTAAGGAAATTTTAAAAACTGGTTTTTTTCTATCATCATGAAAGCCGTCTTGGTCAGGTTTTGCAACTACTAGTATATCAGAAAATACTTCATTTGTTTGAAAGCCAAAAAAAAAATGTTTTGGCTACTCTGTGGCTATTTACAGAGCTTTTAGAAAAGCTTCCCCTTTTTTTCTGCTCACTCACCATTAAATGATATATATTGCCAGGTCTGTCATCTTACTGGACTGGAATATGTGTGTTTATTTTGTTTTCCCTCTTGGCTAGGTCCTAGATGGGATCCAGCTTCTCATAATGAAATAAACTGAAAGAAGACTTCTATCTTTCTTTGCCATGCTTCCAAAGAGAAGAAGATAGACTTAGTGAGGAAAGAAATCTGAAAAAAGAGTCTCAGTTTTTAAAAGCAGCAGTGAGCCTGACGCTAGTCTGACTTCATCTGTAACCCCTGATGTGTATGTACCTGATATATATCTATTAGGTGTATTCACAGAATGGACTTCCAGTTATCTTCTAGTAGAGTAGTTTGCCCTCATGCAGGTCTTCCAGCTCTTGTAGTTTTATTAATGTTAGCTATGTGAAAAGGCAAAGTTAAAGTAAAATGTCACATTATCCTATTCTGAGAAAGTATAATTGATCCATAATCCTTAAATAGCGTTGTCCTTTTTAAAATAAGATTCATTAATAGTACCAATAAAAATACTAACCAGTATTAGTACTAATTACATGTCCTTTGATCACTGGATCATCCTGCAGTCTGTTGTCACCAGAGAAACTTAGTTCTGGACTCTACATCCAGAAATCTCGATCGAGTGGTTTGCTTCTATGCAAGTGACAGTAAAACAGATGAACAGTAAGGGGCAAGACTGCATAAAGTTAAGGGTGTTGTCACTTGGTTAAATGTGTTGTTATATAACACAGACATTTAAATAGGATTCATCTTATCTACTTTTATGAATGATAAATTCTAGGGTTATGAATGATAAATTCTGGGTTAGAGGCATTTGTCCTGCTGCTTAGGGGCTTGCCTAAGTACATACCTTGATTTACGATGGCTGAGTGAGGTTTGTTCACTTTTTCTTTGTCTCCCTTGATAACAAGACATATGACAAGACTTAGCTGAGGAATCCCATTTTTATAGTTGGATATAGGGATAATATGGCATAGCAGTAGGTAGATAAATCTCTGTTCAAGAAACTAGAAATAAGAAAACATTTCTTTAGTTCTGGGATGCACAAAATGGCTCTAGCAAAGGGCTCTTAGAAGAATTCTCTTATGTCTTCAAAGTAGGAAGTATTAACCTTAGTGGCAAAAATATTATTACAGTAAAACGAAGCATTTTTTTCTTCCCTCTTCAGTATCAAAAATGTGAAACCAAAAACAGCTTGTGGAATTTTAGTGCAAACAATGTTTCTGTCTGTAGTCTTTAACAAAAAATTTTACTGTTGCATATATAACCAAGAAGTGTTTTAAAGATGGTAAAAATCCCACCTCTTCCCCTACCTCCCTCTCCCTTCCCATGTAGTCGCTGGAATTTCTTGTGTGTTTGCCTCTTAGGTATTTTTGCATAGATGTTTAAAGGTGATAATCTGCTTTTTATGACAGCACTTAAATAACTGATTTTTTTTTAATCTCTTAAGCACGTTTGAATTAGATCATGTTTTTGTTTTCTTATGCATGCCTGCTGCTTCGGCAAAGGCATGCCTGCCTTTGTAAAAATCCATGAGAACCCTTCGATACAAAAAGTAGAAACATGTTTTGTGCAGTGTTATGGCGGCCCTTTAAATACCAAAATTGTATTGAATCTTTATGTTCTTCAGCCTTCACTGTTTAGGTTCCTGAAATACTAGCATACTAATCCTTTTGCAGTATGGCATACACTTCTGGATAAATGAACAGCAGCAGTGCAAAGTATGCTGGATTAGATTTTGAAAACCAAAGAGCATGATTTAGGTGTCACAGAAACCCCATGTGTCTTCTACTGATTTTACAGAGGATTGGATCCGGTCTGAGTGTACATGATGCCATTAAATACTTTTCAAAATTAACTGATTCTAATATTGGTTTCTAATCTTATCAGGAATATGATGAATTGGCAGAAACACAAGGAAAGCTGGAAGAGAAGCTTCAAGAACTTGAAGCCAATCCACCAAGGTAAAAATACAATCTGTAAAAATGAATACTCTGGGATTTTTTTTTTTAACTTTTAAAACTCTTCTATTGGGTTTCAGAAATGTTATGGTATGCTTTCTTATTATGGTTATTCATAAAATAGGTTCATTCATGAACTTTGTACTTTCTTAGTTTTGGAATTCATATTTCTTGGATTTAGAGATGACTTACACACAAAATGTAGTTCTCTGTTAGTATGCCTTGTAGCAATAAACTTTAATGTAATTAATACCTGATCTCAGGATGCCATTGAGATTTGAAAATCCTGCCAAAAAGAAGAAGGCGTGCTGAAAAATTAAAGTCAAATTTATGTCCTGTGAATACTTCTGCACATTCCCTCTGTGCATCTCTTATTTTCTCTCTCTTTCAGAGCCTCAGCCTGAGAATATGCTGTTCCTTCGTATACCATTTTAGATTTAAATGATTGTTTTATTTAGGATTCCATAGCTAAGACTAAAATTACATATTTTTTTCACTGTAAATATTTGCTAGTATTATTTCAAATGTGTCCTTGTCCTGTGCTTCCCTGACTTGTCCTGGGCCCGTTCGTAGCTTAACCTAACACAAGCAGTTCTGTCTCTGTGCAGGCCCAACGGGTGCTCATCTGCAGGATGCTCAGCCTAGACTGCTGCCACTTCCGCGGTGTCTTTGTGGTGTTAGTGGCTGCAGAGCTGCTCTTGAGAACTGTCCTGGCATACATACCAAAATTTAAAGCCAAATGCATTTGTGTTGATGCTTTTAGCCTCTTCACTATGGAGGGAGTGAAATATGAGATTGTGTATATGTGTGTGTTTTTAAAGCAATGCTTTTGCAAACTAAATGTGCTTTCTATTACGTTTTTTTTCTAGTGATGTGTATCTGTCATCCAGAGACAGGCAAATACTTGACTGGCATTTTGCCAACCTAGAATTTGCTAATGCTACACCCCTATCTACACTTTCACTGAAGCACTGGGACCAGGTAGCTAATTTTCAGCAATATATTAAAAGCTTGTGCTCTATTTATTTCATTCTCCTGGAAGTTTCTGTATGTTATCAATTTCTAAAATCTAAATAATACCAACTTCTGTGAAGATACCAAAAAAATCTTAAATGATCTTTGTTTGGGGATGGAATTCCCAGGAGTTTTTGATGCCGAAACAGTCTCTCTTAATACCTGTCCTGAAAGTTTCTCTACTGATACTTGACTAATAACAGAAGGAGTTTCAAATATTTTTGGCTTACCCTCTTGAAATCTTTTTTCTTTTTTTTTCTTTTTTCCAATTTGTAACTGTGCAAAATTGCTGATAATTTGATACTGAGTGATTCATTTCTTTTTGTCTTCCTCTTTAGGATGATGACTTTGAATTCACAGGCAGTCACCTGACTGTGAGGAATGGATATTCATGTGTGCCTGTAGCCTTAGCAGAAGGCTTGGACATTAAATTAAATACAGCAGTTCGACAGGTTCGCTATACAGCTTCAGGTAAATGAAACCTATGGTTGAAAACACCTCTGAGGGAGCATGACTACAGAAAGCAGATTGCAGTGCTTCTGGAACAAAATGTAAAGTTTCGTCCAGTAAAACTCCCCCATCATAAAAACAAACAAAAAAAACAATTACCTTTTTTATTGAAATGAACTTCATAGGAGTCTCTCTAGAGATTATTGATCTTTCATGTTCTGGCTTGTTTCTGTGGCTGGTTGGACTCTGTGCTATTCAGCTTAAGTCATAGATTGGAGTTTGCTTTCATTCTTCTGTTTATTTTAGAGTGTTTGATACATTTTGAGTAAGTGGTCTTGGAGTGCTTAAGACTGCAGCTAGTCCTTCGAGTTGGAAGTGAACAGCTCTCATGCTTTTCATAAATATTCCCAAAGCAATTGCATTTTTTTTTGCTGTCAGTGGCTATAGTTTTTTAACTGAGTTATCTCAGATTCCTTAGAGGCTTCTCTGTGTGCATGTAGTTTTGTTTTTGTTGTTTTTTCCCTTCCTGAGAAAAAGAGCGCAGATTGAACAAGTAATCTTAAAGCTGTTTTCTTTTCTTCATAAGAGTCACTTCAGTTAACTGTTCTAATAGTCTATATTAGAACTTATTATACTCTATAATAAACCTGATATATATGTATTTTTTAGAGTGTGATGACCTTTGTTTGCCATTCATGCACATTTAACAGATAGAATTTGAAGACCACAGAGTTCTACACTGGTCTGAAATTTTCTCTTTAAGGACATTTTCCAGACTGACAGAACTTTTTGCATTTTTGCCCATCGTTGAGGATACTTGCACTTCAAAATAGCCTTTCACTTCTGTGATCTCCTGTCTGTTGGTTTTCTCTGACAGTAACAGCCTTCTGAAGGACCCAAGTGGCCCTCATCTCCCTGGTTAGAGTTTCCTTTTCCTCATAAAGACTGCAGTTTGATCCCCTTCTTCATAAGGAGTCTAGGGCCACTTGCTTACTGCTCATTTCTCTTAAAGCAGCCTTTCTGGCTTGAAACACCTTTGCAAAAAGGACGAGGTCCTCAGAAGCTGACTGATTTTTCTTTGTGTAGATGTCAGTACAGATCATGTAATTATTTGAATCAGTCTGCAGTCTTTATCCATGGTGACTTTCTGTTTCTAAACCTGTCAGCAAGGAATTATCCTGCCTGTTGTCTTCTGCTGAAGTAGCTCTCAATACTTCAGACACAAAGATCCAAGACAGACATGTCTTTATGTATCTTCATTCCTACAGCAGGAAGACCAAGAGATTCCTGGTCTCCTTACAAGGAACCCAGTGTTGTCTGTCTAGCTGTGTACTGAAATCCTCGAGGGAGGCCTCCATCTTCTCTTGGGGCTTGATGCGAGTGTAACCATGTAACAGTGTGGGAAATATATCAATTAATGATATCTTAGCGTAACTTTTCACACTTCTGTGAAGCATTGCATGCTTATGAAAGCATCCAGAAGCAGTCCTGCCTCTGGAAGAGCCATTCTGTGGTCTTACTTGTGTGTTGACTGATCCTCATTTTAGGCTGGTGCCTACACTTCTGTGTTTACCCTCAGTATGAACAGACATACAGCAGACAGTCAACTTGACAGATGTGTCATTTATCTATGCTGCTCTTCGTTTATGTAGCTTCACACTCCTCCTGTCCTCTCTGTTAGAGTCAAGTCATCTTTCATGCTATATTGTAATATATTTTTAATCTGGTAGTTTATAATATGAGGGTGCCCACTGAGTACAAGTATTATAACCCGAATGCCTGAAGGAAGCTATTGCAAATTTTATGTTCTATTCTGTAGCTCGAGAGAGGGTCTGGAGATGATGCTGCCTGCAAGGCAGTCAAAATGTTCAAGCCATTACAGGTATAGTCAGGGTTCTCTTTCTAAGCACATCATGTGTCCTCGGTGCTACTGTAGAAATACATCTTGCTTTTAAGCAGTCCAAGAATGTCAGTTGGAGTGATCTGCAAAAGTCTTGGCCTGTTGATTCATCTTGCATGACTTGGATAAGCTTGTCACCTAAAACTAACCAGTGGAGCTATTGGATATTTTGAAGGACTCACTAAAAATGGAATATAGGAGCAGGGGGGACTACTTGAAACAGTGAGGTAAGATCACAAGGTCTAGTGGGGTAAATATTTGATTCAGGAGGATCCACAGACTTTCTTCTTTGCATGGATTAGTATTTTAAGCACTGTTACTTAGCATTGTCTAGATATTGTTCTTGAGGAGTGACTCTTTTCTGATATTTCCTATGAAACTAATCAGTAGACAATCACTTAGTGTTGTTGTGCACATCGGCTTTTGCCAACAGGCTGCTGCTGATTATCTATGGTTTTATCTATGATGATTATCTATGGTTTTTTTATCTATTATCTATGTTTTTACTTCAGAGGACAGGTCAGGGAAGTAATTTTGAGACATTGTGTGTTTTTGTAATTCACCTTCTTTAATGTTTATCCCGAATTGCAATCAAGTTAAAATGAAAGCATTGTGGGGGATTATGTAGCTGTAGAGCTGAATTGTTTGGGTATCTCCACCCTCTTTGCCTTAATTGTTTATGTACACATATATGTCCACACTATCTTATTTTACTTGAGATTATGGCTGCTTTTTGTAGTGTATTGTCTTATAGCGTTACAAAAGCCAGGATGTAGATGGGAGAAGGATGACAAAGATGGTTTTGCTTGGGTGTGTGTCTGGTTCAAAGGAGTCCTGACCCTTGATTGAGACATGGTGGTATCTAATGTAAGCAGATTAGTTAGGAAATTAAAAGTAAATTTGGACTGCTATTGAAAAAATGCATTAATAACTTTGAGAACAGTTTCAGGAGGTCAGCAACCAAACAGCCTGCTGATCTGTAGAAGAGAAGACTGTACCGAGAGGGTGGAACACATGTCCCTTCCCCATAGCTAATGTACATTGTATGTCCTTTGCAGCCCTTAGTGTCTCAGCTGCAAAACCTGGAAGTCCTGGGGGCATTATGGAGATAAGGGGAATTGGTGTGGCAAGTGTGTAGGGCTCTTGCAGGTCAAGCTCCATATATGGACCAACCTCTTTTTGTTGGTGGTCGTTTGGTTTTGTTTTGATTTTGTTTTTTCTCTCATCACATAATAGAAGTCTAGAACATGGTGCCACAGGTTCTGTGTTGATAGTATTAATGTATGTAAGATGGAACCAAACAAATGTAAGGAGTTATGTCCTTTCATTGTTCTTCAGTAGAGTTAAGTCATTGCTTGTGTAAGGCTGTCGCCACAAGCTTTCTCTTATAATTACAGTCTCAGTAGTTTCTTTAATTTTTAATCCACTGCTGTTTGGCAGTAGCCTTTTACAAGGTGTCTTATCTCCCAAGCTTATTAAATGCTTTTTTTCCTCTCCTTTTACCAGGCTGTGAGGTGATCGCTGTTAATACCCGCTCTACCAGCCAAACTTTTATTTATAAATGTGATGCTGTGCTGTGTACTCTTCCCTTGGGAGTCCTCAAACAGCAGCCACCAGCTGTACAGTTTGTGCCACCTCTTCCTGAGTGGAAAACTTCTGCAGTGCAACGGATGGGATTTGGCAACCTTAACAAGGTGACATGGTCATTGGGGGAACTGCTGCAAACTAATAAATAGAATCTGAAATGTATATGGTGGTTGAAAAGAAGAGGTATGTTTCTTCTGCTTCTGTTTTGCAAGATTTTTATGGTAAAAAAAATCTGAAGAGCTATAAGGGATTCTCCTCTGTCCTGTATAATTTTTAAATAATCAGCAGATTGAATTGATAGGTATAGGTATGCTGTAGCTTAACTAGCAAATTTACAAATTACAAGAGGATATTTATCTAGGAAAGACAGTATAGCAGTATGTATTCTTGACTTTTCCAGTGATGAAAACTTCTTGAGTATAATTACCTTTGTTTTTTGTTTTTTTGTTTGTTTGTTTGTTTTGTGCTTTTCCTGACTCTTAGTTCTTTTTATTTCTAGGTTGTGTTGTGTTTTGATCGTGTCTTCTGGGACCCAAGCGTCAATTTGTTTGGTCACGTTGGTAGCACTACTGCGAGCAGAGGAGAGCTTTTCCTGTTTTGGAACCTGTACAAAGGTAAATGTGGTGCATGTGTAGTTTTGCTGATGCCCTGTTTGTGCAGTTTTCAAATTAGAAGAGAGAGCTGCTTAAGACACTTGCATTGCTAGATCTGGATATTGTAAAAAGTTGGTGATACTTTATAGGAGGTCAAATGGATGCAGAGAGCATCAGTAAATTAGGATAGAACATTGAAGAGTGCAGGTTTGCTAAAGTTGAATTTGAGGCACTGTGTGAATCACATTGCTTTCAAATCTACTGTCAACAACTTTAATAATTGTAGGATACATCACATTCTTATATCTTGGTGAAAATGTTCTGTGTCTTACTTGGTTATTTTGGTTTCTTTTATTAAGCAGCAGTTTGGTTGCCACAAATGTTCTGTGTTTTTGTAGGCTTTTCGTTTTGTGGGTTGTGTTTTTGTTTTTTTTCCTGCTCTGTGTGCGTACCAGCACAGCCAGGTGTAAGGAAACACTCAGAAACCGAAGAACTGAATATCCTCCTAGAAGAGGGTGATACTCTTTTGCAATATTTATGAATTGAAAATATTTTCTTAGTTACTCTGTCAGTCACTTTGAGATATAGTTTTTCTTCGACTACTTACAACCTTGTTTGAGTTCTTCCCCTCTTTCATGTAATTTGTCGTGGAATGGGACTTTGGCGTCCAGTTAGTTGCTTAGCTTTGAAAGCCTCAACTTTCTGAATGTCTTTCAAATTGAACTGACAGGGAAGTTTATTTCTCGGGGCTGCCTATGTAATCTGGGATGAACCAATAACGGCAGATGAGCCCTTTAGTGGGGCTCACAAAAGTCGAGGGCCTCACCGTCATGGTGAGGCACTAGACACAAAGCTCAATAAACTTTATTTTATAAAGTTTATATAGAATAAGGTTTATTGTGTCTAGGGCCTCACCATGATGGAGACGTACTTGAGAGGTCAGGTGGAGCTATTGAGTTGTTTGTGTTCGGTTAGGTGACCCAGTTGCAGAACTCTGTGCTTATAGTTTGTTCTGTCATTTTTTTTTTTTTTTTCCAACGCTTAGTTATGATTACTCAGAGCTTTTAGTGGAGCAGACTAGAGGCTCTATTTCACTTGCTGAGCACCCTGCTCTTGCTTGATAAGCAGCAGCAACCTGTGGAACCTTCTATTGAAGGTGGAACCAAAGTGGAACCTTCTATTTAAAACAAGTGATGTGCTCACTAAAAAGGTCTTTTTAGTGAGTAAAAAGGTCAAGGTCTTTTGCCTGCTGTACTTCCTAATGAGAGAGTGTGTTAATTTTTAATACATCAGTTGTCCTGATAATTTGTAGTAGTACAACAATGTGTAGTCATTAGTTTTCATTGTGATAATTCCAGATGGTGATTAAAGATTTAGATGTACTTTTGATGGATTTGTTTTTCTGATGACTTAGCTTCAGCTCCATGCTTATTAAAGTTTGATTTAAATGTATATATTACTAAAATGCTAGCTTTCAGCAATTCCTTTAACTTTTTCTTTCCTTAGCGCCAATTTTGTTGGCTTTAGTAGCTGGAGAAGCAGCAGGGATTATGGAAAATATCAGTGACGATGTCATTGTTGGACGGTGTCTTGCCATTCTCAAAGGCATCTTTGGTAGCAGTGCTGTGCCACAGGTCAGTGCAGCTGCCTCGTTTGGGTGACCCTCCTCAAAGCTCTCATCCACTGTGGTTTGTATACTAAATTAATACTGAAAGTGTATGATAAGTTTAATGTACTAGTTTTCTCTGATCATTTTTTTAACCTAGACTGTTTGTTTGTTTGGTACTTTACATGAAGAATAGATTCTTTTCACGTCTTTGTTGTTGTTGTTATCATCTGTAGTATTAGATCTCTTCCAACGTGGCTTTAACATCCTCAGTCTGTTGGAGGTTTTCATATGATGGGCAAGTCCTCCCCGCTGATATTAAGCACTGTTTCTTGATGAATGGATATCTTCTTTTTGAAGTGCTTGGTCAGTTGATTTTTACTTCCCAGGCTCCAGAACACTGGAGAAGGAAATTCCGGGCTTCCCTTCCTGATAAATCAGCAGCTTCTTCTCCAATTATAGTTTCCTGGGGTGCATTAGGAACAACATTGCCAGCAGATTGAGGGAGGTGAACTATGACTATTCAGTCCTGGTGATGCCCCATCTGGAGTGATGTGTCCAGTTCTGGGCTTCTCAGTACAAGAGAGATGCGGAACTACTTGGAGAGGGTCCAGCGTAAATGGTGATAAATGACCTGGACCATCTTTCCTATGAGGAAAACAGGCTGAGAGCAGGGCCTCTTTGGCCCGCAGAAGAGAGGACTGAGAGGGGATCTTATCAATGCATTTAAATATCTAAAGGGAGCGTGTAAAGATGATGGTGTCAGACTTCTAAGTGGGGCTCAGTGACAGGGCAAGAGGTCTCAGAATGAAACACAGGTTTCAAGTTCTGTCTGAATCTGAGAAAAAATATCTTAGCTGTGAGGTTGACAGAGCACTAGAAGAGGTTGCCCAGAGAGCTTGTGGATTCTTCTAGAGAGCTTGTGGATTCTTCTTTCCTGGAGATATTCAGAAGCCGTCTGGACATGATCCTGTGCCATGTGCTCTAGGTGTCCCTGCTGGAGCAGGGGGTTGGACTAGATGATCTCTAGAGGTCCCTTCCAAACTCAACCACTCTGTGTGATTCTGTGACCAGTACCTTGGCAAATATTTGTTATCGTGGAATATAAATACAGTGTTCCATCATTCACGTTGGCTTAAGGACTTCGTGTTTTCTATTCCTATAGTTTGCATCTTTTGTGTTTGACACTAAACAGTAGAACTCGCAGCATGTCAGCAACTGACACTTCTCTTTTGTCTCAGCCCAAGGAGACTGTGGTATCCCGCTGGCGCGCGGACCCTTGGGCCCGGGGATCATACTCCTATGTAGCAGCTGGATCTTCTGGAAATGACTACGACTTAATGGCTCAGCCAATTACTCCTGGACCAGCCATTCCAGGTGCTCCACAGGTGAGAGAATCTCTGAATTCTTTATAGAAATACTTTTGAAAAATATGATGCTTTTCTGAAGTCATTTATATACATTTATATCCAGCAGCGGTTTAGATTACTTGTGTAATTAACACTTGTAAAAGAATTCAATTTTCTCTCCAGGAATTTTGCAGGACAAGAGACAATGGCCTTAGACAGAATGACCGTAAATTTGGTTTGAATGATAGGAAAAAATTCCTTTTTACTGTGAGAGTGACTGGAACGGGCTGTCCAGAGAGGTGGTGGAGTCTCCTTCTTAGGAGACACTCTGAAGTCACCTGCCCATGGTGTTGGGCAGCCTGCTCTAGATGACCAGCGGGATGGGGGAGGCTTTGCACTAGATGATCTCCACACATTTCCTTCCAATCTCAACCTTTCTGTCATTACTGTAATTCTCAAGTGTTGTAGATGCAAAATTCAAATGCTTCTTCAGTAGATATAGTTGATGGGCTTCTCATGTCTATCTAGTTCTGAAAGTATTGTTTCTAAAGTAGAACTCTATTATCTTTGTTTTAAAATAGTGGTATTTGAAAGAGTTTTGTCACATTTAGTCATTACAAACATGAAATGCTCTTGCAAAATGAAAGATATAAAGCTTTTCTTGATAAGTCATAGCACAAAAATAATTGTGATAGATGGGCTGTCCTTCATATGTAGCAGCTTCATGTTATGGAAGCTGCTTTATGATTAGAGGACTTCTGCAATTCTTTAAAGGTCTGTTTGCTGTCTTAACTGTGTTTTCTGTTCCCTCTCACAGCCTATTCCTCGCCTGTTTTTCGCGGGGGAACATACAATTCGCAACTACCCTGCGACTGTTCATGGTGCTTTACTGAGTGGACTGAGAGAAGCAGGTCGCATTGCAGACCAATTTCTCGGGGCCATGTACACTCTGCCTCGCCAGCCTACACCGGGGGTCCCCCCCCAGCAAGCTGCCAGCATGTAAGAGCAGTAGAAGGTACCAGAAGAGGACTGGTAAAACCACAGCACTGTTACGAACTTTCTCTTGGGATGAAGATATTTTTGTCATCTGTAGCAATGTCTGCTGAAAGGGCCCAGCCGTGGGTCGCTGTGTGACGCTTCCATTAGAATGGTCTTACAGAAATTTACCTGGCCTTTGTCTTGGCATCTTTTTATTATTATGAAATCTCCTGTGACTGTTGGAAGTATCAATGTATGCAGAATTTTTTTTAGTACCAAATTGGTCCAGAACTCTTTTGGCTCTGCAGTTCCTTTTTGAAAGTCAAGGTTATAGCTGGAATTTTTTTGTTTGCTCTCTACCTATTCGTGTATTTATGAGCTGATAATTGCACAAAAGGCCCTCTAAAATCTGGTGACTACTAATAGTAGCTTACGGTAGAATTTATGCTAACTTTGTTGTTGTCTGTTTGAAGAATAATATTTTTTGGTCAAATTGTGTTCGTCTTATCTATCATTTGAGAATTTGGTACCACTGTCTCCCTGCCGGGAACAGCAAATCATAGCTTCTCCAAATGGTCCATTGACTGCTACACCATATGCACCCTACCTTAGAAGGAAGGTTGGTATTCCGAAGAGTATACAGTTACTCTGGACAAAAGAAATCATCATAAATGGATATTAGTAGGATAAAAACTAGAAAAATTATTGCTATTTCTTTGTACAGAAACAGCCTTGCCTAGAAAACAGGGCAGCTGAAGGACCTCATCTCTTGACTTGTGTCTGCTGCCTGTGGGCACTATGAGTTCTGTTTGTGTGGGGTGGCTTTGGGCTTGTTCTTTTGTTGTTGTTTGTTTGTTTTCTTCTTCCAGAGCTTGGAGGACCATTTTTTATTTTTGCTGAGTAGAAGAGGAGATGATGTTGCAAGCCCCATCATTATGGTTCCAAAAGTCACTTTCATTTGGCTGCTTTCCCAAATATTTTTCTCCTCCTAACCTTCCTTCTAGCACCCAGAGGAATCCCATCCTATTTCAATTTTTAGATCCTTCTTCCCATTCCTTTTTTTGTCAGTGAGCTTATCTCATTTCTTCTGAATTTTCCCAGTCTCTGCAGCTTATTTCCTTGCTTAACCTGTGTCCTTTGTTCTTGGTCATCTTCTCTGTACTTTTTTGCTGTATAATTTTTACATTCTGGCTCTCGCTGAGCCTGGTTTTGGTGCATGTACAATCTGTCCCACCTTATGTCCTTGCACCTTCTGTTCTGCCACAGAACTGGAACCTCTCTTATTCCCTGCTCCTCCCTCTAATTACGTTGCCTACGCTTCTTCCTCGTGAAAATACATGAGCAGGTGTCTGCAGGCCCAATTGTTTATAACTGCATTATCTTTGACCACAGACCATCATCTATCATATTTCTTCTCCTGTTTTCATATGTTTCCTTGATCTCAGTTGGAGATCCTTCTCCCTCCTCATGGTGTCTGGCTCCTGCTTTCCCTCAGTCCATATTCATTCCAGATCACTTAGGGGGCTTCCTGTAGAGAAGCGATTTTTGTGGTGGCAGGGAATGCCAAAAGCAGTCTTTCCTCTGAGCCTTCAGAACACAGATAACCTTCTGCTAAGAGGCTTCTTCTACCTCTTAAATTTCTAGTGAAGCTGGCCTCAGATACCCAATTATCATATTACATTCCTAGAGCTCTTTAGAAGGCTCTGGAACTGCAGTTGTTGAGCCTGCTAAACTTTGTGTTACCTGCTAAATGTTGCAGGGATTTTTTTTGAGGAACTTTCTCCTGGAACAGCTGGGGAGTCCCAGAGACAGGAGATGTGAAGTGCTTTAGTCCATATGAAGTGCTTGGATTTGATGCCAAGGGGAAGGACCCTCTCTCCCAATCCTTTGTCTAAAGTTCACTCCCCTCTCTGCGTTTCTAACTTGGTGTCTCAGCATCCTTTCTTATGGTCTAGTCATCCTCCTACCTGCTGCTGCTTCCTTGCCTTGCTGTCCTGGTAGGACTTGCCTGCTCGATTTCAGCAGACTCTGGACCACCTTTTATGCAGACTTGAGGCAGCTGAAGGTTGTCACAAAACCCTGCAGTTGGGTTTTCTTGCATCCCCTGCAGCGTTGCTTTCCTACTCGTCCTCAGGGACTCACCGCGTTTCACCCTGCTCCAGGGATAGATGAGCTCTGCTTTGAGAACACCTGGGCTTTGAGGAGCACCTGCTTCTGCTTTGGGAGCACAGAGTGCCCTTTACTAGTGGGAGCTCCATTTTCGTGCTAAATGTGAGTGACCGTAGTAAGGCAGCGTGGAGTTCTGGATCCACAAATTCGGATTGTGAGTTTGGGAGGGGTGAATCCGCAGAAAGTTGGAAATGAATTGCGAAGCGTGGGTTCTCCCCCTTGTGTCATCATAATGGTTTGACTGGGTGATAAATTGAGAGGAGCAAGTTCACTGAGTGTTTTTTTTTTTTTTTTTTTTTTTTTTCCCCCCCTCCTAGAAAAAAGTAGAAAATTCAACTGAGGCTACCTTCATCAAGATGCCCAGAGTTGATCTTTCTGGATTTAAGCCATAAAATAAATTCATCTACAAAATGTCCAGGGTGGGAATAAGGAGGGCTGATGTGCAAACTGGCTATGCTTCAGTTACGTTCACAGTAGCCCTGCTGTTGGACTGATAAGCTCAGAAGGACTTTTTGTAGTTTGTCATGTAAACGTGTCCATTTTAGTACATACTTCATAAAATATCAAGCAAAAAGGTCAGGTGAGTAGGTGACTATCACAGGTGTCCACCTGTGGAACTTAAGAAATGCAGTTGTCACCATTCATGTCATATCAGAGTATTGGAGGATGGTCTCAGTTGAACAGTGAAGGGCAAAGTTCAGCCTTGTGCCAGATAAGATGCCTGATAAAGAGGATGATTTTACAAAGATGTTTCATGGAAGAATTGGAGGAAAGAATTATGATAACATTTGAAATTCCTCTTTAGGATGAGACTTATTTCACCTAACTGTATACACTTCCACTGTGCTAGTTGTGTGGACACCTTGTGCTTAGACTGTTCTAGGGAGACTCATTTTGTCCTTAGCTTGTAAGTCCAAATAGTTTTCATGGCCCTTGAGTCTGTTAATCAGGGCTGTCTTTTCTTTGAGCTCTGGTTATGTTGGACCCACATCCACACCCCCCCAATATGATCTCTGATGGGTTGTTAGAGCCTCTCCTTCAGGAATAATATTTGTTGGTAGTGGAAAGAGATTTACCAAGTAACCTTACTTACCAAAATGAATTGACTCTGTGTTTTGTTTTGTTTTTAGTTTTTAGTTTTATTTATTTTTCCCTTAGTGGGATGTGGCTGATTTGGCTGCATCCACCCATCTCAGATGGTATTAGTATCATGCCTGAGCTCCGGGACTTCCTGTGATGGTGTACACATTTGTTTCTTTCTTGCAGACTCTCCCAGAGTCTGCTGTGGATATATTTTGGGCTTGGGGATCAGCTGTCCTGTGGGGCCAAGTGTCTGGATCTCTGTTTTATTAAATTGTGTTTTTTGGGGCCCCATCAGTATTGTTGCTTCTCTCTATGGAGGGACGTTTTCTGGTTGCTGTTTCCTCTAAGTAAATAGGTAATACAGGGTCTTGCAACGAACTGAAGAGAACAACAAACCATGGTGCATCAGACCCACCCGTTCCTCCCCAACTCCCACAGCAGCTTTCTCTCTAGAGTGTTCTCTTTTGCGTGAGAGTAGATTACCTGTTCTTTAGCATTCACACTGCACAGGATGGAGCTGTCTTTGCCTGCCAACCGCCCTTGATGGTAAGGCATCTTTTTATTATTTTTTCCTCCATCTATGGGTTCAAGGCTTCCAGAGGCTCCCGTGTTCATCTGTCTTTGTGGAGTGGCCCTAGGTAGGTGCATTTGCAGAGGCACAGAAACCTGCTGAGTGTGGTCCCTGATAGTTCGCACCTTAGAGCAGCGTGGAGTCAACACTGGTAGTGGTGCTCAAGGATGTCCATCCTTCCCCCAAGCTTGTGAAGACATCCCTGTTCAGAGCTGCACCAAAAGCTGCTCCCCTGCCTGCCTGCCCAGGTACTATATTTGTCAAACAGTGATTTTTTTTTTTTTTTTTAAACGGTCATGAAACTAGTGTTTTCTTTGCTTCCAAACCACCTTTGGATAACAGTGTCTGTGTAGACTATCCAGGCTTCAGACAGACTTGCAGACCATCACTTTAAAAAAGAAATTACTTACTTTGATGCTATATGAGATGGAATCTGAGGATTCCCTCTTTCTTAAGAGTTCAGCATACATTTCTTTCAGGTTTTTTTTGCTGTGTTCTGTGTGCTTATGGCTTAAAACACAGGAAGATTCAGGTCTCACATGTGACTCTCTGATACTTTTGTAGGCCAGAAATGTCTCCAGCCACAAGGGCCTTGGCAGAGTTAGAACAGGCATTTGGATGACATACTCCAGTTCCTACTACCACATACAAAGCCAAATTCTGCATAACATACAAAACTTGTCAAACTGCACAATTTGGAGGCTTTTTTCCTGATTCTCTAAGGAAATGCTTCTTGGTCATCTCATATAAGGGTGGAAATACATTACTGTAGCTAACAATGTATGTAACGGACTACTGGCTTCCTGTTTATAACAGCAGAAAACAATGGTTATTTAGCTGTAAATGACAGGACTTAAATGAAGATTGACAGCATGACTTGAGCACTCCTTGTGCTCTGTTTGCCTTTATTAAGCCTTATGTCCTACCTGAATGTTTCACGTATGAGCCTTAGCCCAGAGCTGCTGGATTTCTTGCTGCCTCCTACTATATACAGTGAGTTCTTACTTATTCCAGTGTTCATGCTCTGTAAGTGCATAAGAACGTAGGATGTGGCTTACCTAGACTTTGGGTTATTTGGATGGATGGGCTTGAGATGAGGGTACGATACTTCCAGCACCCTTCTGCAGCTTGTGAAGTGTCTTTGCTGGACCCTGGGTGTGTTTTGAGAAGCCGAAGAGATGCTGCAACTTCTGGAGAAAACAGATGCCCTTTTATTGGCAACTCATTACAGTCTTAGCTGTAGCTGAGCCGTATGAAGGGACAGGATGGCAAAGCTGTTCCTGAATGGAGCTCCTGGAAGCTGTGATGGGAAGGTCTGCAGCAAGAGGTATCTTGGTGGGCCTGAAGGCACCTGGAAGAACTACAGCTAGGAGCCCTGAGCTAGGGGGGACGTGGTTTCACAACGGAAAGGGTAAACAGGAATTGTCTTGGCCTTGGCCTCCATCCAGTTGTCCCGTTCGGTCTCCTTGTTTTTGTTTCATTGCAAGTCTTGGGCACGGGCGCGTGACGGGGACGGTGCCAGCAGGAGGCCGTCTGGCTGCGGCCCTGCTGGATGGAACTGCCTGTTAGACAACACGGCTTGGCCTTAAGCCCTAAAACAGGCCGGGGACTGTTCGAGTTCAGATGTGACCTCCGGAGTCCAAGGAAGCTTTGGGCCAAGTTAGGTAACTCACTCCCCTCCCATCTGAGCTCTGCAATGACAAAGCCACAACCTAGGGACCCACCAACTCCTGTATTCTCTTCCTCATTCCAGCTGGGTTCTTGGTTATACATATAACTGCTTCAGCTGGGGTGGCTCATTCCTCACTTTACCATGTTCTTCTGAGTACTTTGAATCCTCAGCAGGCTGAGGAGAATGAGCTTAATTTTTCCTACCTTGGTGATGTCTCGGTTGGGTTAGTAAAAGAGCACAGTTGTTCTTAGACAATGTAAAAAGTGCTTAAAGAGCAAGTAGAAACAACTGCTCAAAAAGAATAAAGACAGTTAAGGAAGTTTTTATGGCCAGGTAACACACTGCAGTATCCTAGCATAGGAGTGTTGAGCCCAGCCTCAAATCATAGAAAAGAACCATCGTGAAGTGTTGGCTTGGAGGGGCGACTTAAGGCAGAGTTTCTGTCCCGTCTAAGAGAAAGAACAATCCAAGTTCATGATGCTCAACAGCTCCCTATGGGAATTGGGGCAGAAGGGGAGTTCTTGGGCAAGTCAGAAGTCTCTCTCAAATGATATCTGGCCTGAGACTAATCAATGAAGTGACAGCTATGAATTGCTCCTCAAGTGCCAGGAAGTATCAAAAAGGCATTTAATTTTTTAGAGCTTCTGGAAATATGTTGAGTTTTGCAGCCAGAATAAACTAGATTTTAAGGAAAACAATTTGTCACGTAAGTGCATTCATTCAAGTACATTCACCCCAAATAACAGGGTGAAGGCCGTGGAGGATGGTCTTGCAGATGCTTAGGTACTGGTAAAATATCAAAAAGTTGAGCAGGGGAAGGGTGTCAGTGTCTGGGAGTGGGAGTGACTGTTTTGCTATATGGCATCTTCCTTTTACAGTAAGTTGGGAAGTGTGAAGGGTGTAATATCCACCTGGATGTGCGTTCAGGGCAAAAAAACAGGAATGGAATAGGGAGTCGGCAGGAGGATGCGGCACTGCCGGCCGGAGCTGCGGTGCAGAAGCCATTCCCTTTGAGTAATGAGCACCGGGCAGTTCGGCTTTGGCCTTAAATACCACACCACAAACACATAAAAAGAGAGAGTTTTATTGGTTATATACTGTAGAGCTGACAATGTTTGAGTCAGGAAAGCCATGCAGATAAAGTGTATGATTACGTTTGGCATGCAGACTAAGCGCTGTGCGAGAGGTGAGCACCATCCATATCTGCTGTATGGGCAGCCTGGGAGGGAAGATCTGGCTTCCCCCTGTTGAGCATGCTGAGACCGGGAGGATTTGGAGGGTGAAACGGTGCCAATAGCTCTATTGGACACACAGTTTGCTTTAGGAAAACCAGGAATACTGGAACCATGGAGAAGTCACTTGACTCTGGAGGAGTCTGTGAATATGAAAACACTTCTTGCTTTATTGTCTTATAACTAAGCTGTCCCAGCCCAAACATATGTCTGCAAATACAAAAAAATAGATTTCTTATCTTAAAAATACATTCCATGCAGTGAGGGGGTACTGCTGCCCCAAGGCAGGAGCCCGCAGGGCACACTGGACAGCCTAGGAAGATCTTTCTTTGCGTGGCTGGTCATCCGTCGGAGGCTCCATGGGGACCGGCTCCCTGTCCCACGGTGCGCAGGGCCAAGGGCTGCTTGCGTGGCAGCGGCCCGACCCCTCTGTAGTGACGTGCAGGGGTGGCCGAGACGAGCTCTGCTATTTAGAGGTACCACCCCTCCGACTATGGCTTCAAGCGGCAGCCAAGGAAGTGCTCGTGTCAGTTCTCCTGGGGCACCGCGGTGTGGCCACCCGTCCCTGCGCTTCCTGCCACCTTCCCTTCTCTGGAGGCACCGTCTGCAGGAAGGTGCAGGGCAGGCACCGTCTCTCTCTGGAGGCACCGTCTGCAGGAAGGTCCCCCCCTCATCCGTGACCGGGGAGCCGGCAGCACTTGGCGCTGGTGCGGCTGAACGGGAGGTCTCCCTGCTGCCGCGAGCGGAGCCGCCGGCGAGGCCGCCTTTCCTCCCAGTGTTCCCAGGGGAAGCTGCGGTGCCACTTCCAGATGCAGAGGAAGCAGCTCTGTGGAAGCTGCTGGGCTCCGAAAGGCACCAACCCGTCCCTTTCCTTCCTTGGGAGGAGAGGCAGAGCCCTGACCCGCTTCCTCTGGACACCAAACACGTCCACAACTTTGGAATTACTGAATGCTTGACGCACGGCTCCTCCTGACCACCAAGGCCACTGAGAAACCTGATATAGTTATATGCTAAAATTACAAATATTTCTTCAGTGATGGCAATATTTACACATATACTCTATTTTACAGCTGTTCAAAAAAAGTGTGCAATTTGAGTAAAACACATCGTGTTTCCTGAAGTCATCACTATAAGTTTAACAATACAATCATCTCCTATTGCACTCATGATTAGAGGGCATGGTCCCTTTCAATTCCAAAACGGGATGGTTCTTTCAGGTTCAGATTTAATCGCAGTTGTGATTAAAAAAAAAAAAATGACCCAGTTTACAGTTACTTAGTGACATCTCTATTCATTACTTGCAAGCAGGGACTCGGAGGCCAAACTGAAGGTCCGTGCTGTCAAATACTGACCGAAGGGCTAAGGCCGCCTTTAGCCCCGCTTTGTCTCCCTGAGGACAAAGCAGCTGGAGAAATGGAGCCCCTGAGGAGAGCGGTTGGTGCTGCCGCTGCAATGGTGGCCGTAGCCGAGCAGCTCCAAGCATTCACGGGGGTCGCACGGCACGTTCGGAGCAGCAGCGACGTTCCCTGCAGCTGCCCTAGGCTCTAGCTAAGGAAGAGAGAGGCTCTGCTTGACAGAAGGGAAAAACAGCAACTATTGACACTGGTGGGGCTTGGGTTTTTTTTCCCATTTTCAGGAGTACTTTTTTGGATGAGTTGTGGGCTGAAATTTGAAGGGTCATGCGAAGAGCTCTGTGAGCGGTGGCAGGGAAGCTTATGCTAACCTGGCACGTGCCAGCATAACGATACGGAGCTTTCAGTGCCAGGATTCAAAGCATCTGCCAAGGAGGTTTAAGCCCTGCGTTAAGCTGGAGCAGCACCAGAAACTTGTAAGGAGGTGGTCGGTGCCCGGGGGCCTGGGGCAACCCCTGCCCTGCTGGGGGGCAGTGACGGTCCCTGGGAGGAGGCCGGGCGGGAGACGCTCGCGGCGCCGTCTGCTGCGCTGCCCGCCCAGCTCTTGCATCTGCCCGTTCAGAGCCCTGCTGCAGTTCAGGACAGCACCGACAGGACAGAGCGGAGAGTTTTGCATGTTCTGCTCTCTAGAGGATTTGACTGCAACGTCGAGCAGGTCAACGGGCGACTACAGCTGCACACGCTGTGTACAGCGGGTCAGCAGCTGAGCAGCAGGCGCAGGAATGTGAATGGTGCTGGAGAGCTGTGCACAGGTGCCCAAGGGCTGGTGAGGAGCCAGTTCCCGCCTTCAGAAAGCAGTTACAGCACGAGGCGTTGAGGTTGCTGGCTACGGAATGAGGGGCTGGCCTGGCAAGGTTTTCCACAGCTACATCTGCCATGAAACAGAAAACAGCCTGAGGTAGCTTTTTTGGTTTTATTTTTCTTTGATGAAGGGAAATATCTTCTTGAGAGATGCTTGAAAATAAGGGGGACCAAAAAAAGAGCCAGACCCCCCACCACCATCGTGGGGCGGGCGAGCGGGGCGACCCCGGGCTCACGGCTGCAGCCCGGCCTGGAGCCTCCACTGTGGGAAGAACCACCGGAACTGGTCTCACTTAGGCAGCCACTCTCACCAGCTTCTGTATTTTTTTTTATATATGGTGGTCCTACCCTACAGCTGCACCCTACGCAAGGCTAGACGGTCAGCGTGGATGCTGCTCTTTCCCAGGCTGCTTTAAAACTGTATTTTACTTTCAGATTGCAAGATAGGCACCCTTTCTTTTTTTTTCCAGCATGTCCTAATAAAAAGGGGAGAGGAGTGTGGCAGAGAATTTCAGAAATCTGAATTTAACTGCAAAATGTCACCTTCTTCCATCTGAGTTTTGAGTTTAAAAGCTTCCTCTTTGTACTAGGTCTTTGTCCCATTCTCTGCTAGCACTGCCCTCCCATGAAGGGGCAAGAAATAGTAGGTGACAACAGTTTATTTTAAAATACTTTAGTTTTAAGATTATCAGAGCACCTGCACTTAGTACTAATTCAAAAGCATTATCTTTCTCTGTTTTTATGCAACCGGACACATCTATATGAAATAAAAAGCAGTAAAAGGAATGGTTAAAAATATAACTTTGGGGGAAAAAAAAAAAATCTAAAACTGCCTAGGAAAATTTTCTTTTTTTTCAAAAATAAAATATTTCTCCTTTTTCCACTTCACCTTTACTACAACAATTATAAAAATATCCCAGCACTAGACCACTTTCCTTTTGGGAAACACTTTATCAAAACAATACCCTGTTTTGATAGATGTTTTTCTACTCTCTTATTTTTTCTTCCCACCTGGTTCCTTTGCCTCTCTCCATTAAGGCTCATCCACCCCAGGGTGAGGGGTACAAACACGACATGGAGCGGGGCGGGGGATGGGCAGGGTCCAGCCGCAGGGTCGACGCTGTGCGGAGACTTGCCTGAGCGCAACCCCGTGCGGTGGCTCCCCGGACGCCTGGGCCCACCTCCTGTCGCGGTGCTGTGGGCAGTGACCAGGGCACAGCCCTGGGCGCCTGCCCTGCTTGCTGGCATAGCACCGTCCTCAGGAGGAAGAAGGGCATCCTGTGCCCCAAACCCCACAAAAAGCCCTTCCTTGTCCCTTAGTGTCCAATGGCTGAGAAGGAGCAGCAGAGCTCAAGCCAGTGGAGTTTGCTGGACGTAAAGTTTTGGGCCAAAAAAAGGCGTCCTGGTGCAAGGCAGGGGGGAGCTTCGCTGCTCTGTGAACTGCTCTTTGTTTGGCTCAGTGTGGGAGCTCAGCCCACAAGTGGGGGACCGTGCTCATAGTGGGGACCGTGCTCTTCCTGACCATTCACTGCGGGTGCTGGAAACACAGGTAGTGCTGAGGGCAACTCAAGTAAGGGCGTATTAGAAAAATTCTCACTAGGAATTGAGCGCTTCCAGTTGTGGAGATGTTGCAGGACAGCTGTCATGGGCAGTGCAGGCAGGGGAATGCTGCTGGGCTCTTGTCTACGTGAAGTGATTAATGAGGAGTCACTGCTTTCCGGGGAGTACCACAGTTCAGTGTGAAAGAGTGACCATGCACTCAAGGGTTCCATACGGAGAGAGACTTATCATCCTCTGGAGAAATTTTGGATTGCAGGTACAGAGATGAAAAGTGGGAGTCCCCTGAGCAAAGTCTCTGCAGCTGCCTCTTCAGCAATGAAGGACCATTCACTGGTAAAGCTCCTGTACCTCGCAAGCCTGGGTTCAGGCTAGCCGGGGCCTCTGGAGGGGTCACAGAGCCGATGTGACACCCGTGAGCTTGGTAATATCCTGTCTCTTGCTCCGCTACGCTGAGTGTTCACTTGGTGGAAGGGAATATAATTCACCTCCTAGATGTTGTCCGGCAGGAACGGGAAACACCCTATAAGAGAGAACCCCCACAGTATCACAGACTGATCAGGACCTATGACTGCCTTGGGCAGCATTTTTGCTCTGGGATGAGTGTTACCATCCTCCTTAGGCATCACATTTGATGGCAAGGCAGGTAGGAAAGGGCTAGGAAAGGATTAGCTTGGAAGACATTTATCCAGTTAAAAAGACAGGTTCTGTCTGTTAATGGGGTAAACCCTAAGCAGAATTAGCCCTGTCCCTGCAGGCTTTTCTATAATCTCTTAGTTTGTACCCAGAAACCTTCTCTTAAGCCCGGGAGTGGATTTGGCAAATGCAAAACCAGCACCTGAGAGCAACCATGAGACTGCACTGACCTAACGTCGATGCCTACAGAACACATCTCTGCGGGCCGGGTGTTCAGGCTTCCACTGCGGCCAGGGGAGAGCTGAGCAAGAAAGATACAACTAAGATATGGTGTCTGTATTACGATAATCTAAATTCACTTGACTTTCTGTCCTGTACTGACTCTATCTGCAGAGGAAAAAGAAACACAGCACAGCTGCTGAGTACAGTCACATGAATCTCACTGTCACTAACCTCTCTCAGCAACCACACACAGCATCTCTGTTGAGTCTCTTTTCTCAGCAACAGGAACTGTACTGATTTGCTCTTCTGTGCTGCAAACACTACTGATTTCTGGCTACCAGGCTCAGAAACGCAACTGGAACCATGTTCCCAGAGGAATGACCTTGCCGAGCTCTCCGCAGCCGCCGACAAAACAGGGCTCAATAACTCCTGTGACTTTCCAGTAATGTATATATTACTAAGCTGAGTTATGCATGAAAAAAATCTGCATGAATTATGCTGAAGGCAGCTTTGAGCTCTTTAGATACTTCTTGCTGTGTGGATGTGTAAAATGGGAAGACCCCAGTTTAACTCTTGCAACCTGTGGTGTCATTTTGGCGCTGGCAGCAAGAGCCTGTGGGGTTTGCACACTGAATAAGCCCTGAGCCAACAAACATTTTGCGCTGTGCTGCCATGGACAGATTTCCACTGCTGGAGCCAGGTGCCCCACAATGCTGCACTAGGTGCCCAAATCGCCACAAAATCAACAAGAGAGATTTTTTTTTTTTTGTGAGCTAAATTAGGAGTCACACTGGCAACACGCTGAGCTCTGAGCAGCTACATCAGCGAAGAGGAAATAACAGGAAAAAGAAGGCAAATCAGTCTTTCATTTATACGCACACACACACATATATATATATGTATCATACATTTTTTTTTTATATGTATGTATTTATATATGTATATATGTATAAAGATATATTTTATATATATATGTGTATATATATATTTTTTATATATGTATGTATATATTTATTATATATATGTTATTCATATNTTTTTTTTATATGTATGTATTTATATATGTATATATGTATAAAGATATATTTTATATATATGTGTGTATATATATATTTTATATATATGTATGTATATATTTATTATATATATGTTATTCATATATAAAATATATTGATGCATAGCTGGGCATCTGGGACTGAAAGTCAGAAACACTGCCTGGAAAACTGTCGCTCCTTTACAGATGAAGGGGGCTGAAATACATGAATTTTTGTAGCTCAGCAAGTCACCGTCACCACAGCATGGGCTGCTTTCCCCTTCTTTTGGTATCCAGAAATGTGTGGTTTAGGAAGCAGGGGAGCAGATGCAGCAGCAGACAAGCACCACCGTGGTAGGGCCGTCAGCTGAAGGGGCTGAGTCAGATGCTCTGATCTCTTCTCCCCCAATGCTTTTTTTTTTTTTTTCCCCTCCATCCCTGATTGTCCAGTACAAAGTGTGGGGCTGGGGATGCTGAGGATGACTATACACAACGTCTTTAAATCCTTGCAGAAAGTGTCTAGCCACTAGGCCATTTGAAACACGTTAAATTAAGAACAGGAAAAAAGGTACCACATTTTTATCAGTATGGGAAATAAGTAATTTACCAAAGAGTTACAGTAGACACTCCATCTCTGGGAAGTGCTCATTCAAGATGGGATTCAGCCTAAAAGATCTGCCCTCATTTGCACAGAGGTGCTCAGAGTTATGCTGCTGGGAGGCCACTTCAGATATTGGCCTCTTGCAAAGCAAATTCTCTTCTGGATGCTCCTGGATTCACCTACCTGCTCCTCTGCCGGGCCACCCAGCTGTGCACAGGGATTGGATTCAGTGTCCTGCAGGTCCATTTTGGAGGCTGGCCTTTTCCCTGCTGTGTCAACATGCGAAAGATACTCAGAAGAGCCAAACTGTTTTCTTCTGGAACTAGGCACAAAATCTTTGCTTTCCTCCTGTGTGAAGAAAAGTAAGAGGATATGGACTCAGGAGCTCTGAATGGGGTCTAGGGTAGAACCGGCTTCCCAGCACTTGAATGTCTGCAGTGCCAGTTCTGGTCTGATTCCCACTGGCACCCAGGCCATCTCTGGGATGTCCTCACTTTTGTGCTATTTCATTTTTTTAATTTATCCACTGATTTCTCACGTACAAGTTTTGGGTGCAGAGATTAGATTTGCTCTGTCCTACGTTCAGCTGAGTCTGTGCTCAGTTTGCCTTGGCCGGGGCTTTTGGGGCATACAGCGCTTGCATCCAGCCGATGCACAAGCCCAGCTCTGAGAAGACAGGCATGTCAGCACCAGAAAATGCCCCAGTTTAGTGACTGAATCAGTCTCTTAAAAATATTAACTGAGTGAGTTTTAATACCACAGGCTGGGGATGGCCAGCAACCTGCATCTCCTACTTTTTTGGCAGTGAGGAAGTGATGTGTTGGTGTCCTGCACAGTGGTCCTAGGACAGGCATCTAAATGGTGCTCTTAAACTCCCCAGTATTTTCCTGAACATCTGCCAAGACCTCTAAGGGATCACACTCTGGGATTCAGGTGCCTAACGTTTGGCTTTTGGCACCTATGTATTTTGCTGATTTTTGTACCATGAGTAACGAAGGTGAGAAAAACCCACCATCTTCACCTGAGAAGTCAACCATGGAAAGGCTTTTGCTATTGCTATTATTATTATTGCTAGTATTTGTCTGGAAAACCTTTTATAATAACTTTGTTATACACAAATTTCTAACAAATTTCTAAGGTACTGTCACATTAACCTCAGAAGCAAACCACAAATTATTACAATGTTGACCTTATTTCTCCTGTTTTTTCTTTTAGGGAAATACATTCTTGCATTTTTTGCAGCAGCTCTGCACCTAGGTGCCCATCCATTTGGACAGCTGGTCTGTGGATACAAAAGACCCTCTGAACTTTTGTGCAGTGGAAATAAGTTCCTGCGAGTCCTGCTCCTGGAACATTGGGCCCTTCAGAAACACAGTGGAAGAGCACTGGGGGTGCAGAGGGTATGAAGCACAGTTCAGCACTACATGTGTGATTTAAGGAGGAGCACCAGAAAGATAATGTCCTAGTTAAACCTCACTTTATACAGAAGACCGCATACAAGGTTGGCCATGAAACCACACTCTGCCTTCATTTACAAAGAGAAGAGGTTATGAAACCCACCTGGAAACACTGTACTCAAATCTCACAGATGGAATAAATCAGAAATAGGTGTACATGGCCAAATCAACCCTTCTAGGAGCCTAGGAAACACTCACTATGTGAACAAGAGGGCAGACCATAGAGGACACAACAAGGAGACAAGCCAGGTGTCTTTATCTCCAAGAGCTACCCCAGCGATTTCGGGATTACACTGCGGAGGAAGAAAGGGATGGTGCAAACACAGTCTAGGAAATCTGGTTCACTTAGCAAGTACATCTGCCTAGTTGTCAAGCTTGTCTGAACTAGAGAAGACCAGGACAAGCAAGGCCAGTCCTTGCCGTCCTTGCCATGGAGATAAAGGCTCCTGTGGGCAGGATGAAACTTGATACCAGAGTGGTGAGACGGGAGGGCGGGAAGACGAGCGCTGGCAAAGTCCTCATTAACAGAGAAGGTCCCTGAGGCAGTAAAATGCTCCCTTATTTTCCTGCCACCATGGATATGATCTGTTATAACTCCAGTGAGCTTTAGGAACCTAGCAGAGCTGGGATGTGATTTCTTGAAGTTCCCCAAAAATAAAGACATGAGTGATGATAATCAGGGATTACGTTATATGGAGAGATTGAAAGGGTTAGTTCTGCAACGACTCCCTCACCGACTACTTGGAAAGTCAGGATAAGGAACTGCCTTTAGAGCTCGATGATGAAAGGGAGATGCGGGCACCAGCAGCTCTGCAGAGCTGCATGGATCTTTCACACACCTACCTAGAACTGCCCATGCCCCTGGCCAGCTATGAACGAGAGATAATGATGGTGGGCCAGAACATACAGTGAGGGTGGGAATTTTAATCTATGTTGCCAAACATCATCCTGAACTGGAACAGTTTACCAAGGGATATGGACTCGGTCTTTTCCTGATGTCTTTACAGAGGAGAACATGGGGTGAGTTTAAGTTGTTGCACCCCACTGAACTTCTGCTAACACCAGCTGAATATCTGATAATGTCAGTCCGCTCTCCCTGCTGGCAGGTGGCCTGAGGTCTGTGACTGTCACACCAGCTACACTGGTCCCAAGAAGTCACAGAGGAGGAGCTGAGCCTGGGTAGGGAGGACATCTAGCCCCCCCTCACTCCCATCTCCTGCCAATGCCTGAGGGCTAGTTCAGGCACTGCAGATTTTCAGCAGTCAAACACCCTGCCAGAGAAACACTGACTTCTTCATCATGAGCACCAAGCCCAGCAGAAACAGCCTGTGCGGCACGAAACGCTACGTGGAGGAGACGACGGCACGAAGATCTTCCAAGGAGCACGAGAGAAACACAAGAGGGAGCTGATGGGCAAGGCGCCGTCTCCACCCATCGGTACCAACAGCTTTTTCTGCATCTCCCAAGGAAGCAGCGAGACTAAAGGGCTGCTGCTTCTGCAGCGTGGTAGTGCCTGGAGCTGCTGATATCTCAGCAGCTCTGTCTGGAAAATTTACTTACATCAGTGGTGAAACATTAAGGCTGAAATTACAGCTTGTGCTTGGGCAGCCCTTGCTACCGAAGCAAGAACGTCGCCTCTTGCCGCTTCCTTGCAAGACTTTCCATGGACTCTCCTTGGATCTGCCCCAAGGGACAGCTTGAGAGACAAGCTCTTCCCATGTGTCTGTTAACTGGCTTTGTGTACAGTCTTCAGAAATGGAGTGATTTACCACAAATGAGCTATTTGGAGTAATTTTTTGAAATTTTGGGGAAGAAAATTATTTTTTTTGAAATTTAGTCTCAAAATATTTGTTGAATTTCTTAAAGATCTAGTTGCAAAAGCTTTATTACTGCATAAGAATACGAACTTGTAGGTCTGTGGTGGATGCACCTGCATAACCTAGAGAGGGCTGGGGACTTTCAGGCCCTTTGAACTGCTGGACAAGAATTTTTCACAAAGCAGGAATATCATTTCCCTCTGGATTCCTGATAGAGAGTAAAGACTGTCTGTAGACCAAGAGCCACTTTGGTCAGGAGGAAGATCTTGGCTTGGACTATCTTTCCCATAGGTAGTGAAGGCCAGCACAGAGGGGAGGTTGCATACTCCCTGCTTCCCACAGCTCCCACCAGCTCCTTGGAGCACTGTATCTGGTTATTGCATTCCTACGGTTATCCCATTGTTTTGGGATGCTTATCCCATATCCAATGGTTATCCCATTCCTACATGCCCCCTTAATACAGGGGATTTAGTTTGCTAACTGCCCCTGATGAAAGCCACTCCCAGAGCCAGCCACTGCCACGCACAGTTCCCTGCTGTATCCTTAGTGTCTCAATACCTGTATTTCATAATACCAGGCACTATATCCTCTGCAAAGCAGAGCCGCAGTGAAAATTTGTGTTAATCACACCCAGATAAATGAAATGATCAGTGAAATGGTTTCGCAAATATAAAACTCCTTTCCCAGCTTCCCCACCCGAGCTTTGTTAGTGCCAGATTCACATGGGCGTCAATTTGTCTCTTCTATCAGCCCTATCAGCCTCTTTCACCTTCGCAAGACACATGATGGAAGCCAGTGCTCAGATGAGCTCCAAGTAACGAGCAAAGACAGTGGATGCAGTAGGAATCAGAACGTGGTTTAACAGTCATTCAGTGCCTGTGAGCTATTTTAAAATATGCTGGAGTTTGCAACTCTTTTCCAAGTAAGAAGCAGATCTTATCGGACAGAATGTCTCCTTGTGTCAGCTGCTCTTTGAGGGAGTCCTCTCATTAATAACACCCAGAGGAACTGGAAAGGAGCACACCCCTATTTGTGGTTCTATTTTCTTCTCAGGGGGTGTATTGATACAGACCAAGAAGGAGGGAATAGCTCTTTATAACTCAGCACCATTCATCTGTGTTTAGAAGATGCTCAGGATACTCCAGATTTGGATTCTAGTTTCACATGGGGGAGACTATACAGCAAATACGCAGCCCTTCCTTACTAAACAGAGCTATGGCTTCAGACTGAGGCAGAACCCTGTTAAAGTTTACTCATTTCACTCATCTTTCTCTGCTACACCAAGTTGACAGCACCAGGCTACACCATTCAGAGAAGCCCTCCATGCCCTAAATAAGCTATGACGATGTCTCCTCTGATCCTGGTAAGACCAGATGGGAACAGCTATAATATTTTCATACAGTATTACAAGATCAGGGTGACAGGAACATCACCAATGGACCTAATTTCAAAAAAAAAAAAAAAACAATTTAGGTGCTTCCTATACAAGATCATAGAATCATAGAATGCTTAAGGTTGGAAGGGACTTCTAGAGATCATCTAGTCCAACCCCCCTGCACA